>OZ010584.1:106285124-106387624 GCA_963932145.1 Acanthosepion lycidas | reverse complement strand
TTCTTGCAAACATCAATTTTGCCGGCGACATGCCTGATGGTGTATTAGGTTTCGGCGTTATCGGGTATACTCACAAATTTTTTTGTTCATTACTTACTTTTTTTCAAAGCTCACTTAAAAGTACCCACAAACCTTTCAGCTTGTCCGTTTGACCATGGGTGATTCGACGGGGTAGTAATATGCTCAATCGAGAACATTTTACAAAAATCTTCGTAAAAAAAAAAAAAAAGTTCACAAGCAGTGAATTGTGTATCGCTACCCGAGACCATCTGGAATACAATATCTTGCAAACAGTTCGTGTAACCGAGGAAGTTGCTTTTTTGCACTTACAAATTTTGAGTCACTTAGTAAAGCTATTCACTAACGCAAGATAATATGATCCGTTTATTTGTATCTGCGAAAATTAAGTGCAGTCTTGACCACGGAGTTATCTGTCTTTGGCCATAGTTTTAATTTCGTCGTAGGTGATTTTGCTGCTAGAGCACAACCTCTGCAGACTTTTACTAAATTTTCAATGTCTTCATCCATTTTAGTCCAGTATACATAGCTTCTTATAAGAGATTTCATCCTTGAAATTCCCGGATATCCATTAAGAAATTCATTTAATAAACGCTTTTGTAATATGCTAGTTATTACTACTCTTTGTGCAAACATCAGTACTCCGTCACAATACGAGTGGGCGTTCAAGTCTGGATTATGTTCTTTTTTTTACTTTCTTTTAATTTATTTTTTTTAATAAACATGTCTTTTTCTGATTTTACTTTTATTTTTTCCAGGGTAAGTGGTAGTTTGCATACTACATTGCATAATATATTTTTAATTTCTATTTCACTTTTAATGCTGCAATAATAGTGTCCTGAAACGGTTCAGTATTTTTTGGCATCAATCTTGATAAACCATCAGCATGTCCTAAATTTTTGGACGTTTGGTATTCCATACTGAAATCGTAATTTAATAAGATGGAACCCAAGTGCTGTATGCACGCGAATTCCTTTTTTCGAACCATAAATTGATAACAAAAGTCGATGGTCCGTCTGAAAACGAAAACTCTTTCCGTATATAAATTTATGAATTTTTTTTCACTGCAAATATTATTGCTAACGCCTCTTTTTCGATCTGACTGTAGTTTTTTTTTCTGCCGGTAGTAGCGAACGTGAAGCATGTGCGACGGCTTTCATGTTACCGTCATCATATTTATGTAGAATTGTCGCTCTGGCGTTAGTATTTTCTTGATTTCTTCAAACGCCCTCTGGCTCTTATCAGTCCAGTCCCACTTTATGCCTTTTTTAAGCAAATTGTTCAGCGGAGCTCTCAAATTTTGATAATAGCTTGCCAGTTCCAGAAACGCTTGTAACATAGAAACGTTTGTTGTAGTTAGAATATTCTTAATTGCATTTACCCTCGAGGGGATCTGGTTGACTGCCATTTTTGTTTTAGATACTTGATTTTAGGCAAAAAACAATTCGCACAGTTCCTCGCTGAATTGAACCTGTACTCTCGTATTTTTTCAAAAACTCTTTTCACATGACCGATATATTCATTTGATACACTTTTAATAAATATATCACCCAGGTTAGCAACTGCGAAATCACAATCTGCAAGTATAGCATCTATAGCTTGTTAAAATAGAGCTGGGACCAATTTTATTCGAAAAGGAAGTCGGTTGAACTTGCACAATCCCTTGTGCATATTTATAGTTATTAACTCTGAACATTCTTCTTCTTCAATCTGTATTTGCAAATACGATCCAGAAAGATATAGCTTTGAAACATTTTACCATCGTTTAAGCTCGCAAAAATTTCCTCTGGACTTTCTAATGGGATTTGAAACATTTGTTTAACCTTGTCGAAAAATCACGAATTTTACAATTTTTTCTTTATGTACACTGTTGGTGCTGCCCATTTTGAAAGATCAATTTTTTTTTAATTATACTTATTTTTTCAAGTCTGTTTAATTCTTCTTTGACTTGACCAAGCTGCAAATGGTACACTACGTTTCGATTTAAACACTGGCGTTTTCACATGAAATTTCGCTTTGACTTTGGAACACCGACCCAACTCATTCGACAGAACATGCAGAAAACATTTTTTCCATTATTCTTTTAAAATTTCACATGAATTTTTAACTGGTCTCTTGTTCACTTACATTTTTTGCAATAAATATTTATAGGCAAATCACACTGTTTAAATGATTCCATCCAGTCAGTACCGAATAAGTTTGTAGTATTTTTTGAAAACATAAGCCTTATCTTTTACATACTTATTACAGAATGAGACAAGTCATTTCGCCAATAAAAAATAATCTCTCACTCGATTCGCCACGTGCGATTGTCGAAGTTATTTTTAATACAGGTTTTCCGTTTGCTTTCTATGTGGCTTTGTTGATTATTGCGATATTACTTACCAGTGTTTATTTTCATTTTTACATCCACATTATTAATTTTTATATACACAATTTTTCTTTGGTTTTCTGTAATTATTTTTTCAATTACAACGCTGTGTCCGGATTTTTTTTAATGCGAGAACTTTTACTTGCTTTAATTTTACAGTGTGACTTTTTATGTCCTATTTTTCCACACTTGTAGCACTTTGAATTCTTAAAGGGACTGTCGACTCCGAGATGTAAGCTTCCACATCTGAAACATGGATTAAATTTTTCTTTTGCCCCATTTTTCTTTAGCTTGTATGCATGAAAATGTTTTCTTCAATTTCTTCCGTATCGCGTCTTAGATTTAGGATTCTCTGACATTCCTCCGATATTTCTTGTCGTGTTAGATTTTGATTCTTTTCAAGTTTCGTTAGAATTCTTGCACGTACTTCCGTGTCTTTTTTCTCCGTTAACCCTTGAACAAAAATTAACCCTTTAAGCATCTCCGGAGTCAGTTCGTTTAATTTGAATCTTCAACACTCCTTGTTAATGATTCCAGCATATGTGACAAAATCTTCGTCCTCTTTTTTTATCAGATTCATACACTTCAAACGAAATTTTCTCGCTAAATATTTTAGTCAGAATATTTACTGTTTCTTCAAAGCAAATTTTTCTTTTTTTTTTGGTAGTACAAAATTACAGTATTTATCATGTTCTACCAATTCTAATTTCTCAACAAAAGTCTTGCTTTTTTCTCGTCTTCCTAATCTCTGCATTCTTCTCTGAAATTTGCTCATATTTTCTAAAATAAACAGAAAATATAATTGAATTGTATGTGAATTCAGTTCTGACATTTGCTACTGTGTCAAGAGTGAAAGAACTTGGGGATTTTTCCGTTTTCCTCCGTATTATTTCAATTTAGTTTTGTTGTTGTTTCCGGAGTTCTAACAACTGCAGTTGTTGCTGTTGTTATATTTTTACCCCTTGGACTTACACATTTGAAACATATCTGTTTTTTCTCTTTTTCTTTTTTACACACGCCAAAGAGAAAAATTAAACCAACCTAGTTTTAATTTCTCGTCGTCACTTTTATCATGTGCGCCGAAACAACAAAAAAAAAAAGTATTTTTTCCTACTCTTATGAATTTCAATCCCTCGTCACCACTGTTATATCTCAATCCTAGCGGTTATAATATTATGTCATGCTTAGGATACTCGCCGTGACGTCTGTTATAAATTCTCTGACTCCAACAGATCTTCCTGACTCACTTGGAGTTCTTTATTTAAGGCGTCTTGCCCAGTTTCTTTGTGTTACTGGGGGTGGGTGTTATTTACTCCACAACAACAACAGATAACAGAATGTGAAATAAACTGGTTTCGTAATTATCACTTTCATTGTATTTTACGGTCACAATTTTATTATTTAATACAATTTTATTTATTTTATTCTGTGACATAATTGAGGTTTGGTGATGATGAATGGCTCTGATGGGTCACATGTTTGAATTTCTCTTTAACATAAGATATTTTTTACTCGTTCCCTCCTGGTGTCAGTATAAACTAACGGCTTCTTTTTTTCCATATATTGTGACCATTTTCCTTAAAATTCCTATTTTCTTGATTTCATATAAGGACTTTAAAATGTTATAGCACATTTCTGCAAAATTTTCACTTTTCGAAATTATAGTATATAATTTAAATTTAAATTCTTGAAACTTGAAAATATATAAAAATAGATAAATAAATAAAATCAATTTTCAAATCCCCTCTAAAACAACAATTTCATCGTCTAAAAATAGATACGTTAAACCAGACTTATGGGTGCCCTCACACAGACGTCATAGTAATGGCACCACGTAACTTTCTTAACCAATACGAACACGAAAAAAAAATGGTTTTCGTCAAGCAACTATCTCCGGCTAATATAAGGACGGAGCAAAAGCCATACTAGATACCCACAGCAAGCACCCACAGGAGTACTCACAGTGATCACACACAGGAGCGTTCACAGGAGTACCCATAGCAAGCACCGACATGAACATACATGGCGTATTTATTTACTCACATCACGCTGGAGAAAGTATTTCCATTCGGGCAGTCACACTATACAGAAAGATCGACACTAGCGAGATAAAATACTTGCCCGAACACGCAACTACGTCAACCACCAAAAGGGAAACTTGCTTATAAAAATATATATTTTTTTGCAAATTGTATTACCTTCATGGGCTTTCCGGGTTTTGAAAACGTGGTTCATAGCCTCTGTTGAAGAAAATTTTCTCGGCCTAACATATATGAATAGATTCACACACACATATTACACGCACACTCACGCATCCGATCATAAACACACGTTTGTTTTTCCCTAGTCTATTTACGAACTGTCTCTAACCCTTCTGAGGACACTTTTTCTCTTTTATTTAATTGTTACCATTGGTGTTAATTATATTTAAATATGCTCGACGATGTTGGTTTATTCTTCCTTTTGGGCGATCGAAGGGTAGTTAGCTCTTTCTTTCTCTCGTTGTTGTAGGCCGAAACATCAATTTCTTTTTCCCCCCTAAATGGATTAGTAGTAAATGCCTTCATTCGTCTGCCAAAGCAAGACCAACAACAGTAGCTTCAGCAACAAAATATATGATAAGAAAGAAGTCGTTAGTTTAAACTCCCAACAAGTGGATATGGTTAAATGAATACTTAAGCGGTTTTTTCCTTGTGACGGTACGAGACACTTGTCAAACGGCGTCTTCCGGACGGAACTCGGTGCTGCAAACCAGACCAGCATCACAGGAAGGAAGCAGTGGGGTCTAGAAGGCAAAAGCCCCAATGGCTTTGATCGATGGAAAGTGGTGGTGAAGTGGGAGGCAAGGTTTTCGTTTCCTCTTCACTCTTCCCAGCAGGATGTGCCAGAAAAGAAGCAGCTGTCACCACAAAATCAGCAGTACAGTGGGCTATGATAAGTTTTTAGCCACCCTTGATTACAGCAATTTTGGCTTGTTTAATAACGTCTCTTCCTTTTACTAAGACAATGCCGTGTTAGTATCAAGCTACTCTCATCTATGAACAATAGTTGACTTATATCTTGCAATGAAAGTTCGTGGAAGTAAGGAAATTAGTGAATTTCAACAAGGGAAAATAATAGGGTGGCATCAGTGTGGCAGATCAAATAGAGAAATTGCTAGGTTTTTCCAGGTTAATCATCAAATGGTTAATAAAACTGTCAAGAAATTTAACGAAAAAGGCTATTGTCGTGTGGAACAACGTTCAGGAAGACCAAGCATTGTTTGAGCGAACGAAAAGGGCACTGAATAGGGAAGTTATCAGAAATCGTCGTCAGAGCATCAAAGATGTCGCCAACAACATGGAAATGTCGCCATATGCGCCGAGAAAGACTCTGAAAGAGGTAAGCTATCAAAGAAGAGTCGCAAGAAAGAACCCCTTGATTTCAGAGTTTAACACGAACCTTCGTATCGACTGGGCGAGAGAATTAGAGAGCAAAGATTATGAATTTTGGCAGTCTGTACTTTGGTCAGATGAAAGTAAATTCTGCCAATATTCTAATTCGAGATTGGTTTATATTTGGAGAAATCCGAACGAGACTTGGAACACTGAATGTCTGCAGGCAATCGTGAAACATGGAGGGATTGGAGTAATGGTGCGAAGCACTGTCTGGTTTGGAGGGAAATCTGAGCTGATTCTTTTTGAGGAATGTTTGAATGGTCCAAAATACTGTCAAAAGGACTACTACCACTATTTGAAATCAATCAGATTAACAAGAATGTGTATCTTTTTCAAGAAGATGGAGCGTCATATCATACGAGTAAAGTAGCAAAGGCCTGGAAGGAATCGCAAGGAATCAATTGGCTGCCATGTGTAGCCCCAAATCCTGACATAAATCTAATAGAGCACGTTTGGGAGCACCTTGACCGAAGACTTTGAGAGAGTGCAACCAAAATCACGTCAGTGGCAACCCTTAAAGCAACATTGCTAAAGGAGTGGCAAAATATGGCTCAGACGATTGTTGATAACTTGATCAAATCCATTAAAAATCGAATACAAGCACTGAAACTTTCAAATGGAGGGCTTATTCCATACTAGTTCCAAATACTGTTTCTTTATGTTGAGTTGAGATTACGTAATTAAATTTTGAATTTGGATGTAGTTTATTTCTCCTAAAATATTTTCTTAGGCCACTGTAGCTAAAGGAGGAGCCACAGAAGAAGCAGCAACCTCAGCAGCAAGCGCAGAAGCAGCAGTGACAACAGCACCCCCAGCAGCAACCGCAGAAGCAGCAGTGACAGCAGTAACCTCAGCAGCAGCAGCCGCATCATCATCCTCGCTAGCCGCAGTAACAGCAGCATGAGCAGTAGCTGTCACAACTGAAACAATCGATAGAAGTGAAGTGAACCTAGGTCTTCCTCTTTTAAAAGGGAGAGAGAGGGCAAAGTGGAGGTTGAGTGTACCGTCAAAAAGATGACTGGGCAATGCAGGACGGAGAAGGCTTTGAAAATTACCAAGAAAAAAATCTGCTCTTGTTTCGCCATCAAAAAACGAAGAAAAAGAATCATCATCTCAATGTAAAGTAAGGCGCCTCTCCTCTTCTTCTTATAGGGCTCCAGTATATCCACCCCCCAGCACATCGCAAAAAAGAACGTCTTTGCAGAATTGACAGACTGGCGACCGAGAGAGTACTTTCTGCTCACAGAAGGCCCTCTTGAGGTCATTGTTTAAATGTACCACGGTTGACGGCAAGTCAACAGAGGACACTAGGAACTTTCATAGGGTTCCTGGGGTGGTCACTCTTATTTGGGACACTGGTAGCAAACTAAAAGTCTGGGAACTAATCTCTGCCGCCAAAGAATCTTTCTCGGTGCTTAGGATGGTGTAGATGGCGTCACCTGAGCTCAACAAAGTTTTTTAATATTGTTCAGGGAGGGCCCCAGTTTTGCTCCACCCACTTTATATAGGGAAGTAAAACTTATCTTCCCTACGGACGTCGGAAATGGTTATCAACTTGGCATACTTGAATGAGAGGGGCTTGAGAGATCGGAGTAAGGCGGCTCGCATACTTTGTGTTCTTCTGTCCCTCGGTGTGGATGTGGCCGCGATGTTTGGTCTCGTTGATAGATACAGTGTCGATCATCACGGACGGGAGATGTGGACATGAGCTCTTAATTGGCCATCTACCCAGGTAGACAGCTACCCGCATAGAATGTTAGTGGGAAGAGTCAATCTAGACTTGCTCGATTGTCCCACGTTCCATTGACTAGATTATTCGAACCACAAAGTCGTTTGTGCTCAGATGACGTTATACACTATGCCTAGGATGGTTGGACATTGGAAGTCAAAGAGGATTTCCGGCTATAGATTAGTTCAGCGGGGATTAGAGGGTGCGATAGTTGGGAAAACTGATGGTATTTTTAGAATAGTATTAGGTCTTTCACCACGGAATATAGCCAAAGACTCGCTGCAGATAAGGCTAAGAATAAAGGGTATTTTGGCCCGGATAGTAGTTGGGGTTATTAGAGATAAAGACCATGTATGATTAGGTTAACATGGGCGCAAAATTGTGCAAGGTGGAAATACGTCTAAGTTCCGATCGTTACATTTGTCAGGTCAACACCCCTGATTGACATAGCCTGCGGTCGACCAAAGACATGTTCGAGGCGTTTCGGCAGCATTTCCAAAACCGGTTTATCAAGTCGAGGAAATTTAGCTAAATAGCTGTGACACTCTTGCTTCACAGCTATTTAGCTGAATTTTCTCGACTCTCCTCAACTGAAGCGGCTGGCTGTGAGGGTGAGAGCACATAGGGTGAAGTCCACGAGGCATTGGTAAATCTCCGGTACTTGATGGTCTGCTATACGAACTGTACTTGAGGATGTCATACACGTCTGTACAGATCTTGATAGTTGTGTTCAACAACTAGTTCTGTCACGGATCCGTCCCTCCCCGATCGGATCTGACGAGGTGCGATTATGCTGTTAAAGAAGGTGAACTAGACAATTACAGGCCCATAATCTGCTAAAACAAAGTTAAAAATTTTAGCCAAGAACATGATGGCGCTTTTGCAGGTAGTTGCAGAGATTCTATTGACACCGGAGCAGACTTGTGCTGTGAAGGGCCGAACAATTCAGAACAACGTTTAGGCTGTCTTGTAGGCCGCCGGATTCCAACTCGAATTTTGCAAATGGATTACCCTGTTGTATTGCTTCCCCCAGTGAGTGAGTATAGATGAATGGAAAGCATTGGTGATCATTTGCGCTGTCACACTCGGTTAATCAGGTTTATCAGCTGTCGCCTCTACGTTTTGCTCTAGCTGAGTGACAGGGCGTGCAGTTCGTCCCTATGCAGAATTGGTCTCCATGGAAGGGCTCGAATCAGAGTTTCTACATACGCCGATGATGTATCCATTTTCGTGTCGTGTCGCAGTAGCATTGAGTTGGTGCATAAGGCGCTTAAACGGTACAAGAAGGTTACGAGACCAAGGTTAACCACAACAAGTCTCTCGGCTTGCGGTTGGGCACTAGGAACAACCTTGCTCTTCCGGGCCTATTCAGCTGGACTGACGGTCCCGTCTGCATTTTTGGAGTTTAGTTTGGGTCGGACCTTCAGCTGAAGAAAGATTGGTCGGATGTATAAGCAAAAGTAGGAGCGAGAGTCTGGACTTGGCTTCGAAGGCTGTTGCCCGTTAAGATAAAGGATGAGGTATGCCCCTGTACTACTTTCCCCCTTATCCGTTTATCTGTATTTCCTTTCTCTAAGGATCATCTGAAGGTGCACGAGCGTTTGCTCTTCTTCCTTTGGGGTGGAGAAGGCAAGACAATGGTCCGTAGAGAGTCCTGTTTCCAGCGTCCGTGTCATGGGGGAATTCTGGGAATGTAGCACTTGACGAATCACTGTCACGCCATACTATCACTCCTTTTCAGCCTCGCTTCAATAACACTGAGCTTTTGCTTACCTGGCAATCGCCCCAGAAAGCTCTGCCTCTCAATGATATAGATTTCAAGGCTGGCTTGGCAGACATACCTGATTGACATCGGTGTGATCCTGGATTGGATGAAACGACCGATTACACCGTCTTCCACTGCCTGCTAGTGCACCTGTTTTGGGGCCATGATGGCTCGTATCGATCGCGAACATATTGTCTCTGTCGATCTCACGTACGTGTTACGAGCCGAAAACTATTCTCATCAGGATCACATCAGGCTTCACTATCGCACTTCAGGTCTCACTTGTTGTCACTGTTATGACCTCGGTGAACCGACCCTACAAATCTGCCAACTCCCGACCTTACCAACAAAAAACTTACACCTAATCGCTTCCATTACCAACGGCAATTTAAGTATCACTATTTTGTTATCCTTTCACACCGCCTAGCAGTCTGATTATTGTCGTTTTCGTTTGATCTACTATTCGACCAGAATCCAACAGAGATATTTCTGCTCGATCAAATTTCACTATCACACTCCAGATCTCCTCCTTCGTCACCATCGTCACCCCCATCAACCGACCCACCAAACGCACCCGATAAGGTCTTATCACGGATCAACCCCGCCAACGATTGCCCATTCTTGCTACCAACTGCGTATATCTCGAGAACTCATATTGGTGGATCCACACTAGATAAGTCCCTTTCCACAGAATTATGTATGTTGGAATCGAGTATTATACATATATGTTGAAAACTAGTCAAATTCATTTAGAAAGAAATTTAGAGGCCGATTTACATATGATATTTTAGGAGATACAGTTGTGGAGTTGATGGTTATTTAAATTATTGGGTCAAAAGGTACATAAGAAGGCTAAAGTTTTGGTGAACAAAAATAATCTCCACAAACAAGGGTGGACCTGGAAACACCAGCAATTAAGAAGTCCCTTAAAACCTCCCGATCACAGGCCTTGCTGTTGGATGGAATTTATCGTCTTACCCAGGACGCCCAAATTTTTGTTTTGGTTTATGGCATATCAATCTCAATGGGTTATTTAATGCCGACAAGATTTTTATTGCTGGTAATAATTTTTCCTTCAAAAAAGGTATTGCTGGCATTTTTTCCCAAAACTAATGTATTATTGGTATTAAAACCTATTTTTGACCCGGGGTCAGAGTGGACTTGGTAACAACAGCAATTAAGAGGTTGTTTAATCCTAGCTTGTTCTTTCCTTTGCAACCATACATACCATAGTTATAACACAGGCAACACTTGTTCGTAATCTGCTGACATAAATTCATTCAGAAAGAGAAATTTAGAGGCCGATTTACAGATGATATTTTAGGCTATACAGTTGCGGAGTTGATGGTTTGGGGCAAAGGTATATCATAAAGCTAAAGTTTTGGTGAACAAAAAAAATAATCTTCACAAACAATTTTAAATTATCTTTTCGGCACAACGTTGACAAAACATAATAAATATAAAACGACAAATATCTTTCAACAAACAATAAAAATATTTATATAACGATTAATATACAAAAGGTTGAATGATGTGTAATTCAGTGAATTAATGTTTGGTTGAAGAGTTTAAATTTGTATTTTTTAAGTCACTTAAGCAGGTGAAATGTGTCCCTGTGAAGAATGTTCAAAGTGTATGAAATTAATATCGAAGTTGTAATTAATAAACCCGTTTGAAATGAATTAAACAGTATTTAATAATTTCTATAATTGAAAATTGCAATGTTTAAAATGTACTTGCCTTTGACTGTCAAAATTGTACTGGTCAAAGTTTGTAAGGTAAAATGTTTTTGTGAACTCAAGGAAATAGTTTCAGTTCATGAAACGATAATTAATTCCGATGAAAGAAGTGTTCTTCAATAAGAAAGTATTGCAGATTCAGGTATATTCGTCGTAAGAAAAACTTGATGAGAGTTGAATTGCAATCTTAGCTTGACGATCAAGAAGTAGTACCTTATATTAAAAATGTAATTTTTAATTTAACACTTTCAGTTAGAATCAGCGAAAATAATTTGAAAATATCTTGCCGCTCAAATTTGCACACTGGTGAAGATTGACATTGGTCGAGATGTAATTCTGTGATTCACTTGGCGTTTAGTTTTCACAAAATTTGTTTATCAAAAGAAATATTACATGAAAAATGAATTGAAGTATTTTACAACCAATAGAATTCACTGAGTCAAAATAGTATTATAATTAGGTAGAAGTTGAATGCTAAAATACCATTTATTTAAAGTAAGACGCTACAAGTAATAAAACCATCACACATATTTCTTTTATAATGTTGGATTTTTTTAAATGTAAAAAGATAAAATGAATTTTTTAAAGCCACTCCCAAATCAACATTGGACGATCATTAGAACGCAGCGTAAACCGAAGTTTCGGAAGTTAGAATTCATTTTGTAAGACGAGGGAAATCAACGAACAGTGTTCGAATTGTGGTGTAGTACTGAGACCGTGTTAATTTCATATTAATGCTTAGGCACATTGTTAGGGAAGATTCACATCTGTTCCATCACAAGTTATCTTGAGAAAACATCTAATCACTGGCATGTCAGATAAAAATGTCAGATAAAATTATCAGATAACAGAATTGATATGTGAGCATGTGGGAAATTCGCTCGCCTATAATAAAACGTTACTTAGTCGGCAACAGTAAAACATATGAACAAAATCATCAACAGCTTCAGATTTCGTAACAATTATCTAAGGGAGATAACCACGCGTTTTTCAGAGTTACCTCCATTGACTCAATGGAGGTAACTCTGAAAAAAAATAAATTAGTTTCTTAATTTGAATTTTAAATTTTGTTCATTTTTCCACAAACGAAATTCTACGTTTAATATTCTATAGAAACGTTTTTTAAGTATATTTTTCTTCTATATGTTGTGTGCCTTCAAGCCGTGTACCTTCAGGACGTGTACTTTTAGGACGTGAGCAAAAATAGATTTCCATAACTTTCTATCCATTGTATCTCTTACAAGTATTTATTTTATTATTTCTCCTAGAACCTTATTCTACCATCAATTTGTAAAAGCTCCTTAGGAAGGTATCTCGTGGTTTTCCTCAGTCCCTGTTGCCTTCACTATGCCTTCTTTCCGCATTATGTGTCCAAAAATTTCAATTGTCTCCTTTTGAATATAAGTATATATGTCCGTTTTGTTTCCATTTTCATTAAAACGTCCTCGTTGCTTGTATACACCATCCATGGTATTCTAAACACCCCTCTGGAAAAAAAAAATTCCCGTTGGCACAAGTCTTTCCTTAATCTGTGATGAAATTCTTCATCATTCACTGCCATACAAAAAGGATTGGTAATTACATAGCAGTTCATAACTCTGTTCCTTGTTTCTCTTGCTCCAAGTCTCCACTTCATCATTCACTGCCATACAAGAGGATTGGTATGACATAGCATTTCAGTAACCTGTTCCTTATTTCTCTCTTCATCCTTGATTAAATTGTTCATCATTCATTGCCATACAAGAGGATTGGTAATTACATAGCAGTTCAGTTCAGTACTCTGTTCTTTGATTCTCTTGCTTCAAGTTTCCTCTTCATCTGTGATGAAATTCTTCATCATTCACTGCCATACAAGAGGATTGATATTACATAGCATTTCACTACGCTGTTCATTGTTACTAGTGATATCTAACGATATTCCACACTTAATATTCTGTTTAGTTGTTAGAAGACTTATTTTGCTTTTAGAAAAGCTTTTCGGATTTCAGTGTCATATTTTCTGTCATTTTTAAAAACCCTTCCCAGATATTGAAACTTCTGTACTTTTTTGATTTTACATCTCCACTTCGTAGTTTGCATCTTGTGTTGTTTCCCTTGCTTATTTGTTTGCCTGGTTTGGTTTAACGACATATCAACTCCTTATAGGTCAATTAATGCCGAAATTTTATTCTCTCATGAGCTTTGGCAATATATATATATATATATATATATATATATATATATATATATATATATATATATATGTCGACAGCAATATATATATATATATATATATATATATATATATATATATATATATATAATATTTTTTTGTTTAAAATATGATTCCTTCGCTACATAAGAATTCTCATTTTAAAAAACGATGTCATGCCTAAAAACACCACGTAAACCGAGAGATAGCTTATTCCTAAAATTTCGCTTGAAGATGAAACGGGACTAAACACCTAAATTCAACTTAACTTTAATAATTATTTGGATGGTTTCGACTCTCGTTTTTGAAACATGAGAACTCTTATGTAGTGAAGGAATCATTTTTAAACAAAAAAAATATTATAATTAAGCTCTACTTCTGTATGGAGCACTGTCTTCTGAAAAATAAAAACAAAAATACTAAGGAACTCCGGATTATGCACCCAACGTGTTCTTTTCTATTTTCTGCATACCTGCGCACTTTTCCTGCACCGTTTTCCTTCCTCTCTCCTGGTGGCTGTGGCGGATATATATATCCTGCTTTAACAAATTTCATCTGTCAGTGTGGTTTTGCCTCTCACAGCAAGTCTGGGCTAGGATTTCTCTTAAGAAAGTACAAATGAAATATATCTTTCCCTTATCTAGCCCCCGCTAGTATTCATAAATGTAAAACGAAAGGCACCATCCATTGCTGACCCTCATTTATCGTTCACGATAGGAGATTCCACCTTATATATATATATATATATATATATATATATATATATATATATATATATATATATATATATATATATATGTATATATATATTGAAAATATACCAGTCTTTCTACATACATATCAGTTTATAATACACTGGTCATATATAAAATAAGGACCAAGGACTCCTTTTACATTTATACAACAGAAAGTCTTTTATAAACTCCACTGATAAAGAAAGAAGTGTAACCCGGATATAAGAGACCCAAATATAAGAGAAACCCGGATATAAAAGAGATTTTCTCTGGTCCCAAATTAGAGCCTGTGTTAATGTATATAAAATAGACCAAACCCGGATATAAGAGAAACCCGGATATAAGATACTTAATATCCGGTCCCGACAACTCTCTTATATCCGGGTTACACTGTATCTGAATTTGAATTTTTATCTCGTAAGAAAAGAAACGAAAAAAACAGAAAGAAATAAAAAGAAATCATGAAAAGAAAGAATATAAAAAAGTATCTATGTTTAAATTTGATATCTTTGCTTTATTTCATGAAATTGGAATTTGATTTTTTATCTGGTAAAAAAGAAAAGAGAAACCAAAGCAAACAAAATGAAACGAAACAGAATAAAGAACACACGAAAAGAAAGAATGTGAAAAGAATCAAATAACTTTTTATGCATCGTCTTGAAATGTGATTACTATCGTCATTTTCATTGCTTTATTTCTTGAAATTTGTCTTTAAAATATCTGTTAGGATTCGACGTATGTAAAAGCAACAGTTCAGGGTTTTTTTTTCGAGTTATTACTTTATTTTCTTTTACATATACTTGTGCGGTATTACCCTTGTTCGGACTCGACTTGCATTACGGCCCGGCGACTGATTGATTTCGTCTACCTAAGATGAAATCACAACGTGGGTAAGTTAGACTAAAAATCAAAACAGTTACTTCGGTAACCAGACGTTGGAGGCGAGTTGGGAACGACAAGGCTGATACCGAATCTAACCAGAATCAGCAAAAGGTTAGAACGTCACATTTGGTGCCGCAGCCAATACCAAGCCAGTTGGTCGTCACAGAACAGGATAGCACGACGGACGCGGCCAGGCAGACGTCACATTTGGCGCAGCGACACCGGGGGACGTCACAACACCCTTGTGCAAATTAATTGAAACAAATGCTTTAGTTTCCTTTCTTTCAACATACGATCAGTTTTAGAGCCTCTGGAGTGACATGGTGTAATCCATTTCTATTTTTTTCTTCAGATTCGGTCATTTGTAGTGGTGTGCAGTAATATGAATCTATTTTCGAGGTATATGATGGAATTTGTTTGGCCTTGAAAATATTGCGTCATCTGTGATTGCATCAGATTTTTATCACGTCCAGACACTATTGTCTCGAATGTTGTGTCGGCCATTGCTTCTGATGAGCGTTACAAAGGAAGCGTGCGAATATTGTAACGCCTCAAGAACACACTGGCAAGCCTTATCAGTGAGCAAATAAAAGTACTACAGGCTTGCCCGGAAACTCTCCTGATTTAAATGCAATCGAGAATCTGTTGTCAATCTGCAAAGAACGACTTCGTGGAATGGACAAACAAAGTACTGACATGTGCACTGGGTTATGTTTCATTGAAAAAAATTGTTTTGTTTCAATTAATTAATTAACAAGGGTATATATATATATATATATATATATATATATATATATATATATTTATATACTTTGAATATACGCTCTTTAGCGCTAGAGGGCGTCGTCAGTGATATTCTGATTTGGATCATTGGACAGTTTCGGGTCTTTCAAACATCATACTGACTTCCTGCTACTTTTGGGTCCTTGGAGAACTTGTATTATTGTTCGCACCTTAGCGACTTTGTATTCTTCTACAAGGCTTTTAAAGGGGAGTTGAAGAATGTTGTAATTACCGTAAAGGGTGGCGCTACTTAGACACTTTGGTAGACCTAGCCATCTCCGTAAACGGGAGTTGATCTTTTGTTCTACGGTAGAGGTAGTGAACTCAGAGATGGACAAAGGCCACAATATTTTGGGAAGAGTAACATGTTGAAAAATCCAAGCCTTGTATCGTCCGGGTAAGCCAGACTTGTCTACTTTATCTAACCATGCTTCTAAGATATCCTTTGTTTCCTGGATTGTCCTTCAGGGTATTGTCAAAACGCTTACCCAAGTTCTTGATTGGGTTTTGCTTTATAGTCGGGATATATACTCGCCAGACAATTTAAAACGATCCCTCTCTGATGTTTTTCTTTTTTTCACCACTAATGACCTTGATTTGGCAGCGTTGAAACTCATCCTTGCCCATAAAATAAGTTTCTCCAAACCTTTTAGTAATCACCTCGCACCAATCACAGACGAGGATGTTATGGTCATATCATCCATGTATTCTCTTATTGGCGGTTGCCGTTGACTAGATCATGTTAAAGGACCTCTGCATTTTATTTCCGCCGCTTTTATAAGCATATTCATGGCTAAGGAAAAGAGGGTAGCTGAGATGGTGCAGTCTGTTATAATGCCTTTTTCCAATATATGCCATGCAGATGTTGTATTTCCTGCTGCTGTTCTCATTTTGAAATTGTTATAATAGTCTATTATGGTCTCTATAATTTGTGGAGGAACATGGTGGCGATTTAACGCTTCTTCTACCAATTTGTGTGGGATAGAGCCATAGGCATTCTTAAGATCCAGCCACAGAAAAGCCACATCACCCTTATGTGCTCTCACGTCTTTTAGCAGTTGCGTGATGACACCTGTGTGTTCTATGCACCCCGGTATACCTGGAACGCCTCCTTTTTGAACAGAGGTGTCGATATACTTATTCTTTAAGAGTAAATCTGTCAAGCGTCGATTCAAAATACTGAAGAATATTTTTCCTTCGACGTTCAATAGGGAGATGTACCTAAATTGATTTACTGTACTTACTCTTTCCTCTTTAGGGATCCATATGCCTTCTGGGCACCTCCATTGTACAGATATCTTCCCTCTTCTCCAAACAATTTTTAGCAACCTCCATAACATACGGAGCAACAATGGGCAATGTTTATAAACTAAGTAAGGGACTCCGTTACGTTTAGGGACTGATCCCGATCTGGCTGTTTTTAATATTGTTTGAACTTCTTTCAATGTTGGTTTTTTTAAGTCAAAAGGGTATGAAGGCAAATTAGGTGTGATTATAGAGGAGTTTTCTCCTAGCTGTATATGTATATTTGGGTCACTCAAAGTCTTTTTAAGGAAGTCATTTATTTCGTCAGGGGTAGACGTTAATCTTCCACTACGTTTGTCGCCTAATAATTTCTTAGTGAAACCGTATGGATTAGAGACGAAAGCTAATCGTTTGCGCGCCCTTTCCTTCCTTCTATTCCTGTGCCATTCTGCTCTCCGTAAAGATTTCATTTTGGAACGGATGATGTCACGGAGCTCTTGCAACAGTCCCTTTTCTTCCGTGTTTTCTTTCTTATATTGCTTTCGGATAGCTCTTAATTTCGCTCTACATTGTTTGATTTTACTTTCCTTTCGATTTTCTGCTGTTTTTTCATTCGTCTTTCTTTCCTCGTATCCGAAACGCTCTGAAGCGTAGCTAACTATGATTTTCGACATAGTACTTAAACGGGTATCCACCGAGCCTTTTGAGATTGTCTTTAGTATTTCGCTGATGTCTAAATCGAAGTTGTGCCAAGCTTTTTTGTCGACGGCCGCAGATGGTAATTCGGGGGATACTTGTGCCTCTGCTTGGAAGAACTCGGCTCTGTGGTGAGCTTCCCGGCCCTGTATTTCCTGTGTCTCATCAGGAGAATTTCCTGTGCGCTGCAACTGGCTAGCTTCTAATAGGCATTTCATTTTGGCTTGATGGATTTTTAGGCCGCGTTTATTCTTGCATTTTTTCCCGCATGGACAAGTCATAATCATTCTCCGTGGGTGTGAGGCTTGGTTCGTCTCCGGTTGATCCGTCCTAATAGGGATCTCATTCTCCCCCCCCCTCTCTGGGGATTCCTTGGGGGTATTTATTCTTATGTGTGTCTGTAGCAAAATTTTGATCTGCATACCGGATAGCTAGCCCAGGAATGCTTTAATTTGTGGTCTCTCCTCGCCGTCAATTGTCTTTCCAATTTGTCATCTAGTCTATTCCTAGTAATCATCCGGCCTTTCCCGGACGTCACTGTCTTGACAGGAAAAACTGCTTTGAATAATATATATATATATATATATATATATATATATATATATATATATATATATATATAATGTAATTTAAAGAAAAACAGACCATTTTAAGGTTTCATTGTTATAATTTATTTCACCAGAGAGTTTCTTTTTACCTGGATCGTCAGACCTCACTTCCAATTCCAAGGATGAAAAATGAATTTAAACTTTTGAAGAGCAGTATGTAAGGTGATATAGAGAGTGGTGAGAGATAGTGTGACAGACATAGTCGAAATTAGAGAGGGAATGGAGAGACAGGAATGCTTTTAAATTTATTTTTATTTTTATTACAATACTTAATAGTGAGGGGGGGTTAAGAATCAGACATTGACCTATTTAATAGGTCAACTCACCGGAAACGATATAAAGAGAAAAAAAGAGAAAAAAGGGGAAAAGTAAAGATGTAAGAAATAAGAGATGGACTCGTGTAAACTAGTATAAAATCCATATTATATTACCAATTAAGGCATTTTCCTCTTCTCGATATATTTCTCATTCATTTAATCATTTCTAACTGTCTTCTTTCAGATGAACGTTTCATAAATCTCCCTCGAAATTTGCATTTCCATTATTTTCGTTATATATATATATTTATGAACTCAAATAAACTCCTATCATATCCATACTATATTACCAACTAAAGCACCTTTGTCTTCTCCATATATTTTCATAGACGAACTTATTTCTAAAATAGAATAAAGGAAGCTTATACTTGACATCAGAAAGAGAGAGCTGACATTTTAGGACACCTACTGAGGAAAGATGGGTTGGAAAATCCAACACTCACAGGAAAGAATGAAGGCAAGAGCGGCAGAGGAAAACTAGGCATAACATACTTAGTGAGCTTGAGTAAATGGATGGGGGCGGGGGACACAGTTTGAGAGAAATAACAAAAAGACAAAATTTATTAAGAGCTACAAAGAACAGGAAATTGCGGAGAGCCACGATCACACACATTCTGAGGAGACACAGCACATATCGAAGAAGAAGAATTATTTCTAACTAACTTCTCACAGCTGATTTTTTTTTTTTTAAATTGCCCTACAAAACTTCATTTCCATAATTTTCGTTCACAAAGAATTTATCATCTTTGTTTGTCTTGCAGCATTTGCAGATACGTTTTATGGCGCGGGAAAAGTAAGAATTGTAGCCGGGACAGAAAGGCAGGAAGGTGAAACAGTGGACCTTTTCTATTTGCCGCTGAAAACAAGCAGGTAAATTGTATATTTTCATTTCTTGGCTTTTATCCGAAGACGTTTGTTCACGCATTCTCTTCCAGTACGACATACCTCGTTCTTCATCTGTACCTAATAAAAAAAATTAAAAAAAATTAAAATGACAATGATATAATAATATGGCCTGGGCTATGCCAGGAAAATCTAGAGAGAGAAATTGAGTCACTCTTAAAATCGATTTAAAACATTGCGAGAAGAACCAGATATAGAAAGGATGGTTGAAGATAAAACACATGAAATAAGCAAATGCAGATTGTGAGGAAATAAATATAAGCCAATATGCGAATGTAACAAGATTAATACAAGTCTATGCATGATTGGGTGTGGAAGATGATCAACTGGGAACTGTTCAAGCAACTGCGTTTCGAACATTCAGACCTATGACATATGCAGAAACTCTCCCCGCTAATGAAGGACACACAATTCTCTCAGTGATTTCTAGCGCATCACCTAATCTAGGTAAAAAAAAAACTAGATCTAGTAGAAGAAACAAGAAAGAAAACTTACCAGATATTGAATTTAGTTGTTCCGATGGACCATAGAGTAAAATGGATGGTATCTGAGCTACGCGAAGGACAATCTGTCCTCTGCCAACAGCGGGCCAGAACTGGCTTCATTCAATTCTAAGCATGACTGTTAATATAGACCAGCAACCAGAGATAATCAATGTCTGGTTTGTTGTTGCTTGACCTCAATTGATTTCTTCCACTTATTTGTTTTTTTCTTCTTCGGCAAGTGAATACCGCTTCAAAAAATTAATCTATTGCTTATAATACAGAAAAAATTGAGATCAAGACAAAATTATATTTCCCTCCTCTACGTGGTGTGCCCCGGTCAGTGTCACAATGATGACTGCCTGTATCTTTATGAACGCATTTCAAACAGTTCTATAAACCCTTATGGAGATATTTAGAGAATCGAAAATCGTAGAAATACTTTCTTCGATCCAACTGTTGAAACACCATGAGTTAAATCAAGAGTTAAAATCCAGACAATTTTAGGTGCTAATTCAAATTATTGCAACTGAATGCATTTGTAATTCTTTTAATCTTGTCCTTTATTATATCCATATTAGCGTTTATGATTTTTTCGTAATTCTATCTTCCTATGTCATAAATCGATGAACTTTTGTTCAAAAGTAATAGAAACGACATTAATTTGTTTAGTTCTTAAAAAAAAAAGGTCACCTCCAAACCGAAAATTCGACTTTACCACATACATAGTAAGGATAAAAACCAAAATATTTTCTTTATTTTTCAATTTGCTAATGATGTAATTGGATAGTACTTACGTATTTTAAAGGCATTCAACAGTTTATAGCTATAGCATAACACACAAACTTACAAATAAACAAAAATAAGAATTTTCCATAAAGTTGTAGAAGGCTTCAGAAAGTCATATTAATTCTATACTTCTATACGAATTTAGAAATTTCGTGTTGGGGTGATGTTCTTTTGTTTTTTTTAAATAAACGGAATTAGACCATTCTTCATTATGTTTGAACAAAGAGCCATCGAATTATGATAGTGGAAATCAATTATTTATATTAGTCATAACCTTAATCCCTAATCCATATATAATTCACGCCAATTCACCTTCCTATACTGTAGCTGTCAGCTATCTGAAGTATTTTAATCAGAATCCTTTCTTCAATCTCTTTTGGGGATTTAATACCATATTTTATATTATAACATATGAAACATTTATGCAAACCTAACAACTCATATGGAACACATGTTTTAACTCAGCAATTGTTTCAATATGTGCCTGTTGAATCATTTAGTTTTTTTTTTATGTCAGGTGAGTGTTAAATTTTCTAGTTCCTCTTTGCACATTATGTTCTCATGAATTTTCAACTTCCTCATTTCAAGTATAAATGTCATTTTAGTTCACATGTTCCTTTTAGTTCACATTTTCTTTCTAGTTCACATTTTCTTTCTAGTTCACATTTTCTTTTAATCCAATGTGTCGTGTAGTGTCCTTTTTGTCCCCATTTTCCTTTTAGCTTCCATTTAGTTCTCAATTAGTTTCCATTTTTATTTTAGTGTCCATTTAGTTTCTGTTTTCCCTAAGCACCCCATCTTGATCTCATGGTTCTGTCCATGGTATCTTTAGCATTCATCGGAAGAACAGAATCAATGTCGCTTTACGTCTCTTCTGCATCTGTGAGGAAATTGTCTCTGTCATATAAGAGATGAGATATTACATAGAAATTCATCACTCTTTTCTTTTCTAAGCACATTCTCCTATGATTTTGCACTTTACTTTCTTTCTGAAATGTATCTTTCTCTATTCCTATGCGCATTCAGCATTCTGAATTTAAAAAAAACAGCTTTTCGTGTTCTAATCAATAATCAAATTATTAGGATAATAGATCATTAGAATGATAAAATCAGCTTCAAAACCGTGCCATAGAAGACCGGAGATACCGATTTTTATTATCTTTGGTAAATAAGTCGCAGAGCAATTTCAGACCCTCGTCTTTTGGTAATATAATGCGTCTTATACATGAAATATATCCTCAGTTCTGAGAAATTGAATTATTTGACAATATGATTAATACTGTACCTGGCAGCGTGTTATCAAGGAAAAGACCCAAACATCCTCCAACAAACATGTTTGTTCCTAGCATCACGCTAAGGATCTGGTCAAATTCGGAACTTCCTAAAATAAATTAATTGAATAACAAACAGAAACTATAAAAATCACTTTCAGTCATTTTGTATTGTTAATGAGTTAAACAAACGCGACAATTTCTTATTTGTGAAGAAAATATTAATGATTAACAAGTGGGTTTTATAATTTTTCTCTCATTTATGAATACAAAACCAAGAGTAAAATGCAGTGAATTGGATCCATACTAGGCGGAGGTATATTATCGTAACCCTAACTAAAGCAGAGTAAATAACTCTAGAATACAGGTCCCACGTTTAATTTGTTAGTGCAGTGAATTAGATCCATACTGTGGATGGACACATTAACGTAAAGTTAAGTAGAGTAAATACTTATAGAATGCAAGAGTTACATAGGCATCAGCGAGATAATAGTAGCGCAGTCATTTGCTGGTAAAAACTGGTGGTGTAGGCTTGGGTAATGGTATATGCAGGTCCTATACTGCCCAGACCATATGCACCTCCCTCTCTCTCTCTCTCTCTCTCTCTCTATATATATATATATATATATATATATATATGTGTGTGTGTGCGTGTATATATATATATATATATATATATATATATATAGTCATTCACAGACGGACTGTTTTGCTGTATCACAGCTCATCAGTGTGACTAGAAGTCCGGTTGTCTCTAGCTAGGATCGAAGCTACGAAAAAGGTATAATGAACTTGGAAAGGTCAGCGGAACTATGAGAAATGTGAAGGGATTGAAATACACTTAACCCTCAGGGCATAGTTAAAAAAGCAATTGCTTGTACTGAAAGACAGAAATCTGAAATTTAACAAATGTAGGGACAACGTATTAAATATAGATGAGAAGTACGATGTAAATCTGCAAGTCTTCAAAATAGAAATACTACTAATAATCAATCTGGTAGATACTAGTTACGTTCATGAGATAACAAGAAATTAAAAAAAAAGTTTCGCGCTTCAAAACAGGGTAAAAATCAAGAAAAGATGGCATAATAACTGACCTTTTCAAGGAAAGACCCATAAATAATTCGCACAACTATTTAACTAGTAAATGTGGAAAAGTAGCTTAAAAATTCAGTATAATATATTAATAATACTATTTCATGAAAAACAAGATAATAACAGCCTATGTAACGTTTGCACTATCACATAGAGCATATACAAATTATTCTAAAAAGTAACTGATGCACTATAAAATTCCTTAGATGAAAGACAGACACGAAAAAAAAAAAACCCAAAAAACAAAACAAAAACAAAACAAAGCACAATAGCACCAACAGATTTTAGAATATATCAACTAATCTAAAAAGAAAAGATGAATATATCAAATCAATTTGTTCAGGTCAGGTAACAGTGAAATATATTTAACTTGGCACAACATGAAAGAATTTTTAACTCACTCCTAGAGAAAGATCTCTATCTATAAACGGCAGGATGTATGTGTGTGTGTGTGCGTGTGTGTGTAACGAATGCACGGCCGCAATTTTTGACGGATTTGCACCAAAATTTACATGCACATGCTCCAAGTTAGCGGGAAGGCCAAGACCGACTTTGCATTTCCCAACTCCCATCGATAGTGGAAATAATCGAATTGTCATGCTTCTACGGCAGTTTTCATGTAGTTTGCGGCCATTTTCTACTGGCCAGAGTGAGAGCATATAGCTGGCTGACACGAATAGGCAGGAACATTCTATTGGCCAGCGTGAGAGCCAACACCTGACTGACACGAATGTTAATTAGCATGCTAGCATGCAAAAAAAATCGATAGCTGCATTTGTCACAAGTGGGAAAAATTTAAATCTGCATGGCACTTTACTCCAATTGGCTCATTCGCTTGCATAAACTCTACGTTGATTCTGATTCCACAGAACTGGGTTGGGTGTAAAAAAGTATTTGTTGTTAACATTCTTTTTTCATTCGGTTTTTGCAGTTACGAGTCCTTTTTTTAAAGCTGATCGTTTTGTGTTCATTTTGTTTAATTCTTTTTTCGTAACAGATTTAATGTTTAATATAGAGCTTAGAAAAAATTCGCAGTGTGAGATAGGCAAGAAGTAAGGCATGTAGCAACATCAGCACGGCAAAGGGCACTTCTTTAAAGGCAAGGAAGGGCAAAAAGTCAAGTGATAGCGATTGCTGTATGAGTCGTACAATTTTTGAATCAAGCACGTGCAACGCCGGGCCATGTCGCTATTATTATCTAAAACTCTCTGTTTCCCTTGATGTTGGAAAAATGGTGTCAATACCAGTTTGTATTTAAAGCATAGCTAGCGTCAATTTTCGCCCGGTAGTTCACATCGACAAAATGTATTAAGTTTTGTCGCTCTCTTTGAATCGAGAAGTAGCCTATCAGTCTCAATTAAAGGTTAATCTCTTCGAATTCTTTTCTATATAAGAACAGTTTGTATCATCACGCACACACGAAGAAAAAGAAAGGAAAAATAATATTTATAAAGAACACAAAAATATTAGTTTAGTTCATTTAATGGCAATCTTTAAATATTAAAGAATTTCATTGGAATGCTCTTTTCTTAACCATTTCCTGAAGAAACTTGATCGACTAAAATTTGAAAGAGACACAATACAAAGTGAAAAAGAAGCTTTTAGAGTAAAAAAAACTGTAAAAGATATAGTTGGTTTAGGCCCGGGGTCTTCCACAAGATTTTCTTTTTTTTTCTTTTTCTGAAGAGCCAATTATAAATTGATTGGTTAAATGTTATTCAGGTTTGGTTTGGGTTGCTTTGTTTTATGGTACATCAACTTCAATGGGTTATTTAATGCCGACAAAATTTTTATTGCTGGTAATATTTTTTTTTTCAAAAAAGTATTGCTGGTAATATTTTTTTCTTCAAAAATTTATTCTGGTTATATTTTTCCTTCGAAAATGTATTGCTGGTAATATTTCTTTTTCCAAAAATGTATTGCTGATAATATTTTGTTTCAAAAATGTATTGTTGGTAATATATTTAAAAAATGTATTGCTGGTAATATTTTTTTCAAAAATGTATTGCTGATAATATTTCGTTTTCAAAAATGTATTGCTGATAATATTGTTTTTTTCAAAAATGTATTGTTGGTAATACATTCTTCATTCAAAAATGTATTGCTGATAATTTTTTTTTTCAAAGATGTATTCCTGGTAATACTTGTTTTCTTCAAAAATGTATTCCTGATAATGTGTTTTCAAAAATGTATTGCTGGTAATTTTTTTTTTTAAATGTATTGCTGGTAATATTTTTAAAAAAATATGTTGCTGGAAATATTTCTTTTTCAGAAATGTATTCCTGGTAATATTTTTTTTTCAAAAATGTATTGATGGTAATATTTCTTTTTCAAAAATCTATTGCTTGCAATATTTTTTTTCAAAAATGTATTGATTGTAATATTTCTTTTTCAAAAATGAATTGCCAGTAACATTATTTTCACAAATATATTGCTGGTGATATTTCTTTTTTCAAAAACGTATTGCTGGTAACATTTGTTTTTAAAAAATGTATTGCTGATAATATTTTTTTCTAAAGTTTATTGATGGTAATACTTATTTTCTTCAATTATGTATTGCTGGTAATTTAAAAAAATATATTTCTGGTAATAATGTATTGCTGGTAATGTTTTACAAAGTATTTCTGGTATTAATACCAATTTTTGCACTTTCATAGAGTTTTGACCCCATTTTTTCAAAAATGTATTGCTGGTAACATTTCTTTTTCAGAAATGTATTGCTGGTAATTTTTTTTCAAAAATCTATTGCTCGTAATACTTTTTTTCAAAAATCTATTGCTGGTAATTTTTTAAAAAAAAATCTATTGCTGGAGAAATTTTAAAAAAAATGTATTGCTGATAATATTTAAAAAAAAAAACTATATGGATGGTAATACTTTTTTCCTTCAAAAAATGTATTGCTGGCAATTTTTTTTCAAAAATGTATTGCTGCTAATTTTTTTTTAAAAAAAATGTATCGCTGGTAATATTTGTTTTTCAAAAATGTATAGCGGGTAATATTTCTTTTAAAAATGTATTGCTGGTAATTTAAAAAAAAAATGTATTGCTGGTGATATATTTTTTTCAAAAATGTATTGTTAGTAATATTTTTTTAAAGAAAATGTATTGCTGGTAATTATGTATTGCTGGTAATTTTTTTTTCAAAAATATATTGCTCGTAATATTTTTTATTAAAAATGTATTGTTGGTAATAATGTATTGCTGGTAATTTTTTACAAAGTATTTCTGGTACTAAAACCAATTTTTACACTTTCATAGTGTTTTGACCTCAGTTTGGGGGTTGACTATTTGCACATAGCTTGGATCCTAACAGGTGCTACCACCCCGGTTTTGGGTGGGCCTTGGAACACCAGCTATTGAAAGGTGTTTTCACTCTCCTCAATACCCCCTGATCAGAGGCCTTACTGTTTGTTGGACGTAGTTTCTTGTCTTACCCAGAACACAGATGATGTTTATCGTCATACCCTGGACGGAAATTTTATTCATTCATGATGCTATTTTTGTGCTTTCTCATAAAACAAGTGTAAAATATACAATGTAGTTGTTGTATTGAAAAGATCGTTGGTTATGGCCTACAAATACCTGATGAGAGATAGTATTACACTTCAAAAATTTTATTATGTATCATAAGCCACATGTAGATTTGTATATATTTGTCTGTAATATCTGTAACTTTCTGCCTTATTAGTTAAGTGCATGCAATGATGACGACAAAAGCCAGTATTTTTATGACAAGGTGTTTACGAAAGCAAGAAGTGAAAAGACCGACTTCGTGAAAGATCAAAGTACAACAATGATAATTAGCAAATATAAATTTAAATACATGTATAAAATGTAAGGGCTTACAGCCATATCCCATTGAAACACCGGTTCTTGTCCGATCCCTGAAGTTAAGCAACGTCGAACCTGGTCATTACCTAGAAAGGTGACCGCTTGGGAATACCAGGTGCTGTAAGCTTGGATGTGCGGGTGGTGTAATGGATAACTGCTCGAGATGAAAAATCACAGAGCTGCGTTCGAATTCTACTCGTGTTCGTTACATTCACTTACGCAAATACCCTTGGGTAAACGAAAAAAGACAATATCACCAGCGCGGTAGGGTAAAGGCCCATTTCTCCCCATGTATCTGTGGAAGGCTCCTGTCTAACAAAGACATTCACAGGCTGGTAGGATAAAAAGAAAACCTAAGAGTGGTAAGGATTTACCAAAATACCAGTATCAAGTATGATGAAATATGATTTTTGACGACGCCACTCTACGGCCGTTATGTTTCCTTTGTTCCATTTTTTCTTCTTTTATGCATCTTATCTCTTCAGGTTGTTAGCTATCATGACTCTGCTCATCTTAAACTGTCTTTTGTTACTCTAAGTAGCTTCTGACTCTTTACCGTTCCTCTTTGTTCCTGTTTTACCAACCATTCGAACAGATTAGTGAGATAGGGTAACTCGCTGTTTCCTTTGCGTCTCTTGCTTTCAGTTTGCAATGTCAGTGTTAGACACTCTTTCATCATTATGTGTCCAAGAAAGTGTCTCTGATTGTAAATATAAGTGTTCTTATTATCCCTATTTTCCATAAAACCTCTTCATTGCTCACATGCTCAGTTAATGTTATTTTCAGCAATCATTAGTAAAACTACATATATTGTTTCAAGTCTCATATTTTGTGAGGGGATTGTTCAGCATTCACTGATATATAGGAGATCAGATAATACATAGCAATTCAGCACCTTGTTTCCGCTTAAAAATTAGTTTCTCGTCATTTGATTTCTGTTTCTGCTTGTTTTAAAATCCTTAGTAAGCGGTTCATATCTCTGGTAGACTTTTTTCTGTTGATAAAAAGCATTATTTTTTCAAATCATTTTACCCCAAGCAAAGTAATATAGCCATTAACTATATAGCCATTAATATAGCCATTAAAACGTAAGGAGTTACTGATAGCATAAGAAAAAGAAAATATTATTAAGTATAGAGTACAATAAAAGAATAGGAGTGAAGAAGACAGAAGATAACGATTAAAGTTGTCTGGAAAGGAAATAAACCGGAAGAGAGTTCCACAAGCGTAAAGTTTGAAAGAAGAAACTATTAGAATGGAAGCTTACAATTAAATTTCAACAGTAAAATGATGAGAACTTGTTAATTTAGTACCGTGCTTAACTTAATAAATTTATGTACTAAAGAAGAAATCTCATCAGAATAATTACCATGAAATTATTTATAGAAAAGGCAGAGGGCAGCAACGTTATGGCGACAGGAAAGTGACTGAATCCGAGATGTTAAGTCATGGCAAATGAAATCGAAGATTTTTCTTTGAATTTCATCAAGAATCTTTAAATAAGGTAGCAAAAAACAACAAATCAGATCAGATGTGATAGCAATGTTCAATGCCTGAACGAATGATAAAATATATATATATATATATATATATATATATATATATATATATATATATATATATATATATATATAAGAGAGAGATTCTGGCGAGAGAAATTATCTAGCACAACACAGTGAACCAAATTTTCTAGCAGCAAACCTAGAAATTGATTCAATATAATCTTACCACTTAATTTCAGGGGAAAACGCTACCCCGAGAAAGCGCAATGTGTCCCTCTCCTTGAGGTTATCATTAGCCACGGAGATGGAAGACAGGGAATGTTCTCTCAGACGATTAAAAGAGAACAGTTTCGTTTTGGAAGCGTTAAAGTTAACAGGACATTTCTTGTACCAGTTAACAACAAATCGTAGGTAATTTTTTGAGAACAGCTGACAATTTGACCTTATCGAATCGATGAGGCTTACTGTCAAGACTGGGATAAATATTTGTGTCACCATTATAGATATCAAGTTGATAATTGATGACATCAGGAAGGTTGAAAATTAGGAACAACATAGGTCCAAGGATAGAGCTATGGTAGACACCCGCATTAATGCAAAAAAGATCTAGAAGAGTGGCCGCACTGGATAACTTTCATTTCGCGTTTTGATAACATTAAATCAGATCAAGAATTCCCCGAGAAAATACCATATCATTTCAACTTATGTTCATTGCCTTCGAGATATCCAAAGCAACTGTTCGTGCTTCATCGTTTTTGATATACTTTTTTAGCAATAACCGTTAACGCATCAGCAGTTGACCTAGTGAAGTGAACGCCATATTACTTGTCTGAAATAAATCCCTGCGAGATGAGATGCTTAACGAATCCAGAATTGATTAGCACCTCTAGTTTTTCGACAAAATAGGTAGAAGGCTGATAGGCCGAGAGTTAGAAAGATCGGATAGTCCGTCTGAATTCTTAAAGACTGGAACTACAGAAGAGGATTTCCAACAAGCAGGAAACGAAGAAACAGCGATGCATTTATTTTACTGTAGAGTTTAGAGAGAAGAGAATCCAATTTATCAGCACATTTCTTAAGAACTATTGTAGGGATACCGTGAAGACGAGATGCTTTGACAACAATTCTCTCTTCTTATAGTTATTATTTCTTTTGAAAAATGGGTATATCAATAATTCTTCGAATGATTAGGAAATTAAAATCAATTAAAATTCAAATGCGTTTCCTGACTTACCGGTATTTATCATTCCAGGATTCTTTTGTATCCAAAATGGTAAAGCCAAGCCGAGAAGGAGAGCAGTTCCAATTACAAAGAGGTTCCGGGAAGAATCCAGAGAGACACTCCTAAGGTTGGAAATTCCAATAGCAGTAACCATTCCTATCATAAGAATGACAAAATAAAAATTTAAAGAACACAAAAAATCTGAAGTTAGCATGGCGTAATAAGTTCTCTGCAATGGAGATGTAAGTTCTGTTGAACAAGATTATAAGTTGATAATAAATATTACTATGTAACAATAGAAAATTAAAATAAGATAGAATTAGACCAAATGAAATTTAATGTAACAATTCAAAGTACATTTTGAAAGCTTCTAGAATGCTTTGGTATATAGATAAACATCATCTATCCAAATATACCAGACACATAAAGTGTACGACAAATGCGATTCTGCACCTCCATATTATCTGAAAATATTTATGGAAATTAAATTAATGTGATGGTGGTTATAAAAATGTTACAGTAAATTAAAAATGTTAAAGCATAACTTTAGATGTAACGCATGGGTGTTGAACATTTGGTAACCGAATAAGACGCTTGTCAAATATATATATATATATATATATATATATATATATATATATATATATATATATTATAAATTAACTGGTTTAAAATATGGTTTCTTCGCTACACAGGAATTACCATGTCTCAAAAACCGAAGCTAAAAACTTCAAATTTAATTATATAATTAAATTAAAAGCATTAGTTCTGTTCCATCTTCAAGCGAATTATATATTTTAAATCAGTTAATTTATAATATTTATCCTCTGTAAATTTACATTCAGCACTGTTTTGCAAAAATAAAAATATCAATAAGAACACCGGATTATATATCTTACTGTTCTTTCTTTTTTTTATTCTATCTATCTATCTATCTATCTATCTATCTATCTATCTATCTATCTATCTATCTATGTGTGTGTCTGTTTGTTCATTTGGTTAAAATTCGTGGGCCTTGCTGGAAACTTTTCTGCATTTTTCCGTATATAAAATTATATAAAATTATATAATTCTTAAAGATTTTATCTTGTAAATTTTTTCATGTGAATATGATTTTTATTTGGTTGTTTATACGTTTTTGGTTAAATTAAAATGACGATTCCACAGAAGAAATAGAAATACTCGTAGATATATATATATATATATATATATATATATATATATATATATATATATATATATATATATACCAGGAAGTATTTCATAAAATCAAAGAAAATAAAAAAAGAAGAAAAATATTATTATGGCCGTTGTGCCCGACTGTCATCTTCAGATCTCTGTCGATCCGAGTAACTATCAAGGAATTTTGAGCCAAACACTTTAATCTTCTTTCTTGTTCCCGTGTCCATGTCTAAGAAAAGAAAATACATCTCTAGACGTGGGCAGCGGAACGAGAACAATTTACTCCCGTAGGTTAAATAAATGTTTTAATTCGAAATTCCCTGACGGCTACCTGGGATGACAGACACCTGAAGAAGCCCGGAGAAAACGACCGAAACGTTGTGATAAAAACAACAATGACATGATGACATTAGTACGAATGCAAATAATGTAAATACAGATAACATGTCAACCCAGAAGTTAAAACAGAAAAAATACAAGTCTTAAGTCATTTATTGTGATATCTTTGATGTGAATCTAAATTTTTTCTTTGATTACTTTTTATATTTTTTGTTTAATAGAAATGTCTTCTTTTATTTGCCATGTTCCTTCAGGACGTAGTCGATCATGGCTACACATCTTGTTCCTTATAGGTATGTGTGTGTGTGCGCGTGCAATTCATTCCGATTCGTTTCAGTTGAGCATAAATTTCATCACGGATCCATTCGTCATTTTTATTGCACGAGGCTGTTTATTTTTTCAAATTCAAGGAAAAAACAATAAAAAATGGTACAAATCAAACAGATGCTTCTTTTGTATGCTGCGTTTTTAAGTTTTATAGTTCACCCAATACAATTGTGACACTATTTAGGGTTGCGAGGAAAAATAAAGAAAAAAAAAAGGCGAGAATTAAATTAGGAGATAAGAAGTTATCACGAAAAGACACTGAGCGATGTTATTTTTTCTAACGAAAAAAAGTGGTAAAGATTTTATTTCCACTGGCGAGGAATGTCGGATCTCAGTCTTGCCGGGTTTGGTTTGATTTATGACGGCGCACCGAGTGGAAGGTGGCAGTCTGCCCATGGCAATGGTGAAAATTTCAGGTCGGTCAGGTGGCCTACAGGACAGAATTCTAAGAGATAAAAATTAATTGGGTCGCGAGAAAAATGTCCACTGGACCACCCGCAGAGTACCAGAAAGGAAAGATTAAACCCTGAACTATCTGCGGAGGTATCATTTGAGAAAAAGCATCTGTTTTGTGTCGGAGCTGGTTATGATAGGAAAATTATTTTATCAGAACGAATAATTGGCTGTAGCATGCAAGATCGCCAGATGACCACCCATTTGTTTGGCGAAGGCCTCGAGTGACGAACTCCAGGTGACATTCGGATAAGATTGACATTAAGGGACCACACTACGGGTTGTATTGGTTTGTTGTCGGGCAGAAGAAAAGAAAGAAAAGAAAAAGAAAAAAGGAAGATAATTTTTTTTCTTTGAGCAAGATTTTTTAAATCGAGGCTAGTCTAGCCACATCCACGCTGCTGGGCGTCCATTGGCTGAATGGCGGCGTGAGCGGTAGGCGAAGGTAATCACGTGAAGAAGGAGGGGGGCTGTTGACGCCCCATGAAGGGATCGGTATGAGATGCCACTGTGAGAGAGAGGGGAAACCCGCTGACGCCTCTGAAGGGATTGGTATGAGATACCCATATGAGAAAAGAAGAATGTGGGAGGACGATTCCCTACCCTAGAAAGTAAAGACTTCTAAAAATGGAAATTAATAAATCCTTCTGACCGAAAACAAATAAAACCCTTAATGCAGATTTAGAACCTCAAACCTCAAACCCCGACAGGCCCACCCCGGTTTTGGTCGGCGTCCATATAAGCAGAGTCGCAACGGGTAAGACGGCAGTTCGCAGTTGCAGTTAGTTGGTGTTAGACAAACAGGCAAGCAGTTGCAGTTGAGCTGTGAGCTCTGAGACCCGCCTCGCAGGGACCTGACTGGAAGATCCACGCAATCACGACCTCAACTTCTAACCAAGAACAATTTATTTTTGAAGAACGACTTAGACTCACACCATCAAAACAAATTTTACGAATATCACCTGAAGATACACCCAAAAACCAGTTATCGAAAAACAACTTAAGATACTAAGACTCACTTAAAAAACGCAAAGTGTCACGAATCCATATTAGCGGTTTGGGAGAAAGAAGCAGTTCTGTATTCAGCAACCAGATATAAAATGTTGTTATCTTTTATTAACGCATTTGAACTTTTCGAGTTATTACTTTATTTTCTTTTACATATACTTGTGCGGTATTACCCTTGTTCGGAGTCGACTTGCATTACGGCCCGGCGACTGATTGATTTCGTCTACCTAAGATCAAATCACAAGTTAGACTAGAAATCAAAACAGTTACTTCGGTAACCAGATGTTGGGGGTGAGCTGGGAACGACAAGGCTGATACCGAATCTAACCAGATTCCCATCCGAATCAGCAAAAGGTTAGAACGTCACATTTGGTGCCGCGACCAATATCAAGTCACATTGGTCGTCACAGGACAGGATAGGACGACGACGGCGCGGAGACAGACGGGGTGACGTCACAATTGGCGCCGTGACCAGGACAAGACGGCAGGCGCGGCCAGGCAGACGTCTCATTTGGCGCAGCGACCCCGGGGTGACGTCACACAAAGCCCAAGTATCACTCAAGGGAGAGCGTTACTGAATGAGATTGTTGTAAGCGAGGGAGAAGGGGGAATTAATATTATAAGGATATGTAGAATAGATATCGAGTGACCTTGGAGTTGAAGGGACCAAAATTGTAGTTGTCAGGAAAGCACCCTTTTCAGGAGCCTGATCCACAGACCAAGAGTTCTTGGAAGAAGTTGTTCAAGTGGAATTTGCTCCTTAACAAAGGGATACGAAGAGAATATAGCATGGCATTTCCTAGTTGTGAAGATCTGTGCTGGTGGAACAAAGGAATATAACTCGTCTGAACATCAATAGCAATAGCAACAGATAGTGAGAAGCTAGCATCGTATCACCTGTAGGGTAAGGCTTGAATGGTGGTGGGAGGAATAATTCATTACCTACAAGGCCGCGTAACGGCTTTTGAACTATGTCGAGACTGGCCAATGAAGTGAGGATAGCATCAGCTCAGATATGGCAACAATACTTCCTTCTCGGTTTGAGCTAACTCTTGTAAAGACAGAACGTCAAATAATTTCTGGAGTGGTACAAGCAGCCATTTTTCTAACATGTTTAGTGATAGATCGTATATGTGAGTTCCACTTGGGGTTTTTGTCTGATTTTGAGTCCCAACAGATGTTCAAGGCAATGAATTTTATTGGGATTACAACCTTTCATCATGGCTGGAGAAAATTCGGGGTCTTCTCGGTGGTGATGAAATGTAACTACCTTGGTTTAGGAGGCATTAGATGTTACTAGTCAATTTTCCCCATTGAGCTATTAGAGTAAGATCAGAGGTGACACCATGTACCAAGTTCTGATCATCTAGTTTTTTGGATGTGTTCCTCTTTGAATTTCCCGTCCAATTCAAGCTATTACATTTACTCTTGACGGCTTTAGCGTACATATGTTTCTAAAGAATTAATGCATTTATTTTTAATCCGATATTTTTGCTACTTCAAATGGTGTTTGTAGTAGATGTCCGTATTTGTATATACGTCTTGCTTTTTAAACGGTATACTACATTTGCCGGCCTGCGTACTTCAGAAAATAAAGAAAAATATGCTCCACGGCATTGTTCCAACTTGCGTCCCTCTTTATAGGAGAAACCGCCCTCTGATTTGGCATAGTGATGATAAAGCATGAGGTCTGCTGAGAGATTTCGTGGCACAATTTTTACCAATTCTCTATTAACAGTTGTCTCGAAAAAATGTGACAGTCTCTACACATGCCTTCACCATTCTGATGAAATCATAGAAAACCATTGAAACTGCCACTTTCACGCAATCATACGCTCTTATGTCCTTGGGAAAGGCAGGAATCCACTTCTCTCTTACCTATGGGGAAATAGAAAGACATTTGGCGTCATTTATCTTGGTACAAGCCATCCATCCTGGACGTTCAATAATAGGTCAGGTTGAGTGGGTTGGTGTCAATCATCGATCCTGGTATTATGTAATCCAATAAAACTTTTACGTTAATTTGAAAGGAGACTGGTATTGACGAGTGAACGATGTTGTTTAAGAGATGGGGAATTACTCGGTATGGTACCTCAACATTCTATTGAGTCATGGAAAACGTTCATATACAAATATTCTAACCTTTTTAATTTTTTCCTAAAACTTTTAACTAAGTACTGATATTCAAATCATTTAATGAACTGAGTGCGTTTGTTTTGACTGTTTAGATTTTATTCTTCAGTTAACCACAACATACTATGTTTACCAATGTGTGGTACAAGGCTACTTTAAAGGTAGTCTTTATTAAAAAGATGTTTATGCAAATAAAATAGCGACAACAAAGAGAGTGAAAACATTCTGTTGTTTATTTTCAACAGTGTCTTAGTCACTCGGTTGCATTTCCACCACTTTATGTTAAAAAAAATGTTACTTACCAAACATAACGAAAAAAATTCCACCAATCACAGGCTGAGGAATTGTGACAAAGAGAGAACCGAATTTACCCAAGCATCCAAGTAGTATCATCACGAAAGCACCAACTTGGATCACTCTTCGGCTTGCAATCTGGGCACGTACAAATGAGACATGGTAAAAAAAAATAAAAATTTTTAGCACAAATTTTACTTTTTACATAATTGCAGAAAAATTAATTACAAAAAAATTATTTGCTTTAAAAATATTAAGTTTTGTCACATACCTTGGTGATACCGATGGCACCGATATTTTCGCTGTAGGATGTGTTGCCACTTGCAGCTCCCCAGGCACCGGCTAAAAAACAAGTAATACCTTCCATTCCAATTCCTATAAAAAGAAAAATCATATCGTCATCTGAGTGGATTTAAATAAGGATAGTGATTTGAAAAGGTGTTGTGCTAATTTTGTGTATTAGGAGGTTTAATCAACTTTGTAAAATTAGCATTCGATATCTGGCTTTTATCTTCACAGACCACTGGAATAGAAGAGAAACATGCAGCTGCTTCAACCATTACATTAGGAGAATTCCGATTTCTAAGTAAAATTTCTTAACATTTGTTAAAACCCAGAAAGAATTAAGAGAGTTTAAATCTTGGTAGCATCTGTTAATATTACATTTTCAAATTGCTCATCAGAAAGTCATAAAAAATAAATTTCCTCAGCTTGTATTGTCTGCCAACTTGAGTGAAGTAGTGTTCCTGACAGGCATCTCTAAAAAGAGGAAAAAGGTCTTGTTTTTACTGTGGTGTTTTAATTTTCTGAGAATAAAAGTATGAATAAACTTTTAATCATTTCACTCTAAGTAAGTCAATACATCCCCGAAGGCTGAAGAGTTTACTGAGATTGAAAGAAGCTGAAAAGAAAATCAACAGAGAGGGAAATAAAAAACAGAATTCAAGGAGATACAAGATGGCGATACACACTGCATTTCAATTTTTGAAGATCAATTATGACTTGAAACCAAGAAGCCGGAAAAGACTTTCCCAAGTGAGAAGTGCAAGAGAAGAAACTTTTAATGTATAGTTATATCTGGCAATCTCCACTGTAAAATGCTGAAACATCACGACTAATTTTGTACTGTATTTAAATTCGAAAAGTTGAGGTACCAAAAAGGAATGCTCATCAGAAGAATTACCACGAAAATATTTACAGAAAATAATTTATAGTCAGTAAAAAAAAAAAAAAAAAAAAATCACCTACCCACTTCAAACTTTTTAGTCTGCAGTTTTTGCGGTATTCGTACGAATTTCTGTAGTGTATAATTTTTTGTCTTGAAACGTTGACTTAATGCTTTGTTAAAGTAATTTAAACTCTTTTATCTCTACCAATGAATTATTTTCCAGACTATCTTCCTCTTTGTCGAAAAGATTCTAGGATACATATACAAGGCCTGAGTATTTACATCCGGGAAAATTTTCTAATGGCAATAGAATCGTCTCTTCAGTACCTGGTTGATTCTTTCATGTGCTTTCGAATTTTATTGTTTCATTCTGTTAGCTATATGTTTACTTTTATCACCGCCTTCTTCTCAGAACTGTAATATATTAAACAAAACATTATTGAAATTTCTCTTTTTCTCTCACTCTCTCTGTCACTCTTTTTACGTTCATCTGTAAACAGCTTTCAGTTTGGTGATTTTAATGTTTATACTGTACAGTGATTTAATCATTCTAATGGTACTGATGTTGCCGTTCAATTTTTCCGTTAGTCAATTTCTCAGTCAAATAGTAAATTTCCTTACTCGTTTCCCTGGTCATTCTGATCAGCATTTTTTTTTTAATTTCTTTACACGATGTGTTTCTTATCTCCTCTCCTGGCTCTTGCTAGGTGAGATGCTTAACCTTTTCAGAGTTGACCAGAGACACTAGTACTTTTCAAAAATTACATATAAAACTAATAGGAGGATATATAGACGAACCAGATGGTTCACTCGAGTTCTTAAAACAAGAACTATAGAAGATTTTTCCAATAAACTAGAAAGTAAGACAATTATTGTAGAGCTTAGCGAGAACAGCAGTCTTGGATACTCGGATCACGCTGTCTATTGATATTTAAATTGACACTTCTTATTAAAAAGTATGACACTGAGGATTCTTCTTTTGTGAAATATCAGACACACCAGGTGAAACTACAATTTTCTCCTTGGTTAACATCTGCTGGTTAAGCCACTGTAGCCCCTTCCTTTTCTGACTGTACCAACAAGATAGCTCGGATTACAACAGACGCCTCTTCGTGTCCGCTCGCCATAATAACTCTAAGAATGAAGAAACGTATAACCTCTCATATTTAGCTACCGTGACGAGTGGTGGCTAAGTAATTGTTAAATAAGGCTCTGTCCCTCTGTCGCTTATCTCTTTACTCAATCTGACGTGCTGTCCTTTTGTGCTTTGCTCTTATATTCTCTTCCAATTCTATTCTTGACTCATCTGGACTATCTTTGCCTTACTTTCCACTTAGAACTGAGTCTCTTCCGTGTGATAGCAGAAACTATGTAAGAGGTTATGTGCCTATCATCTCAAAACTGGATCCCCATAAAGTATGCACACTCCATGGTATCTCTGAAATAATCCTAAAGAAATGTGTTCATCAAATGACCACTGTTTTCTCTAAGATCTACAATAAATGTCTTGCTGGTACTTAATTTCTAGTTTGTTGGAAAAATCTTCTATAGTTCTATTAGTTTTATACGTCATTTTTGAGAAGTACTAGTGTCTCTAGTCAACTCCGAACAGGTTAAGCATCTCACCTAGCAAGGTTTTCTTTCAGACAAGCAACGTTTTAACTGTTAACGTGTTAGCTGTTACTGTTGACGTGTTAGCTGTTACTGCTGACGTGTTAGCTGTTATTGCTGAAAGAGTCAAGGTTTAGATAAGAATAACGAAGAGCGTTGACAGCATTTGACATGCCGATCTTCTTTACAAGTTGAAGTGTTATGGTATTGCGGTGCGAATATTTTAAATGAAATTTATCTTGAATGGCCACACTTCTAGAATAAAAATAATGCCTATTTTCTTTCGTATTTAATGTTAAAAGTAATAAAGAAAATATATAGCCATTAGAACAATTTTACAAAGGAACAGTAATGTCACAACTGTCACAATAGTATAAATAGCAAACATTTTGAAATCCAAATCATGCAAAATTGCATAAATATGAAATGCTATTAACTAAGAAAATCAGAATGTTGTGGTTAACTCAGTATATGTGTATCAATATACATATAGACATACACACACGAATATATATATATATATATATATATATATATATATATATATATTCGCGTGTGTATGCATATATGTTTATATATGTGTGTGCGCATGTATATATATATGTGTGTATGCATATATGTCTGTATGCATATATATATATGTGTGTGTATGCATATATATATATATATATATATATGCACACACACACACACATATATATATATATATATATATATATATATATATATAATTAATTTAAACATTATATTTAGTGAATATACGTGTTTGAGAAAACATCCCTGCTTTTAAACATTGTAAAGTTACAGCTACCGGTTTGTGCATTTGAAAGTCTTAATGATGTACCTCCCGACAGTGTTACATGTTTTAAAACACGTTTATCTATTCAAAAACTTGCACTCAATAAATATAATGGTTACTCTAATTAGAAATAGTGTTTGATTATAAATAAAATCCTGTAAACCCTGAGAAATAAATAAATATAATTTTGGATATATCTAACTATCACTAATTTTTGGATCTATCTATCTATCTATCTATCTATCTATCTATCTATCTATCTATCATTTTTGGATCTATCTATCTATCTATCTATCTATCTATCTATCTATCTATCTATCATTTTTAGATCTATCTATCTATCTATCTATCTATCTATCTATCTATCTATCTATCTATCTATCTATCTACGTACATAATGATTGTATCTATCTAACTTGAGGAAGGAACTATCATCATGATAGACAGGAATTAACTTAGAAATTGACCATGCTAAGTATCATTCGTTGACTCTGTCTTGATAAACACAGGAAACCTCAAAATGAATATCGTTAGAAAGAAAATAATTTTTTATTATAATGATAAATGAAAAGGTCACCGGCAGAACAAAACAGAAACATTGAAAGATAAGCGATGGATTTTGTAAGAAATAAATAATAAAGACAAAATGAAGTTTCAAGGAAATATAGTTCTTTATCGTAGTTGTTGTTATTGTTAACTGTAGACGTCTGTTGTGACAGTCTAAAATCAGTTTGGTTTATGCTCCTGTACAAATAGTATTAATCGTACCTCTGTTGATGGCATGAATAGGTGGGGGTGGTGCACCAGACATTCTTGCGCATGCGTAGTAATCGCCGACTGATTCAATAATGGAAGCGAACACACCTGCAAAAATACCCAGTACGCCTGTTGCGCTGACGCTTGGAACTCCCCATTGACCTTAAGAAAAAGAATATGTATCATTATTTATAGAAGTTATAGTAGAGTAATTTAAAAATCTGCCATACAAAGTTTTCATTAGATAATTAAACATATATAAATCATTATTTCAGGTCTCCTCAGAAGTATCTGAAGATCCCATCACACTTGGTCGATTGAAATATTTAATTGTTTAATTATAGATACGGACTGGTCTGCTGGACTTGTGGGCATGAGGACCACAGAGCTGCGGAATGTCCGACGAAGTGGGGTTTGCCCCTAGACTTCGAACAGGATAAATGCACTAGGTGTGGAAGGAGGGGACACCTAGCCGGGTGGTGCGGTTTGAGAAAAGGAGCCCCACCGATATTAATAAAGAAGGCCGACCCCAAGAGACAAAACCAGGGAAAAGCCAGCGGGCCACCCCGGAATTAAGAGGGAGGGTGGCCCAATTAAAAAGAAAGGAAGTAAAACCTTGGATATGTGGTCAGGAGAGCCACTTAGGTAGAGGGCAGGTCCCCCCAGGAATAAGGATATGTGGTCAGGTGGGCCACTTTGCGGTAAACTGTCCGGCAAGAAGGTGCTGGTTTTGTAGGAGACCAGGGCACCTGAAGAGGAGTTGTATTCTTAGGAACCACCGCAAGAGACTGGGAGAGGTCCAGCCGGGACCGCCCAGGTGCAGAAAACGCAGAATTCCCCCACGTGAGAATAATGGAAGTAATTTGTTGCTACCGGCGCCTATGGCTGGGATGACCAAAAGGTGGAAACCCAGGAAGAAGAAAGCCCAAGTTTTCTCTTCGCTGACGCAAGAGAGGGAGCTGTCGTGTGGGGCAGAGATAGGAGGTAGGGCAGTGAAAGCCCTGATAGACACAGGAGCGTCTGTTTCATTGCTGAGAGAGGAAGCATACAGGCGGGTAAAACGGAAGAGTGGGTTACGGGAAGCGGACATAGAGGTCACGCAAGCAGATGGAGCCCCCCTGGAGATAAAAGGGATGGCGAGGCTCCCTGTGAGGATTGGGAAATTAAGAAGCACTCAAAATTTTTACGTAACTCCCAACCTGTGTACGGAAGCAATCTTGGGAGAAGATTGGCTTCGGAGCCAGAGGGCTCAGATAGAGTTCAACCCCACTGTGCTGATAGTGAATGGCGAGAGATGCCCACCAGAAGAAGATATAACATTAGTGGTGGAGGAAGATGTAAAGCTACCCCCCAGAACGGCAGTGTCGGGAAAGGGTAGGTTAATGTCAGGGAAGGAAATAGAAAAAGGAAACCTGCAATTGGTCCCTGTAGAAGGGAAGAGCCTAGAAGAAAATGAGGTAACTCTGTGTGAGGCAGTAATGGAGGCAGCCGAATTGGTGTCCATTATGATGGTGAACCAGGCCCAAAAGACGATAAAGTTTAAGAGAGGGGAAGAGATAGGAAAAGCACTACCTCTACGAACTCTGAATCGAGTGAGATTCGAGGAGAAACGAGGAAAACTCGTAGAGCAAACAGAAGGAATAGCGGACGAAGATATATTGGCACCTGACCAATTTAGGGCCAGGGTGGGAGGTCTGCTGAGGGATAATCGAGACGTGGTGGCCCAATCAGATAAGGAATTGGGCCAGACCCACACGGTAAAAATGAAAATCGACACCGGCGATCACCCCCCTGTGAAATTGAAGCTCTACCGGACACATATTCATAAGAGACCCCTTGTGGAAGTGGCAGTAGAAGAGATGTTGGAAGCTGGGATGATCGAAAGATCGATCTCCCCTTGGAGCTTTCCAATCGTAATAGTAGGTAAAAAAGATGGCGGGCACCGTTTTTGTGTAGATTTTGGGAAACTGAATTCTATATCGAAGCCGTTGGATGTTCCATTGCCACTAATAGATGATATATTGGCATTATTAGGGAAAGCAAAGTACTTCTCTACGTTGGACTTGAGGTCCGGGTATTGGCCGGTAGCCCTTGATGAGGCTGACAAGGAGAAGGTCGCATTTGCGTGTCACCTGGGACTGTTTCAGTTCAGGGTTATGCCATTCGGTTTAGCTAATGCCCTGGGAGTCTTCCAACAGCTGATGTCAATAGTGTTAGGGGGATACGAGAGCTTTGCCATGGCATATTTGGATGATATTTTGATATTTTCAGAAACAGTAGAACAACACTTTTTCCATCTAAAACAAGTGTTGGGAAGGTTAAGAAAACACGGCTTAAAATTGAAATTGTCGAAGTGTCAGTTTCTGAAGGAGGAGACTAGATATTTGGGCTTTGTTATAAACGGAGACGGTATTAAACCCGACATGGATAAGGTGAAAGTTATAAGGGAAATGCCAGAACCTAAGACAGTGAGACAAGTAAGAGGCTTTATAGGAGCTATAGGTTACTACCGACGATTCGTCCCGGCATTCTCGAGAATTGCCATACCACTAGTAGCCCAGACGAAGAAATACGCTAGGCTCAAGTGGACAGAGGACTGTCGACGGTCATTTGATACGTTAAAAGAACAGTTGACAGCCGTCCCACTGCTGACGTACCCGGACCTCAGCAAGCCCATGGTACTATACACTGATGCCAGTGAGCAGTGTGTAGGCGCAGTTCTTACCCAGCCGTGTCCCGATAAAGAAGGACCAGTGCCAGGCATACCAGAGGAGATACCGATATACTTTCTCTCTCATAAGCTCTCAGAGACACAACAGAGATGGCCAGTAATAGAAAGAGAAGCATATGCTATCATGTATGCTCTCCAAAAACTGGACTACTACTTGAATGGTGCGGTCTTTACTATAAAAACAGACCACAAGCCTCTGCAGTACCTATTGCAGGCAGAATGGACAAATAATAATAAGATTCAACAGTGGGCGCTAAAGTTAAGTGGCTACCACTGTAAGATAGAATATTTGGCAGGGAAGGAAAACACGTGCGCAGACTTACTCTCAAGAATACCGAAACAACTGGAAGAAAGATCTGTAAAAGTAGAGCAGGGAGTAGATGATAAAGCCTATAGAATCGGAGTAATTAACTCTAATAAGCTAAAAGATCGCCCTATGTTAGAATCGAACGAGGAAGGGGACACACAGATAATAACAGATCCCTACTGGACAGAAGGAATTGAGAAGGAGCAGGCGGACAGTGAAATAGCTGCCCTTAGAGAAAAGGTGGAAGCAGGAGAGACCACCAAGTATGCCATAATAGAGAAAAGGCTGTATTATCTCTCAGGTAGGGATGAGGAAATCAAGCCCAAGTTGTATGTGCCCAAAAGTTTAAGACCAGAAATATTGGAACAGTGCCACGAGAGGTTGGGTCACATGGGAATTGATAGGACATATGATCTAATAGGGAGAAAGTACTATTGGCCCAGACTGTACGGAGAGGTCACTAACTATGTTCGGAGCTGTGTAGTGTGCCAGTCGCAGAGCAGAAGACAGGAAATGGCACCATTGGAAGAGATGGACGTGCCGGACTTCCCCTTCGAGAAAGTGAGTATGGATGTATCAGGATCATATGGGGAAACTGCACAAGGAAACAACTATATAGTGAGTTTTGTTGATTGGCTAACAAATTGGCCTGAGGCATTTGCAGTACCAGACAAGAAGGCTAGAACGGTGGCGGGTTTGATAATAAGTGAAATCTTCCCTAGGTATGGCGCCCCTGTGCAACTTGACCCTGATAATGGCACAGAGAATATAAACAGCATAATGAGAGAGGTGCTGACAGGTTTAAATATAGAGCACGTAAAAACATCTCCATATCACCCCCAAGGAAATGCTAAGGTGGAAAGGTTTCATAGAACCTTGGGAGATGTACTGGCCAAACTGACCAGAGAGAACACTGGAAATTGGAACTCAAATTTTCTCCTTACTTTATGTTGTTTGGCAGAGACGTGGTCCTTCCTGTGGATAACCTATTGAAGCCCCGAAGAAAGTATATGGGAGAAGATCATCATCAGCTGTTGCTGGAACAACAACATAAGATATTTGTACAGGCCAGAAGAAGAATAAAGAGGGCACAGAAGAGAAGAAATGAGAGAGTGAATGCTGAAAGAAAGGTAATAGAATTGAAGGTTGGAGACCCTGTCTACTATAAAATCCACCAGAGAGAAGGAAAGCTGGACCAAAGATGGGAACCGTACTACCGGATAGTGGAGCAGACGGGTCCAGTATCATATGTAATATGGGATCAAGTGGCAGGACGAGCAAGGAGGGTCCATGCCAATGACCTAAAGAAGGCTGAAATAGCTAACCTGAAAATGAGCGAGCCGAGGTCTAAGAAGACAAGGACAAGGAATGTAACTTTGGTTGAGCCGGAAGAAATAGAGACGGAGGAAGATTCCGAGGAAAATGAAGAGATAGATCGACTTGGCAAGATAGACGAAGCGATTCGAGTGACGGAGTTGGAACTCTCGGCGGGGATCAGCGGCGTTCAGTCGTCGCCTGAATCGGTGCAGAGAAGACCCTGTGATGTCACCGTCGCACCCCAATGTCCAAAGAAAAGGAAGAGAAAAGCGAAGAGATCCAATCAAGCAGTCAAAGGCTCTAGAAAGAGGCGCCCTAAACAAGACGAAGAGTTCAATGAGTGGGAGGAAGAGGATCAAATACCCCTTTCCCAGCTCAAAGAAAGACTAAGAAACAGGAGAGAATTAGACATCGAGTCAAGAAGTAATGAAGACGTCCAGGGCGAGGACTCAAAACAGAAGGAAGAATCAGGAGAGGAAGAAGAGGAAAACACACCTCCTGAACGGGAATTAAACACAGAGGGAAGGTTAGAGGTTGAGCAGGAACTACCTCTGAAGATGAGATTAAGAAGGGTGAAGAACCCCGAGTCTCAGTAGAACAAAGATAACGACACTGGCTCATCCAAAAACCTACTGGCTGACTGTGGTGGATGTGGATGGAGGGGATGGAGTCGCGAGCTGCACCTCACGAGGGGCGGAAGAAGAGTTTTGGCATTGCTGACTGGCCATCAGTGGTGTCATGATGTACGACCCTTGGAGTGGGCGCCACGCACACCTTCCCGGACCGTTCTGTCTGCTAGGAGTTAGAGGAGGGAAGAGCTGAACTTAGTAAGAAATTATGGAATAATTGAGTAAAGAATTGAGCAAAACTGAATGGTTATGAAGAATAAAAACAAGAGATTCTTGTTGCAGGAAAGATCAAAATGAAATGGTTGATGATGATCATGATGATGATGGTAACTACACGAATGGTACAAGGTAGAAACAGAATACATAGCTTTAAATTCGGGGAGAACAAAATTCATGTTGCTAACAGCTGAAGAAGCTAGAAAGTTTAGAAATGATGCTCTAGGGACTTATACATCGTTAAACCCTATCTATATAGCTGGTAACCACAAAATGTGCATACTAGAATTGTTTGAAGGGAAGAAAGAGGGAATTAAGAGAACTTGCCAAGTAGAGGTATTAGCAAACACGGCATTACCACAAGCTATCAGTGTTTCAGACGAGGTGTGGGCAGTGGCCACACAGAAACCTATCAACTTGTCTAGGGTATGTGGGGGAGAGTCCACAAGGACATTAAGAGTAAGACCACCATTATCCCTGTTAAAGTTACCCATGGGATGTTCGGCATTCGGAATATCTATTTCCTTACCCCCCTTATCACCAGGAAGAAGAAAGATATGAAGAGAAAGATTCAATCATAGACATGATTGGCAGAAGCTTAGTCAATTGTACAGAATTGTGGGAGCCAATAGTGAAGGGATTCCCCAATGTTACCTTGAATAAAATGCCAGTACTAATGAAGCCGATAGAAAAGATCGATATGGATCAATTGAGGGATAGGATAAGTGCGTTGGGAAATGAAGGTATGGCTTGGGAAGACGATGAGCAGATCGCGATAAGTTGGTCAGTAGTAATGGGTACATTCATAATCATAACCCTAGAGGTTATAGTAATATGGAAGATAAGGAGTAAGAGGAAATTAACGAGCTATAATCAAATGAGCATGCAGCAACTCGAGAGGGAGATGCCGAGCAGTGTTCCTTATTCATACAGAATCGGCGAAGGGATTGCAGAAAGACCGGCGGAGGAGGCTGCCGTGAGACCGACGCGTGCGGCGGTACCCCCCCCCCCCCACAGCGGAGAGGAAAACATTGACGAAGAAGAACAAGCCATAGTAACCACACACATGCACCCACAGGCACACGCACACATTACATTTGCATGTAGAACAGAAGAGGATGAAAAGAACATTACACTAGCATGTAGAACAGAAGAAGATGAAAAAAGAACATTACATTTGCATGTAGAACAGAAGATGAAAAGAACATTACATTGCATGTAGAACAGAAGTTGAAAAAAAAACATAAAAAAAACATTACATTGCATGTAGAACAGAAGAAAATGAAAAAGAACATTACAATTGCATGTAGAACAGTAGAATAGAATTGCATGGGACAGATGCATGATGCATGATGCATACTAAATGGTGTATTTGGGTTTAGGTGTCATTTACGAGTAAATGACAAATAGGTTAGGAGAGGATTGTGACACCATTTAGGGGCGCAAAAAGAAGGAAAAAGAAGGAAAGGAAAAAGAGAAGGAAAAGAGAGAGGAAGAAAGGCGAGACTTAACTTATATGATAACGGGTGGCCACCCACGAGAAATACCATTTGAAAATGTTATTTTGATAATGGAAGACACTGGTGAGGGTCCTGTCAGCCATTGTCTTGGGGCTGGATGGCAGGGTCCAGGTTGATACGTTGTTTTGTTTAGATAGATAAAAAATTAACTGATTGTCGGGAGTGGGGAAATTCCCTGCAAGGAAATTTTAAAGATAAAGTCACCTACGAGAAGAGACATTTGAAAATGTTGTTTTGATAAATGAAGAATGGTGAAAATTCTTATGGCCATTGTCATAAAGCTAATTGACAAACACCAGGTGGTTACAGAGTTTTAAATAGATAAAGGTTTACTTGTGTCATGATGGCAAACAATTTAATAGGTCATCTGTTGACCACACACAAAGAGAGTCATCTCTAGGTTGGGTCTTTGTCGATGGGAGGTGTCACTGAGAGAAAACACATCTGGGCTGTGTTGGAATTTGAATATGACAGCAAAACAATATTTCGTTGGCGCCGAAGAATGAGTGTGTCTTCTGGTTGACTAGCCTCTTGGTGCTGGCGAAAATCTGATTGAAGAATTCCATATGTCGTGACGTTAGGATAAGAATTGAGATTGTCACTCTACGGGTCGTATTGTCTTCTTGGCGGCCAGAGAAGAAGAGAGAAACAAAAGAAAGAAAAGGAAAAGAAAAAGATAAATTTTTTTCTTTGAACAAAATATATATTTTTTTAAGAACAAGGCTAGTCTAGTCACGCCCACACTGTTGATCGACCATTGGTTGAACGCTAACCAGCCAGGCGGAGGTGATCATGTGACGAAAGGAGGCAGCCGAGTTTAAGTATGAGGGATTACTACGAAGAAGTGGGAAGGACCGTTGACGCCCCTCTGGGGCATGGGGAGATGTCTATATGAAAATAAGAGAAGGTGGGAGTAAGAGAAGAATTCCAAAAATGGAAATAATAAATTTTTCCTGACCGAAAACAAAAGAAGGGGTTTATGGATTTAGACTTATCAAGGAACCTCAACCCCGACGAGCCCACCCCCGGTTTTGAATCGGCGTCCATATAAGCAAAGTCACAGCGAGCAAAAATCAGTAGAGTTGAGTTTCAGTTGAGTTTAGTTTTTAGTTTCGAGTCCGAGAGTTGGAGAGTTCGAGAGAGAGTTCCAGTTGAGAGCTCTGGAGACCCACCACGAAGAGCTGACCAAGATTCGCGCAACTTCCGAACTCATCTTCTAACCAAGAACAATTTATTTTTTTTGAAGAACGACTTACACTACCAAAATAAGTTTTGTGAATCTCGCCTAAAAACCACGTGTCACAATCCATATAGCGGGTCGGGAGATAGACGCAGTCCTATGTATCCAGCAACCAGATATAAAGTATTGTTATCCTTTTTTTTATACCATTTTCGACTTATTATTTTATTTTATTTTGCCCGTACTTGTGCGATACCGCCCTCATTCGAACTCAAGCTTGCAGTACGGCCCCAGCGCTGATTGATTTCGTCTGCCTAAGATCAATTCACAACGTGGGTAGGCAGACTGGAGATCAAAGTAGTTACTTCGGTAACCAGACGTTGGAAGCGAGTTGGGAACGACGAGGCTGATATCGAATCTAACCAGATTCCCATCCGAATCACTTAAAAGTTAGATCATCACAATTGGTGCCGCGACCAGGATAAGACCCGGGATCGGCTGACGTCACAATTTGACGTAACGGTTGGATGTCACAATACATACATATAACAATTTATTTCTAGTTAACAGTTAATATTTTTCAATATTGAAAATGGTTAAATGTATAGTCGAAAGCGCTCGGGAAAAAACAACATTTGGATAGTTTTATATAATTTATCTACTGAAAATAAACAAATTATAAGATCTCATGAGAAATTATGTCAAAAACTTAATCAAAGCATCTTGTCTGTTACATTTAATGAAACTTGCATATATATATATATATATATATATATATATATATATATATATATTCTGAAAGGTAACATTTCATTATATAGTGATATTCCAAGCGTAGCTCAGATGTGGCCCAAGGCCGAAAGTATGGGGTACCCAGTGAGGCTCGAACTCACTACTCAGTCGTAATTGTTCTAGCGAGACACGCTTGTTAACTATTACACCACCGCGAGGTGCCCAACGCATTTCATTATATAGGACATTACGTTCACTTGCTTATGAAATTAAATCACATGTTCAATCGCCACCTATTGAAACGACGCAAAAACGTAATGGATTTTTAGCCCAACACAGTATTAGGTGTGTGCTAACGTTTTCAGCGTAAATCCAGTTCTCAGTAGTATATTATTCACTCTTCGGTTTTAAAAATGTATATTGGGAAATTTTGCACGCATCTGAGAAATGCAAACATTTAACGTTTAATGTAATTCCACTTTTGAAACAAGACGTTGGACAATAATCAATGCAATTTCTTAAATCAGCAGCCAATGTTCTTTTATTTTTTGTCGTTTATTATTCAAGACGTTGTTCTTGAATTTGTACCTTTATTTTTTATAAAATTATGTTTGCATAAAACAAGCCTACACGCAATTCGCTAGTGGGTCACTGGCAGACTGCCGACGGCAACGCCAGCAGTCCTCTGGTGGCAGCCACCCGCGGGCCTCTAGCCGTCCGCCAGTGGCAACATTGCCAAGACGAACACGCCAGTGGCCCGACAGCGAGCCACCAGCAGCAAACGCTAGTGACATGCTACCCAGTTGCAGATTGGTGGCTTGCGTATAGGGAAGTAATAATTTTACGTCTTACAATGCAATCTAGGGTTTAATCATTTGAAAATCTATTGCAATTAAAAACCTCAAAATATAATATTGCCTACCAATATTAGTATTAGTTGGTGCAAAAATAATGTCGTTTTCTCACATATGTTACTGTGTGAGAAAACGACATTACTTTTGCACCAACCTAATAATAAATTAAACTAAATACTTTGGGTACCTCCAAAGATTCGCTAAAAATTGGATTACATGATGAAAAAATGCCCCAAACTTATACAAAAGAAAGTTTTATCGTCAAAAGCTTTATGTTATTATTAAAAAGAAAGAGCAAAGGATTTTTTGATTATTAAATTATATTTTTGATCCTTTTTAGAACCTTCAAAATTTTTGGTTTAAAATTTTCTTGCTTTCAGTGAGTGACCATGAAATAGAATATGAAATTTGTGTGTCTTTTTGCGGTAAAAAACACATTGGTTTAGAAGTTCTTGTAAAAATCAAATAATTATCTGATTTTAATATATTAGGTTGGTGCAAAAATAATTTCGTTTTCTGTCATATGTTACTATGTGAGAAAACGAAATTATTTTTGCACCAACCTAATAGCATCCAGAACTTATACACAAATGAATGAAAATATTCTAGAAAATGTCTCTATTTTTTGTTTGCATTTTAAAAAAATTTAATTAGAGTAATTTATAAACTATTAAATATTTTAAAATTTTATATTAATTTTTACCTGTTACGTGATATTTTTATTAAGTAAAAACTCTATTTACTAATCATGAATGGAACAAAAAGCTTACTACAATTCAACGATCCCACCACTATTTTAATATAAATTTTGATTTTTTATCTGTGTATAAGCGTCTCGATTTTGTAAATACGGATGTCCATACACGACATTATAAGAAATTAAAAGCATTACCTAAAGTAAAATTACCTAAACTTCAATAAAATTTTATATTAGAATATTTTCCTAAATACTACTGGGTAGTTAAAATATAAAAAGCGCTCACGTTATATTTGTCAAGTAATTTTACAGATATTTCCCCCACAGGAAAAATTCCCAAACTTAATTCTATCGAGATAGCTGTCAACAACTCATAAAAACACCCACCTCCATGGTAACAATGCTTATCTGCGATATTTTAACCTAACGGTAAGTAATATTTATTTTAAATCAGATTAATTAAACATTAAATCAGCTCATCTTCCTCAAATAAAGTATAAGAAATGTATATTTTACTTTTTAAAGATTTTTTTTTAATAAAGAAAATTACGTTGTGCTGACAGGTTTGTAAGTATGGCTAAAATCAGCCATTTTTAGTGATTTTAATAAGATCATTCCAATCAACTTAAATTCGTTTTGAAATGCAGCAAAGTATTTTCCAGTAATGGAAATATTAAATTTAATCTATTAGCTTGGAATTACAAAAAGCATCAACAATGATTTTTCAGTTTGAAAAATTCATTTTAAACCTAAGATATCGCGTTTCTTTGGAGGTAACTAGATTTTTTATAGTGAGGTTCACCCTGTACAAGGCCTGAAGAGGTAGTTTATGCAGATAGGAGGGGAAGATAACGATTAAAACCAGAGTTGAACAGGTTAGGATTGTAGTGATCGGGGAAACATCATCTTGGGAGTCGGTTCCACAGAGCAGTGGTTCACGGGAAGAAGCTGTTCGAGTGGAACTTACTTCTCACCAATGGAATGCACAGGGAATGAAGGTAGTTTGTTACAATGTGAGTGGCACGGCGGGTCCTAGCCGTGAAGGTTAGAACTGGTGGAACCAAGGAATGTAGTTCATCCAAGCACTTTCCATGGAAGCAGCCACAGAGCTAGGAGAGGCTTGCTACATCCCGCCTGTGTGTGTGTGTGAGAGAGAGAGGGAGAGAGAGAGGTGAGAGTGGGAGGGGTAGAAAATAAAGGACGCGGATACGCTTTTTCGACTTCATCGAGACTGGTAAGTGAGGACAGGCGTGACCACACGGGACAGGGCAGATCCAGATCTAAATATAACAAGAGTAATTCAATTTAGGCCTGATCTAGCTTTTGTAAAGGTACAGGGTACTTATTAAAGCGGTACATTTTTCCTGCATCTTTAGCTATGGACAAAGTTAATTTCAAGTGGGTACGCTGAAAATTTTTAAGCTCAGCCTACTTCCCAAAATTAGTATTTAAATTATCAAAAATCACAATTCTTCGAGAGGATGGAAAGGTTAGAAAAAGGATGTTCCCCGCATGTTGAATTGCGGAGTAAACAGATTATTCCGTTTCTGTCGAGTAGATGGATTTAATAAATTTGCTGTGTAAGAGTTGATTCCTTTTGGTGACTGGCATATCTATAGTATGAATAGATTTCTATTCTTGATAGATAGCCTACTCCCCACAAAATAAAAGAAAGTAAAAGAAAAAAGAAAGTAAAATAAGATAAATTACCTCCTCACCCCCTCTCACACACACACGCACGTCTCACTCCATTCACGTCTGTCCTCATAAAAGTAAGATTATCATTTCTATAGACACCAATAATTCCACCAAGAGAATATGTAAAGCTCAGATCGTGAAAATGACAAATCGTAAGTGTATGTATGAATTTGTCTAATTGGATTAACATTATCATTTTATGCAATATTATTCCGTTCTTCTCAAGTAGCTGGATTTAGTGAATTTGCTATGTAACTGTTTAGTCATAATTCTCTGCTTGATTTTCTCCCAATTCGAACTTATATAACTTGATAGTTATAACATACTGCCATTTCTCTTACTCTACCCTAACACATGTGTTCGAAGGTAATCATACACTTTCTAACCCCAACACTCATACTGTGATCTTTATTTCCTGTCTTTGTTAAGGGACAGGAAGGTAATTGTCTAGACCCGAGTAGTAAAAATAAAGCTCAAAATTAATTGTTCAGTTAAATTGCTAAGTTAATTTGTAAGGAAGCTGTGCCGATAGACACTGAATCTAAGATAAGAAAAATTTGTAGTATATGCTAAATCTTTAAATCATGACATGAAAGTTAGAGGGAGAAAAAGAACCCCTCGACACCTTGAAACTGTTAAAAGGGTTAGACAGTGTAAGCTGAATGGTCTTTTAACATGGTTGGTATAAAAATGTATTACCAATTTGTTGAAAATAAATGCGAAGTGTAGAATTTAACTCATCACTTGAACCGACTAATCTTGTTGATCATTTCTCTTGGGAGGAATGTAGTTTTTAAATTGAAAAACTTGTAAATTTTTAGTTGTAACAAACAGATAACTTGCCAATACTAGCCTTTGTTCATGTCATTTTGCTTCTACAATATTAAATCAAATGGGGGTAGGGGATGTTGATGCACCTCCGATGAACCTTTCTTACACCACTTTTAGTCCTCAGATATAGGAACGAACTAACCATTACGCCTAAGACTCGTCATCATAGGCACATTGTAGGCTATTTTTCTTGGTCAGATCGAGAACTTTTCAACAGTCACCTTGGAGAAGATTGTATGCTGTTTTGATTTTTACAGTAGGTCCATATTAACTGGTGTCCACCCAGTAAGCATAGAATATCATGGTTGTCATCACTCTACAGTAGGTGCCCTTTTTTATAGAAAATATGTGGAATAATCGTACATTTCATGGGTGGAGGCCATTCTTCTTGGTCAGACCGAGATCTTTTCAGTAGTCACCTCGGTTGATTTTTAGGATAGGGCCATATTAAGTGATCACACAGTGAGGATCTAATTCACAACACTAACAATTGTTTGTGAGACTCGCAATGTAGCTATCACTCTACTGTAGGCGCTCTTATTTTATTTTTTCTTCATTTTAAACATAGTTTAGGTTCGTCCGATCTAGCGCCACAATACTAGACTTGAAGTGAGGATTAAACACTACAAAAGCGAATAACCTGCCAGATTAAGCAGTGTTCTACAGTAGCTGCCTCTCTGACGAAGCAAGAAAATGAGAGAAAGAAGCAGGAAATAATAAAAAAACAACTTGTGAATATCCTGACTGTTTATACAGGATTGAATTTTTAATTCTTTCTACTAAAATATAACGGCATACCTGGATATGGAAAACGAAACCAAATTGATTTATAAAGTACATCACTGTAAAGATCAGTTCGGGCCGCGTAGCCCCATTTGCCTTTCTCTTTGGGGAAAACATCTGTGATGGTGAGAATGTAACAGAGTAGCCAGGATATGCAAACCGCGAACAATACCTGCAAATAAGAAAGAAAAAATTCTCTGTGAAATAAATAAGATATTAAAAAAATGCGCTGAGTCTGCCATATATCGAACACCTACTAGCGCTTTGAAAACGATTCAAACATTTCATTAAAACCATCCTCGCCTTCTTCTACAGAAAACCAACCATTCTTTGTTGTCTGCATAAATTTAGGTGATTTATTTATTGTATATTGCACTGACTATGTGTTGATATGCCAACACTTGCTGAATTGTTTTATTTCGAAATCAGTGGAAATCAGTTGCCAACATTAGAGAAAATATGACAATTTAAAAAAAAAAATGTGAAATATTTTTCTTAAATCAGATGTACAGTGTGAATTAAACCAAAAGTGTTTATTTTAATAAAACTAAACGTAAAACAATCGAAAATAAATTTCAGAGAACAATAAAATTAAATTTTGTTTGATTAAAACCCTGCTAACATGGAAGTACCCAAGAATCATTTGAGGCACATAATGCTTTATGAGTTCAAGGAAGAAAACTCAGCAGCCGAAGCGGCAAGAAACATTCACTCAGCTTATGGAGAGGAATGTGTGAATGAAAGAACTTGCAGAAGATGGTTTGTAAAATTTAGAAGTGGAGATTTCACCCTTGAAGATGAAGATCGAACCGGATATCCAGTTGAGTTTGATGAAAAGCTTCTTGAAGCAGCCCTTGAAGAAAATCCTGCTTTATCAGTTGAGGAATTGGCAGTGGTTCTCAGTTCAAACCATACAACTGTTCATCGTCATCTACAACTTGGAAAAGTTCCTAAACTTGGAAAATGGGTGCCTCATGAATTGTCTGAAAACAACCTCAAATCCCGAGTTGACATTTGCTCCTCTCTCCATTCTCGCCAACTTGTTTCACCTTTTTTTGTATAGACTTGTGACTGGCGACGAAAAATGAATCTTTTATTGAAATGTTAAGAATCGTAGACAGTAGCTCTGTAAAAGGGAAGGACCCCATCCACAGCCGAGAAGGGAACTTCATAGGCAAAAAGTTCTTCTTTCAATCTGGTGGGATCGCCAAGGAATAATCCACTTTGAATTCTTACCACCTAATGCAACAATTAATGCTCAAATATACTGTCAGCAATTAGAGCGTTTTTGAGGAAAAAAAGACCTGCTCTAGTGAATCGAAAAGAGGTGACGTTTCTTCAGGACAAAGCGCGACCCCACACAGCAAGAATCACGTCAAAAAAGATCGAATGGTTGGGAGAAAATTCCTCATCCACCTTATTTTCCCGATCTTGCTCCTTCAGACTACCATTTGTTTCGTAGCTTACAGAATCATTTGGAAGAAACAGCTTTTGTAACACAGGAAGAGGTTAAAACTGACATTTGTGACTTCTTCGAACCAAAGCCAACAGAATTTTACAGTAATGGAATTAGTAAGCTTGTTAATAGATGGAAGGAAGTCATAGATAATCAGGGAAAATACATTGTTGATTTAATCTGTAATTAAATGTAACATTTGGTCACTTGTTTTCTTTATTCAAAATTCGGACAGAACTTATGGGATGACCTGATAGTAAGAACTTAACAAAATATCAATTACATGTATGTTGTCATTTTTGCTGTCATGGGTAAACTATCAGAGTTTCTGGGATGAGGAATTATTATTTACATGCGAATACAGCATCTAGATGTTTTTTTTGCATTGATCTAAGTAAACTCATATTTGTAGAGACCAATTCAAGCTAACTGGAAAGGTCTCAATTGGGAGAAATTATCTTGACTTGGTGTTTAACCTGACACAGCACAGGTTATTATTCCCGGTGATGAGACTTTTTAGCGCCTAAACGACTGTTGATTAAATAGATATCGATAATTATTTTAAGGTTTCATATTTCATGAAAAAATTAGTAGGCTTTTTCTTCTGGTGGCCCGACTACATGAATTTAACCGTGCTGCTAGATTGGCAACCACCATTTTACATTTGAACTAGCTAGATGCCACCGCAAATTCTACTCTAATAGTTTTTTTCTTGCACTTCCCACTTGAAGAAATCCATTCTGATTTCTTGCTTCCCTGAAATCTGGAATCTTAAAAAATTTAAATGCAACGTCAATCGCCATCTTCTGTCTTCTTAATCCCTGTTCCTTTTTGTCCTTTCCTCCTCATTCTTAGTTTTCTCATTCTTTTTAAATTTTATTCTCTGGAATTCTAGTGGCATTGTCTTGTTTGGGATGAAAAGATAAAAGAAATTAAAAACATTGTAGCTTTATTTTTAAAGGTCAACAGATAAAAAAAAGAAAATGTATTTATTAGAGAAAAGTGAAAATCTCAGATGTTACTTACAGGAAACATTTTAAATAAAGCAATAGGTATCTTTGAGCATCCACCGCCTTTCTTGTAAATGAAACAGGGTACATCAATATTTTTCATATATTGTGAAAATATACAGATCAGTGCGGTAGTCCTGATGAAAAGAGGAAGAAAGAAAGAAAGAAATCAGATTTTACTTTGTTTTTAATATCGAACCAAAGACAATTGCACAATTTTCAGTGAATACCACTTCCACTTCAGTCATGTTTGCTTTTGTACACTTTCAGGCTTGTTTATTACATTCAGTGACTTGATTTAGAACTCTTTTATTCCTATCTTCGCCTCAGTTAAATCTGGTGAAGCATTTTATAAACCTTTTTTTCAAAAGTATTAGCTTGCCTACTGCATGAGATCAAGACGAAACAAAATCTCATCAAATCAAATACCGCAGAAAATACTGTAGAGATTAGAAAATATATTGGGTGTTATGTAAAGATTTTCTGTTGACAGAAAATTAGTGGACATAAATGTTGTTCAGCCTGTCATGTCGAATGAAGACTGGATACACAAACTATTACAAATGGAACAAAAATGTTCTCAGATTAGTCTGCTAAAATAATGATGAAAGAAAACGTCGAAAATCCTGTTTCATCGGTAAGTTATTGTCGTGTTGACAAATCGGGAAAGATAATTACCAAAACATTTATAATTAAAAATAATGATGACTGGAGATAAACCAGATGACTGGAGATAAACCGGAAGAAAGTGAATAAAGTTTTTTCTTATATTTTAAATGGAAAATATATTAACAAAGTATAGAAATGTGTTATATACTTTCTCTTTGACACTAAAAAGGAAACCTAGTAGATGTTGCAAAAGGCTGTCTTTACTCACAAGTCCGGCATGTCATATTGCAAAAGGATGCATCTATGACCATCGCTCTGCAAAAACAAGGATCTCCTAATTGGGTGATAAGGTTCAGATGACCGGCCAAGCGCAGTGGATACTAATTTGAGAAAAGGAAGGAGGTGCTTTTTTGACTTCACTATTTTACTGTAAAGACTGAAAGTCAGTAATATTATTGTTGACTATATTATTTATTAATATATATATATATATATATATATATATATATATATATATATATATATATATATATTGCACCAAATTTGAAGGTGAGATATTAGTGTCATATATAAATACTGATTTGTAACTTACAGCAAAGCAATGTACCATTGTCCGGCAGAATAATCGGTGGCGACTTCAAACAGAGCAAGTCCAAACAAAGTGATTGTAGGCATAATGGTAAGCGGGCCAACAAAAGATAAAAACACTTCCATTAACCCACTGAAGCCGATGAAGATCTGGATCAGGCTGCCGACCATCAGGCAACCTTGGAACTGGAAACAAGACAAAGAATACAATATGAAAAACCATTTACACAATAACTTGGATCTCTGTGTCAGGTAAATAAGCACACATTCACTGATAATGTAGATAATAGTAACTCGTGTTTACAAGAGCACAACTGAGGGAAAATATCACAGGAAAACCTATACTGTCTCAGTTGCTGTCAACACAGAGACCGAAGGTCACTTGTTAAGCAATAACATTCTCTTTAAAATACGAGAATTCTTTAGCTGTAACGTTTTAATATTTTCTAAGACTAGTTTACAAGGTCAGGGAAACAGAATTTGATGATTTTATCCGATGACAGCAAAAAAAGTTATGAATAGCAAAATTTAATATATTTGTTAAGTTTAGGTTAGTGAAAAATGACGCTTACATTGTTCAGTAGTAAGTTTAACACAGGTTCAGTGTTGAGATATAACCAGTAAGGATCAAATTCGCCAGGGATTTGTGAGTTGATCTTATTTAGGAAGACTGGAATGTAGAGGTAGCGTAACAGATAACCAAACGCAAAGTGAAATCGGCGAACCGGTTTCAAATTCTGATTTAGTCTGCTGTATTCCTATGGATTAAATAGCAAGGTAGGCTGGAGTCATGTGTATTGAATAGTAGCCACTCTAAAATAAGGAGTACTCTGAATTCAGAGTGCAGAATGTAACGGAAATCAATCCACAATCTTTCATTAAAAGTCATGGCAATTCAGAGAAAATAAAGGAATATGTGGAGAGTCATGATCTGAAGAGCCTGAAGTGACTTGGTATTTTATTTAAGCATAATATGACGCAAAACAAGGTACACGTGTGGGGTATTCAGTGACAATGCATGTTACAGCAGTAAAGAAAAGTTTGCTAACACTTATTTCAAAACGAATTTAAAGAGTATATACTACGCTTACTTTTTATCACAATAGAAAGGCAATAGCAGACCGGTGGTTGCTTACATATATGAAGGTGAGTCATTTTTGTGTACGTTAGGAGATGCTAAATTGTCAAACTAAATTTGATCAAGAAAAGCTTAAGTAATTATTTTGTGGGTTCGAATTTCTTTAAATTATTGTCTAGAATTTATTTTGTGGAGTGAAATAAAACTTTATTGCTATGTATTTGCACAAATGTTGTGTTTATACAAACAGTAAATCTTGGTAGGAAAGAAGAATTGACAAAACAATTACAATGTTTTGTTTTAATTTCTATTTTTATCTAAATTTTAAAAGATAATTATTGGTAGATAAGAAATTTTCGTACCCAATGAAGTGGATTTTTTCAGTATGATTTTGTCTCTTGAAGAAAAAAAAAAAAAAAATAGCAAAATCCCTGTCCTTCAGATAATTTTACGAATAAATGATTAAAGTAAATGCAAACAATGCTTTTTATACATACAGTACATTATGAAAAGGAAGCGTTTTTATTATTTTATACTTATTTATCAGAAAGTTATAAATGGAGAATAGATATTTGGTATACGTGTCAAGGTATCAGACAAATCCAAATACAGTGTAACCCGGATATAAGAGACCCTGATATAAGAGAAACCCGGATATAAGAGAGATTTTATCTGGTCCCAAATTAGAGCCTGTGTTAATGTATATAAAATAGGCCAAACCCGGATATAAGAGACTTAGTCTCCGGTCCCGACAACTCTCTTATATTCGGGTTACACTGTACTCTATTTCCTGTCATATAAGATGCATCGATAATTTGGTAAAATATTTATAAAAAATGAATAGCATTCAAATGAGGATTCGGCTACACTTAATTATTTTTCGTTTAATATCTTGTTTGGATTTGTAATCAAAATTTAATAACCATATATTTCATTGTGAAGTCATCAAAAATCAGTCAGTCTCATTTAACAAACAGCCATGTCTCACAGATTAAGTTTTAGATTAAGCATCGAAGAGGTATGTGACTTGTGGAGTTTTCTTTTCTTCAGTGTGCCGGATAAACGGTATGTAATAGTAAAAATCCTAATTTAGTTGCTTGAGTGACTCAGAATAGAGTTACTGACTTACGCCAGTAACTCGATTCTGAAATAAAGAATGGGGAATATGATACAAAATAAATGGTCGCTATATGTTTTTAGGCTGTAAACATTAACCGTCAGCCTAAATGCTTCATCATTTCCTGTGATTCCTTATAGAAAGACTCACACTTTTTTCTTAACAGTGACCTTTAGGCTTTCGAAGTGATTTCCATGAAATACTTGTTGACGTGTGAAATCCGTATCTTTGTTCACTGTATTCATTTGAAATAATATTTTCTCTACTCCTTTCACGAAAATTTTACAACTTACTGAAACTTGCTTCACTAATAAACACTATGACAGAATTCTTTTTTGTGCCAATGTACCAGCTAAAAATAAACGATTAATATTTAACCATCATTTTAAATCCTTAGCACTAGATAATACAACTGAGGATCTGGGACCCTAACCCAACTGATGATCACAAATTTTATATTCGATGCTCATAGGCAAGTGGAGGCACAGTGGCGTAATGGATAAGCGGCGCGGATTGAGGAATCGGAGAGCTGAGTTCGAATTCCAGTCGAATCCATTAATTCACTAATAACCTTGGGAAATGTATGAATCCTCTTCCTCTCCCCTCAGCTATGGGCAAATAGCGGGATGGCAACTGGTCTACCGCAGAAAAGAAATGGCAACCTACTGCGGGAAGAAACCTGCCTCGTCAGTCATGTATCGAAAGATACATGATCTCCTAAGGGTGTATCGCCGTATAACTGACAGGCTTTTGAGCATATATTTTCAATTATCCTCTTGTCTAATAGTGGTAACTGAAAGCGATATTATGTTTCTTCATTGTTAAAAAAATATACGACCAAGATATTTTATTTATATTTCGGGTAAAAATAAAATGATTTACCTCTCGGAGACGAAGTTGCCATATCTTACGGTGAAAGTCGCTGCCGATATCAGGTAGAGTGGTATTCAGAGACAGATCTGAAATATATGAAGTAATATAAGAAGCAACCTGTACTTAGGCAGGAAAAGATATATAATAAAATATAGTATATATAATATAAAAGATGGGGAATATTGACAGACCTTAACGTGAACAATTTTCCTTTTTTTTCGAAAACAATTATTAGAAAGACGTAGTTTACCCTTTCTTACCAAAGAAGAAGGCTCATCAGAAAAATGGCCATGGAAATAATCATATAAATGACACAGAGAAGATAAGTTATGGTGGTGGGAAAGTGATTGAAGTCGAGATGCCAGATCAGGACCGATAATATTGCTTACTCTTCTTTAGATTTTGTCAAGAATCTCTAAATACATAGTAGTATCTTCGCTACAATTCGGCTTGTAAGACACATATTGAAAGGGCGTAATTTACCAGTTCTTCCCGGCCAGATACAAGAGAGGAAAGCTCATCAGAATAATAGCCATGAAAATATTTACAGAAAAGGCACAGGTTGGGAATGTTACAACAGTTGTTTTTTTTAAGTGATCGTCGCAAGAGCGGGACAGCTTTGGGGTCGAGACAATTTTTCACTTCCATGTTCAGTTTAAATCTTCATAGTAAACAATATTCTCGATTTTTTGCTCTTGTAGCACAATGAAGAGATCATTAGTGTTTTTAACACCTGAAAGCTAGTATAAAACTGGCTATGTGCAAAGACAGGATCTGGCAGATTCACTTAGATAATTTTCAATGATTGTCCATGATATTTATTTATTGTTATAGCAAAGCTGAATCTGACAGGAAATTGAGGTTTTTTACATTTAAATGGAAAGTCATTTACTTTCTTGTAAGAATCCGTGTAATCCAGTTGCATTTTAATATATTGTAGATATCCTACTTCCAAAACACCGAAGATTCTTGAATGGTACTGATCCCTGAACGGCGTTGAGACACTCAGTGCTATTATGGTGAACAGTAGAAACGCGCTCAATGGCATAATAAGCTTTGACTTCATGTTCTTCAAGTTTTTGATCAGAGATTTCAGTTCACTTTAGGCTTACGGACATATCACATTGAAATAACGGTTCTCTTACGATCACCGAAGTTAAGCAACGTCGAGCTTGGTCAGTTGGAATCCCAGTATGATAGAAATTGTAACTGACTGACCGACTAATTTCCTCTCTTTCTGAGTTCTTCTGCCATAGTTGAAAATGACATCCCTCTTGACCATTCCAGGATATGATTGGGTATTGGAGTAAATCATAGACGCTATGATTTTCAGAAATACACTGCAAATGTCCACTTCTTAGTTGCAAAAGAAAGTCATACTCTTCATCAACAATTATAATATCAGTTTCATCTGTGACAGATGCATTGTATCTCCTCTCATGTGATGATGATTCTATTTATTATTTATATATTGTAATACGAATTGAAAATCACTGACATAGATGTTTTTGGGTGTAATTTATCTTGGAACACCAAATCTATATTCAATTCCAATCTACCATGGACATTTGTCATCTTCTGATTGATTGTTACCCATAAAATAACTTCATGTGTCCCTTTAACCCTTAGGGTTGAAGGGGCACCGCATGCACTGCAGCCAGTGCAACTTTGATGTGGACAGGGCAAGATAGTAAGATAAACGGAGTTCACCCCTCTTCAGGGATGATACATAATTACACAATGCTATTCTTCGGGTAACGGAAGATCACTCATCAAAAAACACCGTCCATGGGTTTTATATGTAGTTAGGAATCCAAAATCTGTCAGAATTGTATTTATATCAAATGAGGCACTCGGGCATTTAACAGAATGGACATTTAGCCGAAAATATAGTGAAAATAGTGGCGTATGTCACACTCTTTATCGAAATGTGCTATATATATATATATATATATATATATATATATATATGTGTGTGTGTGTGTGTATGAAAATATATAGAAAATAGGAAAGAACTGGTTAGGTAAATAATCCAAAGTTCTTTAGTATTTTTGTTATTATTTAAAAAAAAATAGTGCTCGATACAAAAGTAGAGCATAAATATAAGTTTTCGGTTCTTGGTTTGAAACATGAGAACTCTTATGTAGCGTTTTGGAATCATATTTTTAAATAAATAATTATATATATATATATATATATATATATTTTTACTCTGTTAATTTATAATTTTTCGTTTTTTGACAGGATTTAAAAAAATCTATTCTGTATATATTATATTTTACTTCAAATATTACTGTAAGATGATAAGTATTTTGAGAAAAAGCACATTTTTTACGTTATGAAAGATCTTTCAATTTCGCTTTTAATGATCATTATCTTAAAGGAATGAACAAGCTTTTATCTTAGTGTTAAATACGAATTTAAATAATTAGGTGCTACTTTTTATCCAAATACACTCAAATGTTTTAAAAAATACTAATTTCAATAAACAAATATTGAAATAAGAAAACTTTTAACTTTTAGATTTAGTAATTTGATCACTTGAAATTCAGTGGTAATTATTAGTCCTATTCTATCTTATAATGTCTGTTCGGCCAAATGTCTGTCGGTCAAATGTCTGACCACGCCCAAATGATTACATTTAAAAAGCAGAATTATATTTCAGGCGGTTTCTTCTAAAATGTATTTCTCGAGTATCCTCTAAGACTATATACTTGAGAAACTCTGGGAGCACTTGTATTGTTAGCAGATTGATTTTACTTCTTAAACTGCGCAGAACCGATGCTTTTCCTGGCCACTTCATGTTCACAGATTTGATCAATTTTCCCATTTAATTGTAATCTTTCTACTGCTCATAGAAAAAATAGGGATTTATTTGAAGTGATTGCTATATAGTCATTTACATTCTAAATCTTAAACTGAAAAATCATAAATTGTCATAGGAAGATATATCCTAATAAAATTAGTTCTGTGTTGAATATAACCCTACATTATGAATCCTAGTGAAAAGAACCTTAGTAACATTAAAAAATATATGTCATTGAAAAATTAAGATAATAAATTTTCTAGGTTAAATTCTATGCTGATGACACTATTTATTCCTGTCTTTATAGTAGGTTTGATTGGTTCGATAAAGTCAAATTGGCAGCTGATCTAAATAATGATCTACAATTTGTTGTTAACTGGAGTAAGGAAAGGGTTGTTAATTTTAACTCCCTCAAAACAAAACTTCTCCCTTTTAATCGCCAGAGATTTTTTGCTGATAGAAAGTAAAAAGGATTGATGCTAACCCACAGGAGAGGGAATCATTGAGCCTACTCGGGCTAAGGATTTCCCCTTACATGATGTGGAAAGATTATGTTGAATCATTTGCTAGCTCTGAAGCTAAGAAAGTTGGTTCCTTATGTCATACTAGACATTTTTTCTCTCCCGAATCTATCTCACATATTTATAAGTCTAATATTCGTCCATGTTTTGAATATTGCTACCATATCTGATCTGGTCTGGTGCTTCTGCTATGTATTTAGAGATTCTTGATAACATTCAAAGAAGAATCTGCAATATTATTGGTCCTGAACAGATAACTCTTCTTCAGTCACTCTCACATTGTGTAACATAATTTCCCTCTGCCTTTTCTATAAATACTTTCATCGTAATTGTTCTGATAAACTTTCCTAGACTTTATGAATTTAAGTAAAGCACTAGATTGGCGGCAAGATCTCATCATTTTACAATGAAAATGGCTAGATGTAACCGTAAGTTCGCTACTAAAGGTTTCTTCTATCGCATTTCTCATTTGTGAAACTCTCTTCCGTCTTTGTTTCCAGTCAACTTCGATCTTCAATAATTTTAATGCAATGTCTATCGTTATCATCTGTCTACTTAATTCATTTTCTTTTTTCTCTCTCATTAATAGTTTTTTTCTTTCTCATATTCTCTCACACTCTGTAAACCTTATTGGCTTCATTGACTTATTTGCGATGAAATGGTTTAAAAAACAAAAGAATTAACACATTCACTCGGGAAATACACCAGTGTATCAAAAATCCATAACCAATCATTTCCACTGGGAATTATGTATTTTGTTGTGTTGTCATTGTAGATAAAATTCACATATCTGTCGTTTTGCTGGAGTAGACGACTATTGACATCAGTTTTTATGCTGCATGTTCTATACTTAATAGGAGACAACATATTTTCTACTGCTAATTACAAAGTTGTCCTTGTTCCAAAATATGTTATTAATTTACAGTTATCTTTTATAAAATATTTTCTTTATATTTTTTTTAAATAACGAATGAATTAAAACACTGAAAAATGAAAAAAAAAAAAAAACCATGAACCCTTAAATATTTTTTTTAACTGAATATCTTAGTATTTAATAATATCTCAATAATTTAGAAATAATAAAAAATACAATTTTTACTTCATTGTGATTTTTAAATTAATGATAACACATTTATTTATTGTTTTAACAAATCTTGGAGTTAAATTTATGCAAATTAAAAAAAAAAATGATTGTTATGCTTACTATTGTTCTAAATTAAAAAGCTTCTTGTCTTTAAAGAAAAATGTTTGTGATTTTTAAACCAATAAACCCTTTATTAAATAAAATGATTGTCAGAGTATTCTTTTAATTTTAATGTTTTTCTACTGCTTATTAAAAATAAATATTTTCGTGCTGTAGGGTTTATGCAATTGTAAATAAATAGAAACTTGTTTGATGTATGTTGCTAAAGATTTAACATTTTTATATTTGTGTTATATAAAATAAATAATTTAGCAATAATAATGTCAAAAAACTCATTTTTATTACGCAAAAATTGCGGAATTTTCTACAATTCCTTCATTGTTTATTCATTAACTTTACCAAGGTTTATTTAAAAAATAATTGAATGACGTCAGTTTTAAATTGAAAACCTTGAAATATCGGCGTATTTTTGCTACGTTTTTTAATGCTAATTATTAGATGTTTTCATTTATAAATATCTTCACTTTCTAATTTCTTTATGAAATCTTCCTTAGAACATACTGAATCAAAATATATATGGTTTTTAGGGTCTAAATATTTTAGCTTTCTAGTTTCAGCCGGATAAACATACACACAGATGAATGCTCTTTATTATAGAATAGATTACATATTCTTTACCACTACGTCAAGCAGATGAGACAGCCATTTTGATTTATTTACAAATCTCACCAAATATTTTAACAGGCAAAAACGCTGAACGATGTCTTCTCAGCCAAAATCAAACGGAATGATTAAATGTTTCTATTGTTCTTTCAAAGACGTATTTAAAACGTAACTTGATATCTTTTGGTTGAGACAGCCATTTTGATTTATTTACAAATCTTGCCAAATATTTTAACACGACAAAATTCAGGATGACGATTTCTCACTCAAAACAGTATGATTAAATGTTTTCACTGAAAATGGTTTTGGTTGTAACACTTGTTTCTAGTATTTGGTTTGCTTGCAACTATTAAAAAGTCATTTAAAAACTTTATCGTCTGAATTAATTTTGCTACCTCATCTTCCGGGAGAGTTGATGATAAAAAAATACAGAAAATTACTTGGATACGCAATCTTTTATTGACAAACTGTTCCAAGGTATCAAAGACAACAACTAGCATCAATCAGAAACACGAAGTATACAATATGCGTATTCCTATAATAAAATTAAAATCAGGTGTTAATAGATAACGCTACCAAATATCCATCTCAACCAAATCACTGAAGTTCATATAAAATCATTGAAAAAAACAAAAACAAAAAAAAACTGTTTTCATTAAAAAATCAATGCCTCACTGTCCCTGTTGATAGATGAAAAACTAGATGTTGAGACAAAAACAACAGATAACTCATCAGTCACTTGAGGCAATAAATCTTGAGGCAGAGTTACCAAGAGCGGAAGATGCGAAAGAAACTCGAAATTCTTCACAATCACGTGATAAGGACATGCGATAATGAAGGCAATTGTTAAAAATAACTTTAAGATTTTTATTTCGGGTACATAGCTACAATTTTTCAAACGAATTTAACATCCTATTTTATTATAGTTATTTGAATCTATTTCCCGTATTTTTAAAAAATCAATTCACCCGAAGCAAGGCGATAATACCACTAAATCACAAGGGAGAATTGGGAGTGAAAGAGAAGGAGAAAACTTTAGAAGGAATCGGTAACCCAATCCTAAATTGGAAACAAGATATAGACCTCTACTCCTGTTCAAGAAACCGGGGAGAAGTGTCAACCGGACGATACGCAAACCTACCTACGATATAAAATGCCCTTTTGCACACACGCGAAAAAAAAAAAAAAAAAAAGGAAAAAAAAAAAGAGAACATAAATTAATATGCAAAAATAATGACGTAATAATGTCATTTTTTTTCATATTTTTTAACGTCAAAAAACGACATTAATACGTCATTATTTTTGCACCAACCTAATACTTACCTTTTGTGTAAGGGCATTGCCATTTTCGCAACGAAAATAATGTTAGAGCGGGCGCGAGAAAAGAAACACTTGCACCTTGCATAATTGGAAGGCTAGACAAAGAAAAACAAAAAATGAATGAAAGCTTACATTAAATTGCCGTGTATATTCGCTGTTTAGCATTGATAAGAAAATAACCCTTGTGTATTTTCTCGGTTGAATATAAAATGTGATCTTTTAGCCCAGAAGGGAAACCAAAATAGTACAGCCTTCCTAAAAATTACTGTAACATTTTCTGTTTCCTACAGAAACCAATATTTTGCCAAGTGAGAGATTAAAAAAGAACAGCAGTATAAATAAATAGATAAATAAATAAATAAATACAATTATGCTGATCAGTTTGTTTACCGTCATGAAAATGGCGAATTGGAGGCCGGATATTACGATGCTGGACTATGTAATCCGTTATGGGTAATATTTTATTGACAATGTTTACTTTTGATTTGATAGATATGCTAATATGATTATCAATATAATAACTAGTATCACGTCAGTTTTTCTGATCTTTCTTAATTGTCTGCTTCAGATATAGGCATCCGTAAGTTAAGGAAATAAGATTAAATCTGTATATTTGTATCATTATTTGCATAAAGAAAACGCATAATTCACAATTCATTTCTTTTGTGTTGTAAATAAAAATTCGTATGAAAGTTTTATTTGTGAGGGACTTTATAATTGTTCCTTTAAACTTAAAAGAAACATTTTTTTTTATACAGAATAATATATTTAAATTTGTAGACATGTGTCTGAAGATTATTTCTTTTCTTCGCTGTGTTACACATTTTTTCCTCACATATATAATGATTGGTCATTAGTATCCGAGTATGTCTCCCTAATAGAGCAGCTAGTCAATCCCTATTGCAGACGTCTGCTCAGGTACATTTGTGTTTGTTCAACACCCACAGAGCCCACCTGTGTTATATGCTGCAACTATGCTGAGCCAACCTTAGTTACAGTTACTGGGAGAGAGCGTGTTATCTAGCGTGATCAACAATTTGAACATGGCAAGTACGCTCAGACCCTCGATGACTTGGGATTTCGTGCTAGCACAACCATCGTCGGCTTCCAAATTGTTCCAACTACCAAATTTCACTCACAGGACTTAAGTCAATCCATAGTACCATTTTCAGGCACTTTCTGAAGGGGTCTCACGCTGGGATCGTCTCCACCTGCCGATAACATCATGAAGTCACTTTCCTGACAAATCAACCATGATAAGATTCGAGCCCGGCTATCATATTCGTAAAGCGAAATTTTTCACCACTCGGCGACGAGTGGTCATATATATATATATACATATATATAAGTGAACATTAAAATCAACACCCAGAAGCGACATGGCCTCTCCATTGTGTTTAGCATGAAACAGACAGTCGCCTCTGGGTGTTGACTTTAATGTCCACTTTTATATTTACATACACTTTATCTCTGATATTGAAAACTTTAACTCATAAATATAGCATACCTTAAAACTATATCTTATCATATATATATATATATATATATATATATATATATATATATATAGTTAGGTAATGTTTGGTAATCCGTATGGATAATCCCAAGGAGGATGTAATCCAGAGATCTCAATGTAAAAACAGAGCAAGTGAATATCAGTTTAATTAAAAAACAGAAACCTTAAGATTCATTGAATATATTTTATTTATTTATATGGGATTTTCCTGGGTCCTCAGATCACATTTCCAAACATAAAAGAAAATGGTTTTAAAATTTACATATTATTTTTATACAAGTTTTTGAGGGGTAATTTTAAGTTGATGTAAGGTGATAGAGAGAGGGGAGGAGGAGGACGACGACAGATATGATTGAAATCAGAGAGGGAAGGCAGAGATAGCAATATTTTTTAAATCTATCTTTATTAAGATACTTAAGAGTAACGGTGATAAGGTAAGGTGTCAGACATTTGACCTATTTAAGTCCTTTCAAAGGAAAAGGAAAAGAAAAAATCAAAGAGAAAAGGGAAGAAAAGAGATAAGATAAGAAAACAAAGAGGGAAGCAGGGATGGAGGGAAAGGGGAGGAAGAAGAAAAGGAAGAATAATTTATCATATAGCCATATTGTGGTTAATTTAAAAAATGCAGATTAATATAATTTACACTTAACGCTTCACATTATTTTAAAGATTACCAAGATTATTTTCATTATATAAAATAGAAAAAGAAAAGAAAAAGAATATGAGTATAAAATAAAATAAAAATATTAATATTAATATCAACTGACAGTTTGTGGAATCTCCCACAACTTAACCAGCCTTACCTCTTTGTAGGAAATGCACTCTTCCTATCTGGTAAGCCAAATTCTACTTTCAGACAATATAACAAGTATTCATTGGTCAATCACCTCCAATCTGGCTTGCTGATTGGTCAGTTCCGACCAATCAGACTGCCTGCACGTGACCAATCTGTTTTCCCGCTCATGTGCTGGGAGCCACTCAGCGATTATATAAACCGAACACGTGTGAACCTTTTCGAGTAATAATTCTTGGCCGAGAAGTCAAATTCCGCGGCGCCTGTAATGGGCCTAGCTGCGAGGCGGACCGGTGAGGAAAATCCCCCGGTTGGGCCCAGACCCACATTACCCCCGACACCAACGCCTGCCACAAGTGTGGTTAAGGAGAAGGAGGAGGGGGAATGGCGCCTAAGATGTAACCTTCACCGACTCCCGTCTTAGTCATTGCTGACCAGACATTAAAGACAATTACCAACTTTAGAAAGTCAGCAACAGTACCACAGAGAATTGCTAACTTACTCCACGTCGTTCGAAACCAGACCTTGCCGCCACACAAAAAAAAAAAAAAAAACACTTCAACGCTGACTCGCTAGCATTTCAACTTTACCAATTCTGTGGACATTATTTCTCAGATATTGCTTACCTGAAGTAAATTACATTTACTACTTATTAAGTAAAAATCTACATGTGAACGACCTTAAAAATATTACAGTGGAAGGTAAATTACTTCTTAAGAACTTTCTGAACTCTGCCAACATAACACATACCTATATACTATTTGTACATCATTTTGAATTGTATGTAAATGTTTTATCAGTTTTATTCGTAATATGAACTCTGGTACAAATATTCCAAGATAAAGGGACATAACTCTGTCCTATCCTTTTGTGCATATTATTACATCAACTTAAATAAATTTATTGTTATGTTATAAAACAATTCAGTTGAATTTTGTATTTCATTTTTTATGTTAGTGGAAATGGTTAATTGACACGCAACCTATTCTCAACAAATATTACCACACAATTAACCCATCCACTACAAGTTAAAAGGAAAAAAATAAAGTCTAAAATTTAAAACAACTTAAAAATTTCAATTAGTATAGAAGAAAATATCGAAAGAATAATATTAAACAGTAATAATCATTATAAATAATAATAATAATAAAAATAATAAGAGCAATGTTGTTTAGTAATGTTGTTTGTAAATTTATTCTAATTGGAAATTTCAATCATATCTGTCGTCGTCCTCTGCATCCTTCTCCACCTCTCTCTATCACCTTACATCAACTTAAAACTACCCTTCAAAACTTGTATAATAATAATAATAATATATATATATATATATATATATATATATATATATATATATATATATATATATATATATATATCATTTTAATACCTATACTCTGGCGGTGTAGTACCCTGAGAGAGATCCGTTTGGTGAAACTATGGTAGGTTGGATCTGGCTCACTAGGTTATATATATATATATATATATATATATATATACTAGCAGTAAAGCTCGGCGTTGCTCGGGGTTTTATGTAGTTAAATTGCTTTGTGGTTTGAATTATTATTGAACTTACGCACGTATCCGCAATTGTTGAGGTCAGTGATAGGCTGGGAATCTCACTGGTAGCAAAATCAATGAGATCAAGGGCAACCGGTTGAAATAGGTGGCTGCTGTGTTGCTGCTCCGTAATTACCCGAAGACTGCAACCCGTTCATAATCGGTCAAGATTTTTAATTCTGGCAATGTAAAATAGTGGTTGCGTTTTCGCTGTAGGACTCACCCCTTCACTATTAAGTCCATAGGTTTTCCCAGTTTTAAGCGGAATACACGGGCGGTAATGTCATGTCTCTGAGTGTAATCCTTTCCGGGTAGGAGTTCTCGCGTTATCTCAACCCATTTGGGGTTGCAGGTAAACGTTATAAATAAGTCTGGCCGCCCATATTGCCTAACGTATGTCATAGCGTCCGGGTTTAGGCCTGTAGGTTGTAGTCTGCAATAAAGTACAGTTGAAGGAATTTAGGCGTAGAGGTCTCCTCAGGCAGCAGAGACCTAATGCGGTGGTATACCTGCCCCTGTACTTTGAGAGTGGGCATCCAACCCTCTTCTCGAACCACCTGAGCCTCAAATGAGGTCATTTGAAAGGAGTTGTTGTATTGCCTAATTGTTTTAAGGAAGTGGTTGGAGTCGGGATGGGAACCGGCTATTAGTCCCCTCAACGGAGTAGGTGGTTCATGCAGAGGTGGCAGTCGAACTTTGCCAGAGGAGCAGCACAGACCGGAAGGATGCCCGGCCCATTTGCGGGCATTGCAGAATTGGCAAACGCAGGTCATGGACCCTACATTGAGGTCGTCACGCGTAGGTAAGTTAATGGCGGGGTCGTAATTGAAAGCCAAGAAAGACCAAAAAGAGCGACTGGGACAGGTAATATCACGGGCGGCTGCAAGGCGCTGAATGTCGCCGTTGAGGCATATGCGGCAAGCTTGGGGAGTTTGAGATAAGCGCATAGCGGCCATGTTTGTAGCAGCCCTTGAAAGTCTGTTTGCCCTTGTCTGTGGGACCTAGGAGTTTCTGGCAGCAGAAGTGGCTGCAGCGTTGCGAGCATTGCGGGTTGACTGCTGCAGCTCGGTCTCGGACTTCCTCGACCTAGCTGTTGCAGCAGCGTCCCTGGATTGACGGGCGCGCCTGCGGTCAAATGTTTCAGCTGCCTTAGACCTGGCAGTGGTGGCAGCATTCCTAGAATTTCGAACAGACCTATGTAGCGGTCTCTCAGCAGCCCTAGCGGTCGCTGTTGCAGCAGCGTCCCTGGATTGACGGGCGCGGCTGCGGTCAAGTGTTCTATTGCCCTTGATTTCGCAATGGCAGCAGCGTTTCTTACGTTACGAAAAAGCCTTTGATGATGAGTCTCGGAATCCCGAGATGCAGAGGTGGTTGCTGCAGCTTGTGAGTTCATTCTCGACCGTTGTGCGTTCTTGAGCCTTGATCGCAACGGAGCCCTGTAGGCAGCTTTCCCAGCCAAGCAGGTGGCATGCTCCTCTTGTGACTGCGAGGCCTGCGTGAGGGCGATGCAATGAGTGACCTGTGACAGTCACATTGTAGTCTTCTCCTGGGACACTCGGGCCCTTCTTGCCCTCATAGTGGACGCTCTTGCAGACTGAAGGCTAAGACGTGCCCTTCTTTTTGGCGGCAAGTGATGCTAGTAGTGGTTGATTAGGGTTGCTCAATTTCAGGAGTACAAAGTCTAACTTAGTATCACAAAGCGTGAGCCAGAATCGGAAAGGCAGGTATTTAAGTAGAACAGTTGAATAAATTGTTTATGGTAGTTGGAAAAATGTAGTTAAACAGACAAACGAAAAACAAAAACGTAAGAAACAACTTGCGGTAGGAGAAATGATCAGTTGAAGGAGCCTATCGTATTAACCGGATGGCGGCTTAACAGGAACAGAAGTGAGACCTTCGTCCGATAGTAGTGCACAGCAGGTTCAAATGCGAACTATTACTGGCCAATCAGTTGTGCCAATCAGCGAGCATCCTAGGGTCTCGAACGCCAATCAGCGACCGCGTACTTCAATGAGGCAATGAGATACCGCTATGTGAAGCATCGTCACGCGTGTATGAATAACAATCAGCTGTAGTGTAGACGTCTCAGTTGAACATACGTTTGATTGATGTATTCGCAAATTCCGATAAAGACATGATTGTATCGACTTCCCTCAGGTATTAGTTGGTCACAAAGGAGCTCACAGGGCAAAAGTTTTTAATTGTCACGACTAAAGCCGATAAAGTTAATCAAAATCCCAAGCAAGTTGCGAAAAAACATCGCCAAATTCAGGTAAACTCGATTTGAATAGGAAATCAAAAGGGGTAGGATTTCATCGATTTTTATCCGATAATTGAAACGGATATTGAAAATGAAAATCAGCACCTCAATTCTGTCAGTAAATACTAAGCTCAACGGGGATTTTGCTGAAAATTCTTCTATATTTGCGAAAAATATAGCCAAAAATCAGCTTGACTGAATTTGAATTGGAAGTCAAAAGTGGCATGATGTTATCGATTTTTTTCCGATAATTGATACCAATATTGAAGAAAAAGGTCAGCAACTAATAACTGTTGATAAAACTAATGCTTAACCTGATTTTCGTGAAAATTCCTTGCAGTTTGCGAAAAACAGAGCCAAAAATCAGCTACCAAAGTGATCGATTTTTTCCGATAACTGATATCAAATATTAAAAACGGACAGCATCTCAAAACTATAAGTAAGGACATTGCTAAACGTGAGTTTGGTGGATATCACTTATAATTTGTGAAAACTATCACTGAAAAACTCATGAATTTTTTCGAATCAATATTCGACCTCGTATCGGTTTTATCGATTTTTTCCAAAATCGGAGGAACAATCGAAAAATCTGAAAACGTCAAGTACGAATGCCGTAAATTTCCGATCTGTGTGTGAATTTTATTGCCAATCGGACGAACGCTTTGCTCAGGATGAGTTAACAAGGTGACAAACACACAGACACACTAACAGAATGCCATTTATATATATATATATATATATATATGTGTGTGTGTGTGTGTAGAGAGAGAAAAGAGAGAGAGAAAAGAGAGAGTGGTTAGAAATATATATATATATTAGCCCGAGATGTATAAAAATTTTATATTTATGACGTCAGAATATGCACTATGTAATACATTACTGAGTAATATTTTATTGACAATGTTTCCTTTGGTTTGATAGAGATGCTAATATATTTTATCAAGATAATAACTAGTTTCGAATCAGTTTTTACGATCTTTCTTAATTATCTGCTTCATATATGGACAAGAAAACAAAGAGGATCCTTGAATGAAAGTCTTTGTTTTAGATGAAGCTTTTTTCAGTGTTATTTTTTTTACTAACCAATCGTGTTACATTTTGCCCTGACTTTATTTAGCTTCTGGAAGTCATCTTCGCTATTCCAGTTTGCATCTGAATTTTTGTGTCCCCAAGAGCACATATTCAATTTTTATTACCCGGCAACGAAAAAGCCTATACTATTGAAGTAAGTAGCGATGACCAGGTGTCAGATTCTAATCCACAAGTATTTAAATATAGACGGGTGTGACTAAAAGCAGCAAGAAGATGAAAGATAGACTCATAAAAAAGTAAAGAAAAGAATAGAAACACGGAGTCGTTTTTGCAGATGAGTCATAGCCGCTTGATATTGAGGTGGTGAAATCAGCAAGAAATATTTTTGTTCCAGTGAATTATTTTGTTTAGCTGTTTACAAGATGATTAGTCAGCATTAACTAATACAGGAATGTGGGAAAAAGATGAGTGGTTTTGAAAGGATTTTATTTGTTAAATCTTTAGGCGTTCTGTTAACAAAATTATTCAGATTAGAATTTCAGATACGATCACAAGAAAATCCGCCAAGATTAGTTTTCGAAACGAATAAATGAAACGAAAGAGAAAAAAAAGAAAAAAAAAAGGTGTACGTTATTACTACTGGCAAATAAGATATTTGCGGGAAGTCTTCAAATTTACAAATCGCAGAGATAAAAATCATTTTCTGACCAAATCCCGTTCAAATTATTCAAACTTTGATATTGTTCTTGTCACTTACCGACATCCAAAAGTAGTTTGAAGCAGCGTGCTAAATCCAGATACAAAAAAAGTGGTAGAAATTAGCTCACCAATTCCAACGCTGTCACCATTCATACAAAAAGCCGAGTTTGCCGCAACAATTGGAACGATCAGATTGCTACCGAATGCTGTCAAGTAGTGCTGCAAATATTAATATGAAACGTCAGTATTTTGAGTGAATGTATGTAGCATTTATAAACCCCCTTCTGGCCTCTTACTTTCCAGTCAATTTTCATCTTGAACAATTTAAATGCAATGCCAATCCTTACCTTTTGTCTTCTGTATTCCTGTTATTTTATTGTTCTCGCTCTTTAATAACGATTTTTTTTACATTATTTCACACACAATAAGTCCTTACCTCTTAGTGGCTTTATTGCCTTGCTAATGGTGAAATGATTAAATAGAATGTTCTGAAGTAGAGTACTCTCTGGAATAGACGTTGTTAGATCAACAGATAGTAGCTCGACTGGCATTCGCTGTAGTCTACTGCTATTATAGCAGTACTTCATTTACATACAATAATAAACCTCCCTGAACCGAAATGGCCTCATGTCTTTCGTTGATCTTTGACTTGTTCTCATTATTATCTTGGGAATCTAAACTGACTTTCTTGTTGTCTATCTTGATTTCTTCTTATAGGGGACTTAGGTCTGGGTTCATTTTCCTCTTCCGACTCCTCGTCATTAAAATCCATAGATTGTTCATTTTCACTACTATATTCATTAGTCTCATCCTCCCCTTCATGTTCTTCACCTTCAGATTCTTCGTTCATTTCTATATCTTCGTGTTTCATTCTGCTTCTGAACGGATCCGCATTTTGTCTATTTTTCGTTACTATTGCTGTCATGTGCCCTTTCTGTACTACAAAATTCACCTTCTTTCGATTAGTTTCTTTGTCTTTTTTTAATACCATACACTTTCACTTGTTGAAAACGTCATTGTTATGGGAGCTCTAATCTGTCTATCCATTAATGCGGAGGGACTTTGTAGTCTGCTGTCATGTGGAATTATCCTATAGCTTAACATTAATCTTGGTAAGTAATTCTCTATATTTGTCATTAGAATGGGTAATTGCTTTAGTCCCATTTTCACAGTCTGCACCATTCTTTCTGCGATTCCATTCGATTGTGGGTGGTAAGGTGGTGTTTTATACGGGACGCATCCAATACGCTTTAGACATGAGCATAGGCTTTCCTCGCAAAATTCTGGCGCGTTATCCGAGACCAAAGTTTTACGCACCCCATTCCTTCAAAATATTGTTTTTAATATTTGTTTTACAGTGGTGGCTTTTATGTCACCAAAATTAATTACTAAATGATTCCACTAAAATTAAAAATAGCTTCATGCCTTTAATATGGGCAGGATCCATGTTTACTCAGCTCATAGTTTTTTCTTTAGGCCACGAGTGAATTTTGTTTAGCCGAAAGTTTTTATTTCAACACATTTTGAGCATGTTTTTACATAGTCTTCTACATCTCGAGAATATCCCGGCCACCACACTTGTAATTTTAATCTCATTTGTGTCGCTGTTATACCACAATGTACATTATCGTGTACACCTTTTAGTACCTTTTTTGTTACACTTTGTTGTGTATTATAATATCTCCATTGCATATTATGCTTTTCTTTACAGTTAACTTATGTCTTGATTCCTTGTAGGGTCTTTCTGCCATTGAACAATTGCTTCATGTGTTTCCTTTTATTCTGACTGAAATTCTACCTAACAGTAGATGTTGTATGTTTGACAATTTATGAGTAACACGTCCGTTTCAACCCCGTGGAGTATTTTCTCTTCTGAATTTTCAGACGTTTCTAATTTTTACTGTCGAAATTTAGCCTGGATAGCGCATCCAGATATGAAATAGTACTCCACTTTACGTATATGATGTCAAAATCAAAGGCCATGAGTTTTATAGCTCATTTTAAAATTCAGCAGCATTTTTTAATTTGTTTAAAACTTGTTGAGATTTTTTTTTAATTCTTCTTTAAGGCAAGCTCCTATTCCTATATGGTCTTGATATATGATTATATTTTGTAGCCCTCCAATAGAACTTTTTGAATTACCTTTTGAAAAATATGGCTTAAAGTTTTAATTCCAAATGGAAGACGAGTCCATCTTGCTAAGCCTCTCGGCGTATTAATTGTACTGACTTCTTTAAATTTTTCGTCAATTTCTATTTGGTTATATGGCGATTTCTGAACAATCTTGGCAAAGTATTTTATTCCTGCTAATTCATGACTTGCCTTTTCTATGTTACGTAAGGGAAATGAATCATAGCATATATGATGATTCACATTCACATATCCCCAAATCGCCATTGGGTTTTCGTATCGCAGCAGTTGGTGAAGCCCAATTGCTACCACCTTGGGGATCTTTCTCCAATATGCCTTGTTCTACCATTTTCTTGAATTTTGCAATTACCATGGGTAGAATGTAAATAGGTATTTTTTGAGATTCAAAATAGATCGGGTGATTATTTTCTTTTAGACGAATACTTGCTTTATATCCTTTCAATAGTCTTATGTCAGGTTCGAGACTAAAGTTTAGTACGTAAAATATTTCTAACCTCTGAAGGATAAATTAAATGAATCCACTAACTTCGTCTAAACATCAGACTACTGATACTGGGATGTAGATCGAAGCGAGAACCTTTTAGCACCTCCTACTTTATTATTTCAATTAAAATTAATTAATCATGTTCTTTGGAGTAAATTAAATTTAAAAAGATAAAATCGTAGAAAAAGAAGTTCTTTTTTTTTCATTTGGTTTCTTTTCGATTACAGTGAATTCTCTCCTTAGACATTAATTTTCCAATGATTCTAGGCATGCACTATCAGTTGGATCCTAATAATAATATATTGAAAACGGGAATCATGAATTAAAAAGTGATTGTTGTTCAATCTCTGCTATAAATATTTCGAATGCTGATTTTTAAAGCAAACAGACTTCATAATTCGAAGACTGGCCGAATATAAACGTCTTTTTACAGGCCTTGTGCCAGAATACTGATATCGAGATGTAGACCGAAGCGAAAACATTCATCACCCCCTACTTTATTATTTATTTTAAAATTATTTAAGTCTATTCTTTGAAATAAGTTAATTTTAAGAGGATACAATTGAAGATAAAGAATGTAGCCAGTTCTTTTTTCTCTTGCTTTCTTTTCGATTAGAGTGCCTTCTCTTTTAGACATTCATTTTTTCCAATGACTCTAGGCATGCACTATCAGTTGGATCCTAATTATAATATATTGAAAACGGGAATCATGAATTAAAGAGAACTGACTTTAACTCTTTTGGTCCTAATGTCATATGTACGTCCCAAGAATACATAACAGTTTTTATTTTCTGTAATTAATCCCAGTTGTTTGTTACAATAATAGTGTTAAGACTTTTTTCCATTACAAAAGAAATCTTACTTCGTTTAAAAAAGCAGATTGAATTAAACGAGTAGCGCGCATCAAAGATCTTATGAAGTCATTAATATAAAAACAAATCATTGAGAAAAAGTCCTGTAAATTTCGGTTTTTACTTGAAAATCATTGAGAGAGGAACAAAGGAGAAGGGCGGAGGAGAGAACGAGAATGAATGATTACGATGCAATAGAGACATTCACTTACCTGAAAACCCAACAAAATACACATGTACCAAGAAGGGTCATCATTTATTTTGTATATTAATTCCAATTTACTCTCAGCGACATTCGTCTCAGGTTTGACTAGAGGGCTGACAATTTCGATATTTTTCTTTTCCGGGCTTTTCGTGATGAACTCTTCATCCTGAGACAAAAAAAAGTCTATACCATTGGAGACATGCCTGTCTCATCGCGTGAGAAATATTTTTTATCTTAAATGTTAAAAAAGAAAATAATTGAGAGGCAATAAAGCACAATCCACATCTAAAGGTAAAAAGATCAGTAAAAATCGATACATGTTTGGTTGAAATTGTGTTTTAAGAAAGACTATGAAAGACACACACACACATATATATTAAATCCCACAGACAAACATCTATAGAGTCTGGAAAATTTTAAAAGGTACGTTTAATTTAAAGATTTCAGTTTACGAATGTTGCATATACAGTCTAAAAGGTTACGTTATTATTTCTTTTAAAATAACGTTTACCTACAAAGTTTGCCGAACTTATTTCATTTGAGTATAAAAAATAAAGTGCAACGTAGGTACCTCCACTTTTTTCGCTAAGATTTTCGATACCAAAGGTTTAAAATGGATTTTTAAAAATGAAAATGCATTCTTGAAGATTTCTTTTTAGCTTTAATTGAAAGATAAATTGACTATTCCAAGTAGGTAAAATACCCTGGTGTATTTCAAATAAAAATTATATAAATTGGAATGTCAAATATCTTCTCTTTCAAAAAATCTGCTTAATGGCGGTCATTTCTTGCATTTTAAAATTTTAAAATAAAATTTAATTATCGGTTTTAAAAATCTTCCAAAAATAAAAAATATATATGTGAAACGTTATTTGAGTAAAATTAGCAAATTTAAAGTTAAATTAATCTGATTTACTTGTAGCATAAAAATAGTATACAAGCATTTCTTAACATCGGGTCTGATTTTTTTCAATTAGTTCCAAGGTTCTGACAGCTAGTGCGGATGACCAGAATTGACATAAATTTAGGAAATCTAAGTGAACACATTTTTGGGTTTTAAACTACTCAGTAACTTTTACAAATTAACATATTTTCAGCAATTATCTAATATTTTATTGACTTTTAGTTACGTTTGATGATGCTTTCTGAAAAAATAAAAAAATTTCTTAGATTAATTTAAAAATTTAATAACTGGGTTGAAATACCCTGATTAGAGGAAACTCAATAATTTATGAAATGTTATAGGATTTTATTTATTCTTAATTTATATTTTTAATAGCTTTTTTATTTTAAAGTTGAGACGTAAACATGCAATGAATAAGGAATTGCAGACAAGCAAATTTCTCTGAAAATGGGGTACAACTCTTAAGCATGTTACCTTTTCATAATAATGCGAAGTTTAGGCTGTTATATATGAGAAATGGTAATGATTAATGTAAAAAATAATAATAATAAAAAATTATTTAAAAAATATAATAGTAAAATGACGTATATTAAGCTTTTCAGTTTTGGATTCGTAAATTTCGTTTGCACTTAATTAAAACATCACTTAAAAGAATGAAAATGACTCATTAATTTTAAACGATTTTTAAATTCACTATTTACATTATTCAGACTGAACCTTTATTTCCCTATACACAGTGACATGTATCCTCAAGGACATATAAAGGCGTTAGTTAGATCCAGTGACAGGACCCAAACAGTGTGAGCTCAATACCTCGTTAAGTCGGTGGAGAACTCGGAGAGGGAAATTAACAGGAGATAACTGATAACTGACATCCATTGAACATGACACGTGGAACTAGAACAATCTACCCCAGTGAGCGAAATAAATGGTTCAGTTTGACATTCCAACCACCTGAAGACGGCCGGAGCGTATAACGGCCAAAACGTTGTGATAAATATAGCAACAAAGATGTGGACAATAGTCCGAATAATGTAAATAATGTACATAATATATCATCTCAGAAATATAGACAGATATTGATTTTTAAATTATTATAAATTATTATAATTAAAATTTAAAAAAATGAAAAATTCTTGTAAAAATTCTTTATTTATTGATTTTTTTTTCTTGAGGCAATAATGTCTTTAATATAATTTATTTACAAAAACAATTAAAAGATTTTCTGATTATATAATGTCATAGTTTGATTACATTTTTAGTTTACCATTCGGAGCGGTACAAACAGTAAAAGTTTGAAAAAAAAAAATGAATGATTTACATTCTCAAAGGAGTCCTAATTTTAACTAATAAAAATAATTCTGAAGAGAAAATTTAATTTCGCGAAATTTCATGAAATTAAGTAAGTGGGGGTAACATATGTAAAAAAAAAACAAATGCCAAGATTTTCTAAAACAAAATAATTAAAAATTAATTTAATTCATTACTAAATAAGTCCTGAAAGTTTCATTAAAATTTAACAATTAATTGATTTTTGCAAGATTTTCCAAATCAATGTCTTTTTCACCGGAAAAAGATATATATATATATAAATAATTGTAAAAATTACGTTTCGCGACATCAACCGCTGACGTAAAAAAAAAAAAAATATTTTTAACCGAAATTTCGAACATGCTAGAAAGGATAAAAAAAAATTAATAAAAAAAATACTTTGACTTTTCCTCTTAATAATAACATAAATATTTTGACGATAAAACTTTGTTTTTATTAAGTTTGGGGCCTCTTTTTCATAAATGCTATACTGTTTTTCAGTGAGCAAGTGGAGGTACCTAGAACATGACTGCAATTGTATAATGTGCATTAGTATTAAAATGTCTTTTTACTGATAAATTTAACAGTACTATAATATTTTATTTTTAATATTAAAATTATTCAAACTTATTTATTATAAAAATTTTATTTAACTATCTCCCTTAAATATTAACTTCAATGCCCCATCAATACGTAGACGATCATGGCTCTCCACAGCTTCTTTTTCTTTATTCTCTGTGAATTAATATCATTCCATGGGAAATATAGAGAATGATTTCCCATTTCTTTCTCAACAGCTTGGAAGTCACAGTTATCCTCGTCTTAGACTAATTGCCACACAAAGCTAGAGCGCTCGGCCCACCATTTTATTTAACCCATAGCTAGTCTCTGTGTGTATATATACACTAAAAGATTATTAAAATAGCACACTGAAATAGTATCCACACGCGCGCACATACAAACTATCTTCGGTCTCGGCTTGAAGCGATCGGATCTCTAGCCACAATGAGGAGCTGTGATACAACGAAACATTATGTTTGTGGATGACTATATGTATATATATATATATTTAAATCGCACAGACAAACATTCATAAAGTCAGCAACATTTAAGGAATTCAAGCAACAATGACTGCATATGCAGTATAAAATGCTACCTTCGTATTTTTTTAAAGTTCATATTTACTCTGAACTATTTACCGCGTGAATGAACTATCATAAAAAAAACATCAACGTCCCTTATTCATACACTGGAAAGAAAAAAGAATTAAGTTCGTATGTCTGTGGAAGAGGGAAATAAATACGACACGGCTCTTGAATTAGCTGCCGCATTTATGTCCCATGTTGACAAAATTAAACCAACAAAAGAGAATAAATAAATGAAACTTAATTCTATGATCAAGTTAACACGTTTAATAAATCTAATTATATTTCAGATGAAAGCCATTCCTAATAAAACTATGAAACATATTGCTTATTGAAGAAGGTGCCGTGCTAAATTAGTCAATGTAATATACCTATTAGGTTGGTGCAAAAATAATATCGTTTTTTGACGTATTTTTTAACGCCAAAAAACGATATTATTTTTGCACCAACCTAATGCAACATGGTCCGTCATGGAAGACGAGGTGCTAAATAAATTCCAGACTTCAAAATTTAAAAAAATAACAAAGTAATAAAAATCAAAAGCAATAAAATCTCAAAAGCAATAAAAGTGAGACATGCATGGTTGATATAGTGTTTTTGAAAGGCTAAAAAAATTAAATTTTGAATAATATATATATATATATATATATATATATATATATATATATATATATATATATACTTAATACACATATATATCTATGTATATATACATACATATTTAAAAATATATGGAAATAACGCACACATATATAATACATATATATAATAAATAGAAAATACATATAATAATCCATAATTATGTAATATATAATACATATATAGAATCCATAAATATAAAATACATATGCATATATACATGATACATAAATATATAATATATACGTCTAATATATATATATATATATATATATATATATATATATATATATATATATATATAAAATAAAAAACAAACCATAATATACATAAAAATTAATCTGGATCAATGTATTTCAGTAGATATTTGTTTTTATGGCTGCATGTAACCATCAATTAATTTCTCTTGTTTAATAAGTTAGGATTATTTAAGTGCTTTAAGATACATAATTTTTCAGCAAGACATAAATTCCATATATCGCCTCTCCAATTGTAACATTTGGCTCTTGCTACAATAGCCCACGTAATAATGGGTGTATTAATACCATTCTTTAATTGCCAGAAATGTTTGGAGAGAGCGATGCTGTTTATGTATTTTATATTGCCTAAAGCCATTCGATGATAGTAGAAACGAAATTTTCACTGGGACCAAAATAAAATCGTTACCGGAATTTATGCTAGGTGGGTATATAATATTATCAGCCACTTATTGGCCGTTTATGGTGTGATGCGTGTCCTTAGCGCATATATCTATTGTACTTTTAACGATTCAAGAAAAAACAACGAAACTCCACTAGTGGATCAACAAATAAATATTTATTGAAATATAACATACAAAACAATCATGCAATGAAGTGTAATGATTAAGGAAATAAATTGATTTAGTAATAAAATATTTGATTGGTTAAAATTTGACCAATTACTGATTTTGTATCAAAGAAACATGTGAGCAAGTTCACGACCGAAAAATTCAAAGTGATGACTGCGATTGCTAAATTGTCTTATAAAAAAGCAGTATTGATTTACTAGCCACTCACAGACGAATAAATTGTGGGCGCGGAAAAGCATAGCAGTCGCTACAACCACCCCACCACAGGTTGAAAAAAAATGGGTGTATTAATATCATTCTTTAATTGACAAGTGTTTGGAGAGAGCGATGCTGTTTATGTATTTTATATTGCCTAAAGTCATTCGATGATAGTAGAAACGAAATTTTCAAGAATTTTCAGTGGGACCAATATAAAATCGTTATCGGAATTTATGCTAGGTGGGTATATAATATTATCAGCCCCTTATTGGCCGTTTATGGGATAGATCATATTTTCTCGCTAGTTGAACTTATTTAAAAAAAAATAATTTTGCTGTGTTCGTTGGACATGTATCTGCTTAATATAATAATTTTATGTTGCAATACAGATTTATCGATGTTACTAACGCAGTTATAATTAATTTTTTTTTAAAAATATCGGTGAATGATTAAAGTGCTTATAAATTAACCTATATTATTAACCTATATTATTCCATAATGTTTATCTGTGGAACAAACGAATCAACAGAGAATTTAGTATTGTTATGAGAGCATGCAGAGACATATGAATTCGATGGAATCTTGTTATTGTGACAACTAAGATTTAATTTCGACACTAAGAATGCCGAACTCTATAGAGATGACGGTGTAATTCTTCTCCTTAAAACAAGTCCACGAAATATAGACCGATTGAGAAAGGAACCGATAAAATGTTTTAAAGATCACGAACTAAAGATTACCACTGCCACCAACCTTCTCGATGTAAATTTAGACTTGAATAATGGTTGCAAACCATATACCAAAGATTTCTATCACCATAGATACCACCACAAAATTCTAGATAATTTACATAAATCAGTCCAAGTTAGATAATCTACGAGCTCCAGCAATAAGGAGGTATTTGATAATAATATAATTAAATATATAAAGGTGTTAGAATTAAGCAGTCGCAAAGTAAATTTAGAGAATTTAGCAAAACAAAACAAAAAACAAAGAAGGTAAAAATTAAACAGAAACACCGTAAGCGTAACATCAGATGGTTTAATCCATCTTTTAATAAAGTCAAGTATAGCTGCGTTAATAACATAGATAAATCTCTATCCCAACATAACAACATTATATTGTCGGAGTTAACTCCTTAATTTCCTAACTGTTTACTAGGGCACGCTCTCCTTACACTATAAATACTGGGCGATTTCTTACCACGTCCTCTTTTTTATTTCTTCATTTTCAGCGAACACATCTACAATGTAAGCTCTCGCAGAAGATTGCGTCTTCCCATTTGACGCCATGAACATTATACACATATACACGTACGTACGAACATTCACCAAAATACAAACTCTTTACGTTCACACAAACACAAATGTTAATGTCCATGTCCATTGTAAATTTTGTTGTTTAATACATATATTTGTGGTATATACATATCGGTCTTGTTGGTTTTCTTTACACTTTTCAATCTCTGAGTCCGCCATGTTCTTGTAGTGGACCTTCTAGCAGGAATAAACGCACGTGTTCCTAATTTAACAAGACATAAACCTCCAGTCTGCTATAATATTAAACAAATATATTTCCAACAAAGACAACGTTATTTTTAAAAAATAAATGCAGCTGCTGAAAAGATATGATCTTTCTCTAAACGGTTAATGTATGACTGATAATATTGTATACAGAGCTAGCATAGATTCGATGTTAAATTTTATTTTGGTTCCACTGAACATCCGCGTAAATTTTGTTTCTATCATCATGGAATGACTAGACAATATATTGACGGTTTTTGGCGTTAAAAATACGTCAAAAACCGTCATTATTTTTGCACCAACCTAATAAAAAAACAATAACAGCACTGCTCTTTCTAAATATTTCTGGCAATTGAAGAATAGTGGTAATACACCTTTTATCATCTGGGATATTGTAGCAAGAGCTAAATCTTATAACTAGTAAGGAAATATATGTCGTGTTGAAAAATTAGTTATTTTAAAACACTTAAATAATTGTAGCTTCTTGAACAAAGGATATGAATTGCTTAAATACGTTGATCCAGAATAATTTTTAATGGAAAGGCGCTCGGTTTAATTATGACCATTATATTTATTTATTTTCACCTACCGATCTAAATTTTCTAGAAATGTTATTAAAAGTTTTTGCACCCTGCGGCAGAAATCGCCATTAAATTAGCTTCCTTTGACCGTCTGCCATTCAAAGTGTTGCAAAACTGTCAGATTAATAAAAGTCCATTTTAAAAATTCTATTTGTTTATGTTTGGATACGAAACCACCTGCAGATATGAAGAAAACAAAACAAAAACTTCGAGAGACCTATGACGAGAAGGTTTTCTCTTGAAATCAGGAAATTAGCTTCGTTTGTTCGTTCGTGGCCAAGCGTCAGGTTAAACGGTGGCTCCCTCTGCCATAAGGGACGCAGGTTCGATTCCTGTCGAAAGGCGTAAATAAGATTTCTCGAACATTCTGGCCAGTAGGTGAAAATAAATAAATATACTGTTTAATAAATAAACGGGGCGTACACTCAAATACGAGTATCCACTAAAAATAAGGTTTAAATTGATACACACATATATATATATAGTATGAATTTTCTATGACAAAAACGTATTTGAATGTTTTTTTTTTAAAAAAAGAAAACAATTAAATGCAATCTTTCTTCTTTACGGACAAAGAGAGAGAGAGAGAGAGAGAAAAAAAAAACGTAATGTTCATTAATTTGGTGGGTGGGCGATAACACAATTTTTTTAGTGGGAAAAAGAATAATGAAAAGTTAGTTTTTTGGGGCAGCAGATTTTTCAACTGACCCGACTGCATTTTAATACATGTCCTATGCCATACAATCAATGAAATTCGAGGTTTGAAATCTGACTAAAGTCTTAATGACTAATTTCTTTTAATTCAACAAATTTAATTAAATAAATGATAATACATTAAACATTTGCGATTTGTAACTGAATTCAGTCATCAAAATGAGTAAGAAGTAAACATGAAAGTTTTCCCTTTTGTATTTATTTAAGAAGAGGATTAAATTATTCAAATTTTTATTCCAATGTCATTTATTTGGAGACATTGCGGTAAAAAAAAAAAAAACTAAAGAAAAAAAAATGATATACTTACCTGAATCATTTTAGTAGAAGCTGACGTTCACCTTCTAATGGACTGGCAATAATAATAACTCACTCACTCACTCACAAAGATCCGGCAACTCAGCTTTACAATCTTAAAATAGACTGAAATATAACGACCGCATTGGTCACAATTAAAGACCAATGGTAGTTCAGGATAGTTTAAGGCAAATAAAGCTCGGCTAAATATTACATATGTATAAATTTTTTTTCATATATATATATATATATATATATATATATATATATATATATATATATATATATATATATATTGGTGTTGTTAATAAAACAGTACTCGATGAAATAAAACAGCTTTTAATTATATATTAATAAATACAGATATAATCCCTCACCGATAACAAGACTCAGAATTTCATGTACAACACAATATTTAGGTGCTGTGCATAGACTGATCGTTACGTAATTTAGATTTTAATAATAATATTTGGTTAACGCAATGTTGGCTCAATCAATCAATCAATCAATCAATATATATATATATATATATATATATATATATATATATATATATATATAATTATTATATTCGAAAATTATAACATGTTATAAAATATTATATTTGGTTAGTTGATATGTTGACGTTTATATATATATATATATATATATATTATTTTATAACATGTTTATGTTATAATTTTCGAATCAATAATTATATTTGCTCTACTCTGTATTGAGCATTCTCTTAAGAATAGTATTTGCTCGTTACTGGAATTTATTCCGCATACACCAATCCTATATATATACAATATATATATATATATATATATATATATATATATATGGTTGAATAATCAATACATTATGTCTATTTTATTTTAATCCTCTGAAGTTCAGGAATTCATTTTTTAGTGTAAAATTAATAATAATAAAAAAAACAAACAAAAAAACGTAATTATTCATATATTTATTTTCCAAAGAAATTTTAATCTCATTCATAATCGTTTTCAGTTTGAAGTTTCAGGTTGAATTTCTAAGACAAAAACCTAAAGTAAGTTATAAATATATGTGGCCATGAACGCTGTATGATTCGAAAAATCTTAACCGAAGTGAGGTAAAAAGCTACGTGGTTTTAAAAATAATTTTAATTATAAACATTAACAATTTTAATTTAGATATTTAAAAAAAAAACAACTTTGTTGCTATACTCATAAATGACATTATTCATTTTTGGTCGTATTTTTTAATATAAAGAAATTAAACTATATGTTTATTACTTTTATGGTAGAGTATAGTTTTATTACCGATTGATATCTGTCTAAATCGTAAATGTGGACAGGAATACTGCTTTAAATATTGGCAGATCATTCAAGTGAAATTTAAGCCTCGTTGACATAGTTGTTGTTGTAAAACCAACATATATATTTTCATTTTTGAAGAGTTACATTCTTCCAAACGACATTTATATTCTTATATAAGATGTTGGTCTTTTGCAAAATGCTGGCTGAAGGAGATTATTCATTGCTGATGATTAAGTTCATTGTATTAGTGTAGTACATAAATAGTTTTAATTTTTATTGGGATCAGGGTGGGGATATATTGATACTTATGTGATTTTAGAATGTTTTCAACTTCTTCATAGTTAGAATGATATTTGGTTAATTGATATGTTGACGTATATATATATATATATATATATATATATATATATATATATATGCAATTTTTATATATATTATTATATATGCGCGGTACCTATTGGAAAGCACTCAATATCAGTGATACAGCTAACATATTTAGCCGGATTGGTGTGAATTTGTGACCCTGGTTTTCAGGATATTTGCGATCGTTAGGCATAGTAATAATTATAATTATTGTTATTATCATTCCACCAATATCACTACAATCACTTCTAACATTTTACCATAACTATTTGCTGCTACAATTGTTATTATCATCACCCGTTCCCCTCACTATTACTAGTGCATCGCAATTACCATTGCTGAATTAGTCCACAATTACTACCGCACCACAGTTACAATTACCGCATCATTCCGCAATTATACTTCCTTCCCTCACCAGCAAAATTAATACCAATTTACTATCATTTACATAAGTGCAATCGCCAAAAACAAGGAAATAGCCGGCTTTAAAATAATAACAAAACAGCATTAAAAAAAATAAAAATTAAAAATAATAACAATTTTACCTACCATATTCTTACAAAAACCCAATCTTAAGATAAAAAACAGGCGGATAGATGTGTGAACGTGCGTGCATACGTATATATGTGTGTGCGAGAAAACATTATTTCGCGAACAAAATAGACGAACGATCTGAGCGTTGACACTGCAACTTGTAAAAGAAGTTCGCTATACAATACAACATTGAATACCGCGACCAACTGCGTACTTATGCACGCAACGACATATAGGTGCGCATATACGCCCAGTCCCACGCTGTTCATATATGTTTAAGTCTGTGTGAGCTGCGATGCGTGAACGTGCGTGTATATATGTTTGCGTACGTATGAGTGGAGTTCCGATGACAATTTTTCCGCCACTACCATAAAAACACCGTTATATGCAACCATAAATAAAAGCAAAATTTAAAAATTAATCAGTTTGTCTGACTATCGCAAATAGGATGAAAACCAGGGTCCCAAACTTACATCAATCCAACGAAATATAAAGAAAGAACATTAAGATATATAATCCGGTGTTCTTATAGATATTTTTATTTTTACAAAATAGTGCTCAATGTAAATTTACAGAGCATTAATGTAGCGAAAAAATTTTTTTAAATCAATTAATTTATAATATATATATATATAGTTGTATATTTAGGCAGCAATCCTTCCTTTATGCACGTTTCATTAAAAACAACAGACAAGGTACTACAGTTAAGTTTTTTATTTAATTTTTCTTGTATTCGAACAAGAGCTTTCTTTTCTGGACAAAGAGTGTGTAAAAACTGTCCAAATGTTTTATATTTCCTAGCGCTTTCGGCTATACCTTTAGCCATTATCAAGGATCATTCGATTTTTCAGCTTAATTGAAATTATGTGTATGTTTTAGTGTGTTGTAGGGATGTTTTAATTTCCGAATACGGTTAGCACATTGTGGCCTTGTTCGTAGTTAATATTGTTAAGAGTTGGCTTTTTCTTTTTTATTATTAAAGCTTCCATTATTTTTAATCTTTTTTTTGCAGGTGGATGCAGTTATTATATTTGTGTTTATACTAGTATGCTTCTAATGGACTCTGGTAAGTTTGTGTGTGCGTTTAAATGGGTTCTAATGGAGCTGTGATCAGATAGGTGTAACGTAAGCCGTCTGGATAAGTATGTAGTTGTGTAACCGATGTAATTATTTATGAGACCGGTTTGATCAGGAACACACTCCTTAAGGAGCATTTGAACTCATAGATTATGTTCAGTCTTTGTAATTTTGACCAAGCTGGTGTGCTGTTATTTTTGAGGGTAAGGTTAGCTATCTTAAATTTTTTATAATAGATAATTAATTTGATTTTTTTATTCAGTCAATTGGGGTAGTGTATTTCTTTATGATATCTCTTAGTGAAGAATCGTCTTGTTTGTAGTTAATGTGCATTTAGTTTTTGTAATAAATGTATGTAATTTTTGACTGTGTGTTCACTATTGTTATTACTTACTTTGGGGAGAAATAGTCTAATTTGGTGGTCTATAAGGTGGTTAGGGAAGCCGTTGTCGATTAGTGTTTGTTTAACATTATTAAGTTCTTTGAGGAAGAGTAGTCGAGAGGATGAATTCTGGGGTGCTCTTTTGAGGAAGTTTTTTATTACTGCTATTTGTCGCTTTTAAAGTTAAGGTGGCACGAGTTTTTGCTGGTGGTTTTTTTGTATAATGATGTAATGAAAGTGTTATTGCTGTATTCTACGAGAACATCTAAGAATGGAAGTTTGTTTTTTTGACTAAGTTCACAGGTAAAATTAAGGACGGAGCTTTTCTCAAATGTGGTCTTAAGTGTATCTATTTCTTTAATGTTATTTGCTAAAATAAAAATATCATCTAGGAAGCGAACATATATTTTCGGTTTACGGACCTATGTAAATATCGTATTTTCTACGTGGAAATAAATCTGAACAGTCGAGCAACCTCAAACGAAGCCTTACATTTCTAAAAAGAATCAAACGAGCGGATTGAAATTTGCCACTGAACACGTCATATGGACAGAAGAACAGTGGGATTGTGTTCATTTCAGTTTCAGTTGTGATGTGAGAAGGTTCGTTCGACGCAGTCCTAAGGAACGATATTTGCCTCAGTGCACTAAAAGCAGCGTTAAATTTGGAGGAGGAAGTGTAATGGTGTTTGGCATGATTTCATTTGCTGGTACGGGACCCCTTATTAGCCTACACGGTAAAATTAACGCAACTGTATGCAAAGAGATATTGAAGAAACATGTACCTAATTTGAGAACTGCAATTAATCAACCATTTAATGCAAGATAATGCGCTATGTCACACAGCGAAGTCTGTTAAGACATTTTTTTCTGAGGAGGATGTTACTGTTATGGAGTGGCCTGCTCAAAGCTCAAACATGAATCCTATTGAGAATGTTTGGAAGTTACTAAATGAAAGAGCTAAGGAAAAGAATCCAACAAACGTCGAAGAACTATGGACTAATTTGAAAGGAGAATGGGAGAAAATATCCGTTAATGAATGCAAGACATTAATTCGCTCATGTAGCAAAAGATGTAAAGCTGTTATTGCAAGTAAAGGTTTACACATCAAGTACTAATGAATTATGAACGCTATTTTCATTTGGATATGATGAATCCATTATAATAGAATGATTTTGTTAAAAGTTCTGATGTTTTTGATCATCTATTTTTTTTAATGTTATATAATTATTCTTATAACTTTATCAAAATAGGTTTATCGAGCTTAATATTTTGGAATTATATAATTTTACCTTTATATCCTTACTTTTCCTTGATAAAATGTTCTTTGAAGGTTTAAAATGAAAAGTTATTTCATATATAGACTTTTTCTAAACATCGTTCTGATCTTTATGCTCGCTACTGTGGTTATATTAGTGGTGTATGTATATTTTTTATCCTACACATGCCTATATATATATATATATATATATATATATATATATATATATATATATATATATATACGTTCGTACTGAATGGTGTTAAAGTAATGTTAATCGATTGGGGTTGCAGCATTTATTGACGTTTTTTCGTTTTGGTTGTTACTGACTGGGGATTTGCAAAAGCAGTTTGAAGAGTAGGACTTATACTAAAGTAAAACTTAATTATTTTATATTAAAGGGACAAAGATATGTATAAATAAGTGGGCCGCAGCTTGATTTTCCAAATAAGTTATCTGAAAGTTCATACTTTGAAATAACTTATCTGCAAGTCAAACCCGGGATTGTTTGCCTATTTTTATTAATAGGGGTAGATAGACTCTCCTATCGTCCAGTCCATAGTCCGCTCCCTTCTTTTGAACAGAAATAGAGGCTCATCTCTTGTTCCCTGTTTAGGATGGAGTTCCCCATTCCTTTTCTCATGCCTTAATAATGGTGCTGTCATGAATTTCTTTGATATGTGTAGATGGTGGCAACGTCTCTTCATACTAAATGTAGCGTGTTGACAGTTTTCTGATTCCTGTTCGCCACTGATAATTAGGATCCTGAAATCTTGAGTAGCGTCTCGAAAGGCTGCTCTGATCAAAAAATGCACGGGTTTCTTGCAATGCCATGTCACGCATGGAAGGGTGTCCCTACAGGTATCTCCGGTGAGTAACCCCGAGACCACACTATGTTTCAGGCTGCACCATTTCTCTTCTGCATATGTCACATCAAATGACCGACTGCTACTATTACCTTAGGCATTGTCCTTACCAATATAACACATCATGACTGAAACCAGCTCAAGAAAAAACACCTAACCCCCTTAACCTTTCGTTCTCCAATATTCGTGGTATTCGTACGAACTTCTGCAGTGTGGAATCGTTCGTCTTCGAAAAATCCCAGCTCTCTGTGAAACTAATCTTAATTCTTCAACCCTTTACTCTGATTTCCCGATTTTTGGCTCTCCTTAGAAAAGACTCTAAAGTCCACGTGCATGGCCTAGGAGTTTATGTCCGCAAACATCTGCGGGATAGCTGTTGACTTCCTCAAGCGTTTCTCTAGTAACCCTGACGGATACACTTCTCTTCTTGATCTCTTTTTTATCTCTTTCCTTGACTCTTGTCGTACTACACAGCTGTGTTCTCTTGGCAACTCTGATCATGCAGTAGTGTCTGTAAACGTTTCCTTCCCCTCCTCTACCAGCCAAAAACCTCCTACCAACAGGATATCTTTCTGTTATCAACGAACAGATTGGGACTCATTCCATGATTTCCTTCGTGACGTTACTTGGCATGAATTTTTTAATCATCCGGTTCCAAAAATCAAGGAAATAGCACGTTCAGCTTCTTGATTCCCACCTGCATGCTGGGCAGCTATAGCCCACAAGAATCATTTCTTCCGGCTGTACCAGAGTGACACTGACTGCAACAGACGTCTCGTTGTCTCTGCTCGTAACAAATGTAAACGTGTCCTCAATGAAGCGAAGTTACTCTTTGTTGAAAGGAAAACAACGTATAGCATTTCGCACGTTCGGTTCTAGAGATTATTGGCGGCTCTGCAAGAGTGTGCTGAACAACAGTAAATACTCAATCCCTCACATATTCAATCAATTTTAAGTCTTGGAATCTAAGTAGATGAGGTTGAATGCTTTGCTTGGAAATTCTCTTCTGACTCAACACTCGGCTCACGTGGAGTACTCACACCTGATTTTCCCCTAAAACTGAGACTCTACCGAGTGATCTGCGATACCCCGTCACTGGTCTCGGATACCATTTCTAAATTAGACTCCCATAAGGCAAGTGGAGGTGGCGGGATACCAGCCGTCGTCCTAAAAAAATGTTCTCCTGAGCTGGCTCCAATTCTCTCCAAACTCTACAACTATTGCTTCGCTGCTTCCTGCTTTCGAGCTTGTTGGAAACCCTCGTCTGTAGTTCCTGTTTTTAAGAACTCTGGAGAACCTTCTGGCCCTTGTAACTTTCGCCCTATTGGTCTGCTACTGCTTTTAGGCAAAGTATTCTAGGGTTTAATCAATAGTGAAGTGGTTAAGCATCTTAGCTCTCACGATCTACTCAATGATAAACAATATGGGTTCCGTTTTGCTCGGTCTACTGCTGACGTGCTTACGGCCATCACTGAATATGTATATCAAGCTCTTGATAATAACGGCGAAGTTCGAGCTGTGGCTCTAGATATCTCAAAGGCGTTTGAGAGACTCGTCTTCTACGTAAGCTTCAGGGCTACGGTATTACAGGACGATAGTTTAATTTAACCCAATCATTTCTATCAAACCGTAAAATTAAGTCAGTTTTAACACGAACGCGGGTCTTCCCCCCCCCCCGCCTGTGTCCTACGCTGTTTCTGATCTTCATCAATGATCTTCCCGGTGTCATCAGTTCCCAAGTAGACATTTATGCAGATGACATTACCATGTACTCACTTCTCAAGAGCAATTCTATCAGAGCTGACAAAGTTAACCTGGTCGCTGCTCTTGAAAAGGCCCTTCAATTAGTGGTTAAGTGGATCATGATTGGCTTGTACGATTTTAATCGCCCCTCACCAAACTAAAGTACTCCCCTTTAAACACTACAGAGAAACTTACTTGTCCGCCTATCCATTGCCTACATATATAAAGTTGACCCATTTTTCGTTCGTTAAGAGATGCTAAATTGTCAAACTGAATTTGATCAAGAAAAGGTCAAGTAATTACTTTGCGAGTTGGAATTTCTTTAAATTGACTTTGTCTAGAATTTATTTATTTTGTGAAATAAAACTTTATTGCTGTGTATTCGCGTAGATGTGTTTAAACAAACAATAAGTCATTGTAGAATGAAGAATCGAAAAATAATTAAAATATTTTATTAATTTTTATTTTTAAGTATGTTTTAAAAGATAATTATTGGTAGATAAGAAATCTGAATCCCCAATTTTATTTGTTGTTAAGGTAAGATTTTTTTTTTCAGTATGGTTTTGTCGCTTGAAGAGAAAAATACAAAACATCGAAATCCTTGTCCATCAGATAATTTTGCGAATAAATGATGAAAGTAATTGCAAAAAAAAAAATGATTTTATGTATATAATACCTCATGAAAACTAACAGTTTTTTTTAATTATTATTTTGTTCTTATTTACATCATCATCTGAACATTATAAATGGACAATCAATATTTTCTGTTTTGGTATACGTGCCAAAGTAACAAGAAAATCCAAATACTCTATTTCCTGTCATATATGATGCATCGTTACTTTTGTAAAAAATATTTATAAAAAATGAATAGCATTCAAATGAGCATTCGGCTACACTTAGTTGTTTTTCTTTTAATATCTTATTGGGATTTGTAATAAAAATTTAATAACGATATATTTCACTGTGAAGTCATCAGGAAATCACTCAGACTCTTGTAATAAACAGCCATGTCTCACTGATTAAGTTTTAGATTAAGCATCGAAGAGGCATGTGATTTGTGGAGTTTTCTTTTTCTTCAGTGTGACGGATATACGGTATGTAATGGCAAAAAATATAATTTGGATGCTAGGGTGATAAAATGATTCGGCTAGTGATTCGAGCCCAAGATAAAGAATGGGAGAATGTAATATAAAATAAATGACTGCAAACATTTTAGGCTGTAAACATTAATCACTAGTATAAAAGCTTCCTCGCTTCCTGTGAGGTCAGTGAAAGATCCGGAATTTTTTTTTTTAACAGAGATCTCTAGGTTTTTTAACTGATTTCCACGAAATGCTTGTTGACACGGGGAAATTCGTATCTTTTGTTCACTGTATTCATTTATGAACTGAATAACAACACTGTCTGAAATAATACTTTCTCTATTCCTTTCACGAACATTTTACAACTGGCTGAAAACAGATTCACCGATAAGCTCTATGACAGACTCTTTTTTGTTCTAGTGTACCAGCTGAAAATAAACGGTTAATTATAAACCGGCATTTTTTTATTCTTAGCACGAGATAAATATGGCTGAGAATTTGGGACCCTTACACAACTACGTTTCTTCATTGTTAAAAAAATATGGGAACAGGATTTTTCATTTATATTTTTGCTAAAAATAAAATCACTTACTCTTTGAAATGAAGTTGCCATATTTCACGGTGGCCATCGCTGCCAACATCTGGTAGAGTGATATTCACAGAAAGATTTGAAACATTATCAGAAACAGTCTGGTCTCATCAGATATGGATAGGTAAATATAAATTACGAGAATATTGAACAAGAAATCTTAAATGATTTTATTTTGCAGAAGTGTAACAGAACTTCAATTATTTGAACAGCACAGAAAATCGTCTCCACTCTGGCTTGACCGACTGTAACGTGTCGGCGGTTACTTGTTATAAAAAACAAAAAAACAAAAAACGACGCTGTTAAAAAAATTACAGCGCATTCAGAAGATTAACTTTAGCAGTTGTCGATCCTATACGGAGTTTTATGAGACCCTATTAGAAAAACGTAGTTTACCTCTACTTACCGATCAGATACCTAGATGGGTGACCGTTTGGGAATACTAGAATTTGTAAGCTTATATGTACGGCTGGTGTAATAGATAACGTTTCGGAATTGGAAAGAGAGCCGAGTTCCAATTCCAGTCGGGTTCGTTATGTTCGCTTACGCGCAAATAAACTTGGGAAAAATATGGATCCACGTCATCTCTCCGCAGTTATAGGTTAATTTGAAGTGAAATGATTGAAAAAAAAATATCGAAAGACATACACTCGTGATATATATGAGTTTATTAAGGGAACTAAAAATTCATAACCAAATATTTGCACCGGAAATTATGTATGCTCTCGTGCTGTCATTGTAGATAAAATTTACATATTTGTTGTTTTGCTGGAGCAGACAACTATTAATTTAATATAATCTTTTAGTCGGTGTCGTCAACATTCAATTTTTATCCTGCCTTTTCTATACTTAATTGGAAACAACACATTTTCTGCCGCTAATTACAGTTTCCATTGTTCCAAAATCCTTTATTAATATACATTTATCTGTATAAAATTTCTTTATATTTCTAAAATAACAAATCAACTAAAAAAAACATGAAAACTTAAACATTGTAGTAACTGAATGTAGTACTAAAATGTAAAATTGAAAAATATATCGAAATATTTTCATTTTAATTCAATAATTTTTCATTTTAAGAAGAGATATTTACACTAAATATTGCTCTAACGGATAAGAAATGAAAACTTTTTCAAGGAAAAAAAACTCTTGTCTTACTAGAAATGTTTCTGATTTTAAAAACAAAGCCCTTTGTTAAATAAAATAATTGACCATGAATTTTTTAATTTTAATTTTTTGTTCCTGTCTATTTTTAAAAAAATTGAATACCATAATGTTTATGCAATTATTAAAAAAAAATAGAAACCTCTTTTATGTTATTAAGTTTAACTTTTTATATTTGTGTTATATAAAATAAATAATTTATCAATAATAATTAAAAAAAAATATCATCCTTTGCTAAACAAAAATTGCGGAATTTTCTACACTTCCTTCATTGTTTATTCATTAACTGTTCCAAAGATTATTTATTAGGTTGGTGTCAAAATAATATCGTTTTTTGACGTTAAAATCTACGCCAAAAAACGATATTATTTTTGCACCAACCTAATAATTGAATGACGTCGGTTTTCATTTGGAAGTGCTAAAATATCGGCGTATTTTTGCTAATTTTTCTAATGCTAATACTTTAGATGCTTTCATTTATAAATATCTTCACATATATCATTTGTTTATGAAACCTTCCCTAGGACATACTGAATGAAAATATATATGGTTTTTAGTGTCTAAATACTTTAGTTTTCAAGTTTTATCCGGTCACACATACATACAGATGAATGTTCTTTATTATAGAATAGATTAATTCTTTATTACTACGTCAAGCAAACGAGGCAGACATTTCGAGTTTTTTACTCATCAAGCTTTTTAACGGTAAAATTCAAAATAAGCTACAATTTCTCAAATGAATTTAACATCCTATTTTATTATGGCTATCTGATTCTATTTCCTGCAGATTTAAATCAGTTCACCCTAAATTCCAATTCACTTTCAGCCACACTAGTCTGAGATTTGACACGAGGGCTTAAACTTTCGACATTTTTCTCTTCTGGGTTTGTCGCGACGGGCCCTTCATCCCGAAAAAAAGAAATTGTTTAGTTAGAGAAATTATTTGTGAAATTCCAGTGCATTTCTATACGACAGATACTATAACTACCTGAATTTTAAAGCCTGTATTCTTGGTCCTTTGCCACATGGTGTAAGGCATAGTTTTTATTTAAAACATTAAAAATGAATTAAAAGCACTAACAAAAACTATCATAAGCCTTCCCCAAAGCTAAGAAAAATGTTTTAGGAAACACCAAGGACAAATATTTTTGCTGATTTTCTAAAACAACATTAAAATCTTAGGTGTATTTTTTCACTATAAATAGACACTTGTAAAGTCGGGAACATCTAAAGATAAGCATAATTCAAAAGATTTTATAATGAAGGCAGTGCCACCACGCTCTTTGAACCCTTAGCTTATCGAATTAACTCTCTTAAAGTTATCATGGGTTCCACTTTCATTGTCCCTTTAGATCCGAAAAGCATTGGAAGAGTGAGAAAGTAGACGGACTCTTCTTGTAGGAAAATAGTATATTGTTTTATTTAAAGCAAAATGTCTATGTAAATCCAGTGCATTTCCTTTTTTTTACATGAAAATTATTGATAGAAGGAGAAAGAAGAAGGGCAGATGAGATAGACAGAATGAATGATTACGATGTAAAATAGAAATACACTAGCCTGAAAACTCAATAAAATACACACGTACCAAGAGGGGGACATGATTTATTTTGTATATTAATCCCAGTTTACTCTCAGCTACATTCATCTCGGGTTTGAAATGAGGGCTGACAATTTCGATATTTTGCTTTTACGGTTCTGTCGAGACGGACTTGGCATCCTAAAGGAAAATGAAACATTTCATTACCCTTGGAGACATGCCTGCCTGGGTGTGGAAATACTTTTCGATATGGTTTAAGTCATAATTTTTATATTAAACATCAAAAATAGAAAATAACTGAAAGCAAAAAACCCAGTTCTCTTCCAAAGGTAATACAAATTTGTTTTTCTGGTTCTGTCGAGCCGGACTCGGCATCCTGAAGGAAAATAAAATAATTCTATATGAATGGAAAAATGCCTGTCTCGTCGCATGAGACATAATTATTTTATCTTTAACAATGAAAAAGAAAATAGAGAAATAATAAAACCCAATTCTTATCTAACGGTAAAAAGATCGTAAAACACTTATATATATAAGAATAGAAATCCAAATTTACCACGTTCAAATAGCTATTTTAACCGACAAGACCTACGTTGTCATTGTCACTTAGAAGCGCGAAGGAATAATTATTTATTTGTACGTTAGTATAAAATGTGGCACAAGGCCAAAATGGGGTTGGGGAAGGACGGTCATCTTCTGTCTTAATTCTAAACTTAGCTAGTCACAGACACGGACCCAAACATACCAACAATATTCCTATCACAAAAACAACACATTCACTCCTACCTTTCTTACTGCGTCCTCCATAATACCTCAAATTCTCTATTAAATCCTAACTAGTCCCCATAATTACATTTCAAAGTCTGTGGGGGGAGGGGAAAACAACAATTTAAAAACCCCAATGATTATTTACAATATGATTTAATACTATTTACATAAAACAAAACAAAAATAGGGTTAGTAATAAAAACCCCTACAATCCCTAAATGAGGCAGAAACATCAGTTAACTGGACGAAATAATTGCGGGATTATAACATTATGAAAAAAACAAACAAACCCAAGCACGCCCACAAACACGCCCACAAACACGCCCACAAACACGCACTCGTTTAGACACAATAACAAATGCGAAAACACACACGAAACAAAAGTCATCCCGCAGCAACCAGAGAACTGACATCATTGACCACCTAACGAGGGGGGGGGGATGGAGAATTAAACAAAAGAAAAATAAGGACAGAAATAAAAGGGGCCAATGAGCATGCATAACCTAGCTAAGTGAACCAGAAACGGGAAACTAAAGATTCAAATTAAAACCTAAAACGTCCTGGGTATGACGGTAAACTACATCCGCGTCCTGGGTATGACGGTAAACTACATCCGCGTCCTGGGTATGACGGTAAACTACATCCGCGTCCTGGGTATGATGATAAACTACATCCACGTCCTGGGTACGGCGATAAACTGCATCCAACAGCAAGGTCTCAGATAATGTTTTCAGAAAAATAATGTTGCCAGCTCTAAGTTTTTGAAACAATAATGTTGCCAGCTATACGTTGTTTTTGTAAAAGAGTAATGTTGTCAACTATACGTTTTTTTTGTAAAAGAGTAATGTTGCCAACTATACGTTTTTTTTGTAAAAGAGTAATGTTGTCAACTATACGTTTTTTTTGTAAAAGAGTAATGTTGTCAACTATACGTTTTTTGTAAAAGAGTAATGTTGTCAAATATACGTTTTTTTTTGTAAAAGAGTAATGTTGCCAACTATACGTTTTTTTTTGTAAAAGAGTAATGTTGCCAACTATACGTTTTTTTGTAAAAGAGTAATGTTGCCAACTATACGTTTTTTTGTAAAAGAGTAATGTTGTCAACTATACGTTTTTTTTTGTAAAAGAGTAATGTTGCCAACTATACGTTTTTTTGTAAAGGAGTAATGTTGTCAACTATACGTTTTTTTTGTAAAAGAGTAATGTTGCCAACTATACGTTTTTTTTTGTAAAAGAGTAATGTTGCCAACTATACGTTTTTTTTGTAAAAGAGTAATGTTGCCAACTATACGTTTTTTTTTGTAAAAGAGTAATGTTGCCAACTATACGTTTTTTTTTGTAAAAGAGTAATGTTGCCAACTATACGTTTTTTTTGTAAAAGAGTAATGTTGCCAACTATACGTTTTTTTGTAAAAGAGTAATGTTGCCAACTATACGTTCTTTTGTAAAAGAGTAATGTTGTCAACTATACGTTTTTTTTGTAAAAGAGTAATGTTGCCAACTATACGTTTTTTTTGTAAAAGAGTAATGTTGTCAACTATACGTTTTTTTTGTAAAAGAGTAATGTTGCCAACTATACGTTTTTTTTTGTAAAAGAGTAATGTTGCCAACTATACGTTTTTTTTGTAAAAGAGTAATGTTGCCAACTATACGTTTTTTTTTGTAAAAGAGTAATGTTGCCAACTATACGTTTTTTTGTAAAAGAGTAATGTTGCCAACTATACGTTTTTTTTGTAAAAGAGTAATGTTGCCAACTATACGTTTTTTTGTAAAAGAGTAATGTTGCCAACTATACGTTCTTTTGTAAAAGAGTAATGTTGCCAACTATACGTTTTTTTGTAAAAGAGTAATGTTGTCAACTATACGTTTTTTTTGTAAAAGAGTAATGTTGCCAACTATACGTTTTTTTTGTAAAAGAGTAATGTTGTCAACTATACGTTTTTTTTTGTAAAAGAGTAATGTTGCCAACTATACGTTTTTTTTGTAAAAGAGTAATGTTGCCAACTATACGTTCTTTTTGTAAAAGAGTAATGTTGCCAACTATACGTTTTTTTGTAAAAGAGTAATGTTGCTAACTATACGTTTTTTTGTAAAAGAGTAATGTTGCCAACTATACGTTTTTTTTGTAAAAGAGTAATGTTGCCAACTATACGTCTTTTTTGTAAAAGAGTAATGTTGTCAACTATACGTTTTTTTTTGTAAAAGAGTAATGTTGCCAACTATACGTTTTTTTGTAAAAGAGTAATGTTGCCAACTATACGTTTTTTTGTAAAAGAGTAATGTTGCCAACTATACGTTTTTTTGTAAAGAAGTAGTGTTGCCAGCTATGCGTTTTTCTGTAAAATGTAATGTTGCCAGCTATGCGTTTTTTTGTAAAAAAGTGATGTTGCCAGCTATACGTTTTTTTTGTAAAGGAGTAATGTTGCCAGCTATACGTTTTTTTTTGTAAAAGAGTAATGTTGCCAACTATACGTTTTTTTTGTAAAAGAGTAATGTTGCCAACTATACGTTTTTTTTTGTAAAAGAGTAATGTTGTCAACTATACGTTTTTTTTGTAAAAGAGTAATGTTGCCAACTATACGTTTTTTTTGTAAAAGAGTAATGTTGTCAACTATACGTTTTTTTTTGTAAAAGAGTAATGTTGCCAACTATACGTTTTTTGTAAAAGAGTAATGTTGCCAACTATACGTTTTTTTGTAAAAGAGTAATGTTGCCAACTATACGTTTTTTTGTAAAAGAGTAATGTTGCCAACTATACGTTTTTTTGTAAAGAAGTAGTGTTGCCAGCTATGCGTTTTTCTGTAAAATGTAATGTTGCCAGCTATGCGTTTTTTTTGTAAAAAAGTGATGTTGCCAGCTATACGTTTTTTTTGTAAAGGAGTAATGTTGCCAGCTATACGTTTTTTTTTGTAAAAAAGGTAATGTTGCCAGCTATACGTTTTTTTGTAAAGGAATAATGTTGCCAGCTATACGATTTTTTGGAAACAATAATGTTGCCAGCTGTACATTTTTTATTCCATACAAAATAGGCATTTAAAATTCATATAAACTGGATTTGGCATTAAATAACCCACAGTGGTTGATATGCCATAAAACCCAAACAAACAAACAAACATAATGTTGCCAGCTATACGTTTTTTTGTAAAAAGTAATGTTGCCAGCTATACGTTTTTTTGTAAAAAGTAATGTTGCCAGCTATACGTTTTTTTTGTTGCCAGCTATACGTTTTTTTGTAAAAAAAAGTAATGTTGCCAGCTATAAGTTTTTTTGTAAAAACAAGTAATGTTGCCAGCTATACGTTTTTTTATAAAAAAAAGTAATGTTGCCAGCTATACGTTTTTTTGTAAAAAGTAATGTTGCCAGCTATACGTTTTTTTGTAAAGGAATAATGTTGCCAGCTATACGTTTTTTCGTAAAGGAATAATGTTGCCAGCTATACGTTTTTTCGTAAAGGAATAATGTTGCCAGCTGTACGTTTTTTTCGTAAAGGATTAATGTTGCCAGCTATACGTTTTTTTTTAAACAATAATGTTGCCAGCTATACATTTTTTATTCCATACAAAATAGGCATTTAAAATTCATATAAACTGGATTTGGCATTAAATAACCCACAGTGGTTGATATGCCATAAAACCCAAACAAACAAACAAACAAACAAACAAACAAACATAAAACCTAAACTAGCCTAATATCGGGGCGGGTTGCCTCAGTTCAACCCTGATAGAACAAAATCCTGTAACTGTGCCACTCCAGGTCAGCCCCTTTCACTCTACACAGTCGCGCAAGATTTACCCACCTTTTGCCGA
>OZ010584.1:106277624-106280124 GCA_963932145.1 Acanthosepion lycidas | reverse complement strand
TGCACTGATGGTGTTCCTAGATGTAGGATGCTTGCACTTGACTACCTCAGGCCATTTCGATAAAGAGTCCACCAATATCAAATAATAGTACCCATTAATTGGTCCAGCATAGTCTATATGTAGACGTGCCCACGGCAAATCCGTTTTCGGCCAAGGATTCATTTTGACCGGAGGTGCCCTTGCAGCCAATTGACAACCTCTACATAGTCTTACAAAACCTTCAATATCCTTGTCCATTCCTGTCCAGTATACGTAACCACGCATGAGTGATTTCATCCGAGGCATTCCAGGATGACCGGTATGAAATTCTTTCAGCATATCTGTACGTAGAGATTGAGGTATAACAACTATCTGCGTACATCAACGTGTTGTCGCAAATTGAGAAAGGTGAAATCTGAGTTCCCTTTTTCTGTCTTTTGTTCAATCTCGTCTGGTTCTTTACATTCACAACATAGTGATCTTTTTCCGCTTCTTTTTTTATTTGGTCCAAAGTTACCGGCAATTCCCTGATTGTATTCAACAAGAGACCTGATATTTCTTTTTCCTCAGTTAATGCTGCTATAACCGTCTCTTCTAAAATTTCTTCATTTTTTGGAATCAGCCTTGACAGTCCATCCGCATGCTCATGTTCTTTAGATTTGACGTATTTCATCCTAAAATGGTAATTAAGCAGGGTTACACCCCATCGCTGTAAACGATTAGCTGTATGCGTAGGAATGCCTTTTTTACCTCAAAATATTGTAAGTAACGGTTTATGGTCCGTTTGAAGTACAAATGATCTACCATGTAAAAAGCGATGGTATTTTTTAACCCCGAACACAATCGACAAAGCCTCTTTCTCGATCTGGCTATAATTTTTTTCAGCCGGAAGAAGAGTTCTCGACCCGTGCGCGATCGGTTTAGTAGTTCCATCTTCATATTTGTGTAGCAGTGCAGCACTCACTCCGTACAAACTTGCGTCAGTTGCCAGGATGATCTCTTTCTCAGGATCATAATGTACTAAGGCGAGATCTGAGAGTAGGCATTTTTTTATTTTCTGAAAATCCGTCTCGCAATCTTTTGACCAAAACCATTTGTCTTTTTTCAACAATTCGTTAAGGGGGGCTCTTAAATCATACATTTTAGGTATGTAGATTGCATAATATTGGGCCAACCCCAGAAACGATTGTAGTTTCGCAACTGTGTCGGGTGCAGGCATGTTTTTAATTGCATCGGCTCTCTGTGGGTCCGGTTTCCTGCCTTCACTGTCTATCACCTGTCCGAGGTATGTAATTCTTTCCATGAAGAATTTACACTTCCCGTGGCTTAATTTAAAGCCAAAATCTTCTAGTCTTTTGAATATCGCTCTGATGTGCGTTTTATGTTCTTGAATATTCTTACTTTTGGCTAGAATGTCATCTAAATAGGTGGCACCAAACTCCAGGCCTGCCAGCATAGTGTCCATCACCTGTTGGAACAAAGCTGGGGCGACCTTTAAGCTGAAAGGAAGCCTATTTAGCTTATAAATACCTTTATGTGTATTTATACACAAATATTTTGAGCATTCGTCACACACTTTAATCTGCAAGTATGCGTCAGACAAGTCGATTTTTGAAAAAATCTTACCACCATTCAACTTTGAAAAAATATCTTCTGGTGAAGGTAGTGGATAACTGATTTTTGAGGCAATCGTTTAACCCTGTTGAAAAATCTGCGCACACTCTTATTTTCCGTTTTTCTTCTTAACGTAGACTGTGGGCGAGGCCCAATCCGCATGGTCAACCTTAGATATCACTCCCATTTTTTCTAGCCTTTCCAATTCCTTATTGATTGTGTCTAAGGAGGAAAAAGGAACGTTTCTCTTAGGTTTAAAAATTGGTTTCTCATTTTCCTTGAGTTCAAATTTGACTTCCGTCTTAGTACATAAACCCAATCCCTCAGAAAAAAACTCTGGGATATTCTTTTAATTCATTCATGAATTTTTCATTTTTAATACTTTTTTGTTTTTCTGCACTGTTTATTACGTTGCAAAACGAGTTAATCGGGAGTTCAAACAAATCAAAGAGTACTATCCAGTCTACTCCAAAAAGACATAAATTAATCCCTTGGATTACATACACTTTCGTTTTTGCAGTCTTGCCACATAACGAAATATCGCACTTTAATTCTCCCTTAAAGTTTAATTTCTTTCCTGAAACCCCTCTAGCGGTTTTTTTGGTTTCAGATAATTTGGGTCTTCCAATATTTTTCCATGTTTGTTCATCAATGATGCTTATGTCTGAACCAGAATCCAATAGGAAAGTAATTGTATGATTATTCATACGTACATCTATGTACTTTCTATTTTTATCGTTCTGAATTTCTTTTTCTGATAATACCAGGCTTACATCTTGTAATTTCCTTTACTTGCGGCAAACCGAATATTTATGCCCTTTATTTCCGCACGATTGGCAGAGTTTATTTTTGTACCAACACGTGTTTTTGGTATGGTTATTTTTTCCACACGTCTCACATTTTTCTG
>OZ010584.1:106047624-106270124 GCA_963932145.1 Acanthosepion lycidas | reverse complement strand
GTATCTGAAAGATAACTTCCGATATTCTCACACACGTTTAGTATTCTGAATACCAAAAATAGCTGTTCGTGTTTTAATCAGTTAAATGCTTAAAGAGATACATGCCGAGTTTTGATTAACTTTGCTATAATTCGCAGATCAATTTCAAACATTAGTATTTGGGAAATATAATGCGTCTTATACTTGAAATATATCTTCACTCCTGAGATGTTAGATCTTTGGCAATGTGATTGATACTGTATCTGGCAGTGCGTTGACAAGGTAAAGATCCCTAAATTCTTCAACAAACACCTCTGTTGTTTGAAGTTTCTTCAGTTGTGAGGAAATTGTCAAGCATTCAATGCCATATATGAGATAAGATATTGTATAACAGTTCACCATTGTTTTCTTTTCTTGATAAATTTTCCAATGACTTAATATTTTGTTTAATGATAGATTGTAGTTCGTTTGTCCAGTATTCACTGATATGTATAGGAGATCAGATATTAGCAGCTCAGCATTGTTTCCTTTTTTTTCTAAGGAAATATTCCTATGACTTAATACTTTACTTACTTGATATCTTGAGTGACGATATCATCTTCAAATCTTTGCTGTACCATTCACGAAATGATAAGTTTTTATTATCTTACCTACATAAGACACAGAGGAAATTGGGACCACTGACTCGGGAAACATAGCGTGTCTTATACTTGAAATATACGCTCAGTTAGATGTTAGAGATGTTAGGTTATTTGACAATATAATTGATACTGTACCTGGCAGTGTGTTGTCAAGGAAAAGACCCAAACATCCTCCAACCAACATGTTTGTTCCTACCAGCACGCCAAGGATCTGGTCAAATTCGGAACTTCCTAAAATAAATAAATTGAATAACAAACAGTAAGTATAGAAATCACTTTCAGTCATTTTGTATTGATAATGAGATGAACAAACGCGACACTTTCTGATTTGTGAAGAAAATATTAATGATTAACAAGTGTGTTTTTATAATTTTTCTTTTATTCATGTATACAAAACCAAGAGTAAAATAAAATTGAATGCAGTGAATTCGATCCATACTAGGCGGGGGCAGGGTCATATTACCGTAAACCTAACTAAAACAGCGTAAATAACTTTAGATTACATTCTACATAGGCATCCACTTGATAATGGGGGCGCTATGTTTATTCTAAATTCAACCCTTTGGTTGTAAGACTGGAGTGACCTCTCCAATTCGTAGGCTTAGGTGATTGTATACGGAGTCTGTGCGCTGCTAATTCCACATGTACCCTTCCCAGCCGTATTGACAACATACAAAGGAATACGGGGTATTACATTTGGAGCTCGCTTGGCTGTAAGAGTAGTCGGGATGTTGTCAATTCTGACAGCCAACAGCTTTCGAGGTTACACACTGTCTTGATTTACTTCTATAGCATTTTCACTGATAAATTTATATATATATATGTGTGTGTGTATGTGCAAATATATAGAAAATAGGAAAGAACTCATTAGGTAAATAATCCGAAGTTCTTTAGTATTTTTGTTTTTATTTTTTAAAAAACTGTACTCCATACAAAAGTAGAGCTTAAATTATAATTATATTTTAAAAAATATGATTATATTTAAAAAAAAATAATATGATTCCTTCGCTACATTAAAATAAAGACGCATAAATTTTAAGATTAGTTATTTCAACAATTTCGCTTCAAGATGAAACAGAGCTTGATACTTTAATTCAATTTAATTCTAATAATTATATTGAATTTTTCAGCTCTTGCTTTTGAAACATGAGAACTATTATGCAGCGAAGGAATCATGTTTTTAAAAATAATTATAAATATATATATTAAGGCATTTTTATGTTTATACATTCTTTTTTATAGATACAAATATTTAAGTAAATTCTTTGTTTATAATAAACAGTATTAAACAACATTTATCGGCCTGAATGTCCGAGAAATTTTCACAGAAAATATTCGTTCTCCGACAGGATTCGAGCCTGTATCCTATACGGAACTGTCATTTTGCTTGACGTCCCTTAACCGATTTGGCTACAGAGGAGCGTTCGGCTAGCAAGGTCGAATTTACTGTATTTAAACTTCAATCTTCCATGAATCTCTCACGTACATTCCTATCTGCTCAAAGCGCATCCAAATATAAACAAATGACGTCACACATTATGAAATGGACAAAGTCCGACAATTATTTTTAAGACATTTTTATAATATTTTTGTTTATGTTTTTTAAGACATTTTTATGTTTCCGTATACCATTCTTTGTATTTTATCAAGAATCTCTAAATACATAGCAGAAACACCAGACCAGAGATGACAGTAATATTCAATGCATGGACGAATGGTGGACTTATACAATGTGTAAATAGATTCTGGCCAGAAAAAGTATCTAGCATAACACAGTGAATCAACTTTCCTTGCAGTCGGTATAGCAAATCGATTAATTATAATCTTTTTACTTAATATCAGCAGAAAATATCACCTCGATAAAATACAACGAGTTATTATCCTGGATAAAACACGAGTCATTATCCATGCTGATGGAAGGCAAAAAAAAAAAAAAATTCTTTCAGACGACTGACAGAGAGCAGTTTCGCGTTGGAAAAAAATATTTCCCCAGTTAACAACAAATTTTAGTTTATTTTTTAGATAATATATCAATTTGACGTTATCGAACCTATTAGACAGGAGTAAACAGTTGCGTCATCAGCATAGATAACAACTTAAGAACTGATGACATCAGGGAGGTCATTGATGAAAACTAGGAAAAAAGTCCAAGGATCGAGTCATGATAAACACACGCATTAATGCAATCAGATTTAGAAGAGTGGCCGCTCAAGATAACTTTCATTTCGCGATTTGATGACATTGATTCAAATAAAAAATTCGTCCAAAAATACCATAAAGCTTTCAACTTGTGAAGAGGACCAGTATGCCAAACCCTGTTCAATTACTTCTAGATATCCAAAGCAACAGCTCGATCTTCACCATTCTTATCTAAAGCTTGATAGTCATTTTTAGCAATAACCGTTAACGCATCAGCAGTTGACCTAGAGAAGCGAAAGCCATATTACTTATATCAAAGAAGATCCTGCGAGGTGAGATGCTTAACCAATTCAGTGTTGATTAAAGCCTCTTGTATTTTGCCAAAAAGAAGTAGAAGGCTAATAAGCTGATAGTCAGGATCAGATAAGTTCGTCTTAAAGACTAGAACTACAGAAGAGGTATTCCAGCAAGAAGAAGCAAATCATTTATTATAGAAATCAGGATCCAGTTTAGAAGCGGATTTCTTAAGCAATATTGCAGGGATACCATCAAGTCTAGAAGTTTTGACAATAATTCTCTCTTCTTATTGCTTCTTTTGAAAAATGGATATGTCAATATAGCTCTTTGATTAACATATAAACCATTTCAATTTGATTGAAGAATGAAAAGTAATTACAATTCAAATAGGTTTACTTTATATTCAGGTTTCTTGACTTACCGGTATTTATCATTCCAGGATTCTTTTGTATCCACATTGGTAAAGCCAAGCCGAGAAGGAGAGAAGTTCCAATTATGAAGAGATTTCGGGAAGAATCCAAAGAGACATCTCTGAGGTTAGAAATTCCAATAGAAGCAACCATTCCTATCACAAGAATGAAAAAATAAAAATTCTGAATTTGAAGAAAGGGAAAAATCTAAATTTAGCTTAAGTTCACAGTCGTGGGAGAAGCTAAATTCGGATGCGGGACGTAATAACCTATCTGCAATAGACATGTAAATTTTGTTGAACAAGTTGATAATTTGACAAATCTTACTAAGTAACAATATAAAGTTAAAAAATTGAAATAAAAATAAACCAAATGAAATGTAATGTAACAATTCAAAGAATATGGCTTTGGAGTCAATGAATGTTACAAGTCAGTTTTTCCCCATTGCGCTATTAGAGCAAGATTGGAGGAGAAATCTGGTATCAGATTCAAATCATCTAGATTTTTAGATGAGTTCCACTTTGAATTTCCCGCCCAATTCAAGCTATTATATCTACTGTTAACGCTGTTGCCATACATAAGTTTCCAAAGAATTAATGGATTTATTTTTAATCCGATATTTTTTGCTTGCAATTCTATTTTAATGGAAATCCTTATTTGAGTAGACGTCACATTTTTAAAAATTGTATTACGTCTACCGGACTGTACACTCATGATAACTAGAAAAAAAAAAAAAAAAATAGTGTTCTCTGAGAGGGCTTGAAACTGCGCCCTTCTTTGGAGGAGAAACCACCCTCATATCCGGCGTAGGGATGATAAAGCATGAGGGCTGCTGAGAGATTTCGTGGCACAATTTTTACCAATTCTCTATTAACAGTTGTCTCGAAAAAATGTGACAGTCTCTACACATGCCTTCACCATTCTGATGAAATCATGGAAAATCATTGAAACTGCCACTTTCACGCAATCATACGCTGTTATGTCCTTGGCAAAGGCAAGAATCCACTTCTCCCTTACCCATGGGAAAATAGAAAGACATTTGGCGTCATTTATCTTGGTACAAGCCATCCATCCTGGACGTTCAATATTAGGTCAGGTTGCGGGGTGGGGGGCAATCTTCGATCATGGTATTATGTAATCCAATAAAACTTTTACGTTACTTTGAAAGGAGACTGGTATTGCCAAGTGAACGCTTTTGTTTGAAAGATGGGGAATTTCTCGGTATGGCACCTCAACATTCTATTGAGTCATGAAAAACGTTCATTTACAAATATTCTAACCTTTTTAAATTTTTCCTAAATCTTTTAACTAAGTACTAATATTCAAATCATTTAATGAACTGAGTGCGTTCGTTTTGACTGTCTAGATTTTATTCTTCAGTTAATAGCAACATACTGTTTACCAATGTGTGGCACAAGGCTAGTTTAAAGGTGTCCTTTATCAAAAGATGTGTATGCAAATAAAATAAAATAGCGACAACAAAGAATGAAAACATTCTGTTGTTTATTTTCAACAGTGTCTTAGTCACTCGGTTGCATTTCCACCACTTTATGTTAAAAAAAATGTTACTTACCAAACATGACGAAAAAAATTCCACCAACCACAGGCTGAGGAATTGTGACAAAGAGAGAACCGAATTTACCCAAGCATCCAAGTAGTATCATCACGAAAGCACCAACTTGGATCACTCTTCGGCTTGCAATCTGGGCACGTACAAATGAGAAATGGTAAAAAAAAAAAAAAAAAATTATAGCACAAATTTTACTTTTTCCATAATTGCAGAAAAATTGATTACAAAAAAATTATTTCCTTTAAAAATATTAAGTTTTGTCACATACCTTGGTGATGCCGATGGCACCGATATTTTCGCTGTAGGATGTGTTGCCACTTGCAGCTCCCCAGGCACCGGCCAAAAAACAAGTAATACCTTCCATTCCAATTCCTGTAAAAAGAAAAATCATATCGTCATCTGAGTGGATTTAAATAAGGATAGTGATTTGAAAAGGTGTTGTGCTAATTTTGTGTATTAAGAGGTTTAATCAACTTTGTAAAATTAGCTTTCGATATCTGGCTTTTGTCTTCAACTGAACACAGACAAATGGAATAGATGAGAAACATGCAGCTACTTCAACCATTACATTAGTATAATTCCGATTTTTAAGTAAAATTTCTTAACATTTGTTAAAACCCAGAAAGAGCTAAGAGAGTTTAAATCTTGGTAGCATCTGTTAATATTACATTTTCAAATTACTCATCAGAAAGTCACAAAAACAAAAACAAAAAAAAATTCCATGAACTGTCTTGCATCGTCTGTCAACTTGATCGAAGTAGTATTACTGACAGGAGAAAATGAATGCATAAAATAGTTTATCCTTTTATATTTACTTGTTCAGTTAAGGTCTTGTAGTTGCCATTTTTATTTTCTTGTTTGAGTGATGATTTAATTTTTTCAAAATATGCAAATATGAATAAAAATGCTGCTTAATTCCTTCCGCATTTAATGTTAGAAGGAATAAAAAAAATCGTCCGTTAGAACAATTTTTCTATGAATAGTAATATCACCGTCACAAAAGTATAAATAGCGATAATTTTGAAACCAAAATCATGTCAAATAACATAAAAATCAAATGCTATCAATACGAAGTAACAAAATCAGAATTTTTTAGTTAACTCAGTATCTATGTGTACCAATATACATATATACAGACACACACACACACACACATATATATATATATATATATATATATATATATATATATATATATAGATATATTCATTCGTATTAATTTAAACGTTATATTTAGTGAACACACGTGTTTGAGTAGACGTCTCTGTCTTTAAACAGTGTAAATTTACGACCTCTCACTATTAATTGTAGACGTCTATTATGCCAGTTTAAAATCAGTTTGGCTTATTGCCCTGTGCAGATTATATGATCGTTAATCGTACCTCTGTTGATGGCAGGAACAGGTGGCGGTGGTGCATCAGCCATTCTTGCGCATGCGTAATAATCTCCGACTGATTCAATAATGGAAGCGAACACACCTGCAAAAATACCCAGTACGCCTGCTGTGCTGACGTTTGGAACTCCCCATTGACCTTTAAAAAAGAAAAAGAAAAAAAATTATTTATAGAAATTTATAGAACAGCTATTTACAAATCTGTCACACAGACACAAACACATCCGCCGTATTTGCAGAGTTAGCCCCAACAAAATTTTCAAATAAGTTGTATGAATTACGATTTCTCAGGAGTATCTGAGGATCCCATTAGACTTTGTCAATTGAAAAGTTTTCAATCGTTTGGCTTATGGGACGCTTGTCACACTCAGCTCGATTTAAATATATATAGGAAATTAAAAACAAAACCCAATAATTTATAATAATAATAAATAATGAGTTAAAAGTTAACAATCAACATTATAATTGCTGCAAATAACCGCATTCAGATCCACAATTATTTCCACCCAATAGCATTTAGAATAATTTCAAATATAACCGTCTACGCAAGAATATTTAGGATAATGCAATAAAACGGAAATAACTGACCATGCTACCCATAATTTTACATTCACAAATATATATATAAATAGTCGAACTAAAACACATGGCCTGAAGATTGCGCTTAAGCATGAAACAGACAGTGTTGACCTCGGTGTTCATTTTTATATTTATATGTACATACGCTTTATCCATGAGTACTTGTACCAATGAATATAGCATACTTTAAAAGTATATTTTTTATCATATAACGAAATGAAATTTTTAATCCGACATATTTTATTACTTCTAACATTATTTTTAGTGGACGTATTTGAGTAGACACAGTGTTTACTTCAACCAACCTGTCGGCTAACTCGGGAAAGCTTAATAAAGGAAATGTGCGCTGTGGCAGGATTCGAACTTACATCTTCCTTTGCAGTAGGAATAGAATCATGCTTCTTAAGGCTAATAGAAACTTGCTTGATTGTAAAGATCTTCGTAACTGACGCTACAACAGATCAGACAGGGATTTCCCCTGCAAAGTGGAAAGCAGGTTCGAATCCTACCGGAGGTTAAATTTTCTTTATTGTCTCGAGTACTCAGGTTGGTAGAGTAAATAAACACTGTTTAAATAAACCAAACTTCTACTCAAATATGGGTATGTTTCTAAAAATAACGTTTGAAATATATATATATATATATATATATATATATATATAATTCAATTCAGGACGGAGGAGAGGAGAAAGAGTTGTAAACTCGATGTTCTGTCAAGCCACCAAATTCTCTCGTAATCCTGCTATAAGTCGCAAAGATAATCTCTAGTGAGTCTGAAGAAGACGTTGGAAATATTTATGGTAATAATGTTAATAAAAAAGTGTGCGTATGTCACGTGTAAAATGAAGTAATGTGTCCAATCACAACTATTGAAAAAAAAACATTATTCTAACACAATATTAGGTTTGTGCAAACTTTTCAAGTAGTGTATTCAATCTCGTTTTTTTTTCAAAAATCGTGCTGAGAACTTTTACACACGTCTAAGAAATTGGATCGTTTGTCGTTTATTTTTCAAACAAGACTATGAACAATCGCAGATGCAAATTGGAAGTCAAATAATATTCTTTTATTTTCGTCTTTCTTTTTCAAGACGTTGTTCTTAAATGTGAGCCTTCTTTTTAAAATAACAACACGTTTGCGTGAAATAACTAATGATGCAGTTTAGAGAAAAACGGTTGGAAATCTATTATACTTAGAAACCGCTAAATATAATACCGCCTACTAATCTTCGATTAATAGTAAGAAATTAAACAAAATTCTTATACAAAGAATATAAGAATGATAATTTTATTAACAGATATAAAACTCTTTAGCTATTCTTAAAGTCAACTTCATCTGGGGATACTGAACATGTCTCTACTCGACACACGTGTCAAAATGAGCACTTAAATGATCAAAAATCAGCATTTTTTGAGGGGATTGAAAGGTCAGAAAAACAATGTGCCAAGTGTGATGAATTACAGAGTCGGTATGTGTAATAAACGTACATTTCATGGCCATTCATCTTGGTCGGGCTGAGATCTTTTCAATACTCACTTCGAAGAATCTTGGATGCTCGTTTCATTTTAGGATAGAGCCATATTAAGGGAATACACAGTGAGGATCGAATTCATAACACTAACAATGGTTTGTGAGAGTTGCATTACGGCCATCACTCGACAGTAGGCGCCCTTTTGTTATTTCTCTTCTTTTTTATATATTTTAAACTTAGTTTAGGTTTGTCTGATCTAGAGGCACAATACTACATTTGTAGTGAGCATTAAACACTACAGAAGCGAATGACCTGCCAGATTAAGCAGTGTTCTACAGTAGGCACCACTCTCATGAAGCAAGAAAGCAGGAAAGCAGGAAATCAATTAAAAAAAAAAAACCCAAACTCGTGAATATCCTGAACGTTGATATAGAATTCAATTTTTAATTCTCTCTACTACAATATAAAGGCCTTACCTGGATATGGAAAACGAAACCAAGCTGATTTATAAAGTACATCACTGTAAAGATCAGTTCGGGCGGCATAACCCCATTCGCCTTTCTCTTTGGGGAAGACGTCTGTGATGGTGAGAATGTAACAGAGTATCCAGGATATGAAAATAGCAAATAATACCTGCAAATAAGAAAATAAGAATTTCTCAGTGATTTTGGAATAAGATTTAAAAAAATTCGCAGAGGTTGCCATATATGGAAGATTTGGTACACCTTACTGTTCGGTCGCTATGAAAATGATTCAAAGATTCCATTAAAACTATCCTCAATTCAGGACGGAGGAGAGGAGAAAGAGTTGTAAACTCGATGTTCTGTCCAGCCACCAAATTCTCTCGTAATCCTGCTATAAGTCGCAAAGATAATCTCTAGTGAGCCTGCAGAAGACGTTGGAAATATTTATGGTAATGTTAATAAATGTTTAGGACATGTTAATAAAAATGAACGTTTTTGAAATTAATTGGTCTTTTTATAAACTGTTCATTTATGTATTAAATTTTAAAATCCTTATTTATTCTTTGTTATTTGGCAGTGATTTGACGTCAATATTTAAAAATTTAATATGGCAAATGGCTTTGATAACAAAGCACCCAGTTAGGATTTAACTCACAAACCTTGCAAGTTACATTGATCTCCAATAAGCAGTCGTCTCTTCCGACACAACAAGTGGCTTTTTGCTTATTTTTTCATGATAAATTTATCTCCCTTACACTGAGAATCGCAAGTGAAAACCGAGTAACAGTAAGAAGTTAAGAAAATTTGCCGTTAATTTTAAAAGTCTGGTTAAAGTAGTATATATTTATTGAAATTAACTCAATCAAGAGGTCCAACAGTTGGGTAGTCAATGAAGATAGAACTAAATAGAACTAGCATATTATGAAATTAGAGATAAGTTTATAAGACGAGTATATTCAATATCATCAGCTTTCAGTGCCACAGAAAAATATGCAATTACCTCTGCCACTAAGTTGTCTTCATAAATTTACCCATCATTTCACATTTCATCTTTTTGTTAGCTGAAAAAAATATCATATGATTTTAATGAATTTATCAGATGAAGAAATTCTTGCAAGCACAATAACAGAGAAGAGGTTACTAACGCGCCAAAAGATTTGAATAGAAATTATACCTTTTGTCGAGAACAACAATTCAATGCAGTCCGCATTAATCTGAGTGATTTAATTATAATGCGTTGCACTGCATTTCAGTTCGTAGATTTTAGGACATGTGAAGGCTTGCCGAATTATTTTTATTTCGAAATCAGTGGAATTCGGTTGCTAATATTAAAGAAAATGACAATTTAAAAAATGCCAAATTAAAAAAAAAATCAGATATATATTTTGAACTGAAACCAAAAGTGTTTAATAAAACTAAACGTAAAACAATCTAAAATAAATTTCTTTTACAATACTTCATCAATGCGTTACGATCGACTCAGTGAGTAAAATATTAATAATTGGAAATATATATTTCAAGATTCATATGTGAAAAATCAATAATAATAAGAACTTTACAATTACATATCTGCCGTCATTTTTATGGCTTAGGTATACTATCGGAATTTTTGGCAGGAGGAGTTATCATTATTTACATGCAGATTATTGTCCTAGTCTTTCTTGTTGTTATGACAACATTTCAACCAGGTCCAGGCATTGTAATAAAATTCATGAAGCAACTAGGCTACTGTCCCATGGGACAATTCTCTGTGGAGAGCTTGGAGCTTTAAATCGAACCTGACTGCTGATGAGTCAAGCCTTATACAGAGAACAAAAAACTTAATTCTTTGAAATTTTGGCAAGGAATAGAAGGATGAAAGTATCCGTTCCCTAAAGATATAGCTGGAGGAATATCGAAATGCCGTAATGTGAGTAGAGACAATAAAACCAGGCATGGCTGCTCATGTATGGAGGAAAAAAGGTAGTCATAAGCCCTGTGGAATGAAGTGAAAATATTGGAGAAGGAAAAACACTGGAGAGTGAAAGAATCAGTGCATATAGCAAGTTAAGAAGATCTCCTTAGTAGACTTAGTATAGAAATAAGTAAGATATAGGATATATATTTTAAGATTCACTTTTGAAAATCTAATAAAAGTACGAATTTAACAGAATATCACTTTCAATATGTCGGCATTGTTGACCACATGGCGATACTAATAATTTAATAAATAAAACTTATCCATATTTAATAAAAAATTGTCATTAAATCAACTTTTTTGTTTCAAAGAATCGCCGAATTGACAAGCACTTATCATCATTCATGAAAAAAGAGATGTAACATAGCCTTTTATTTTTTTCTGTGTTGGTCTAGCTGACCCTATATTTGTAGAGGACCATTCCAACCAAATGGAATGATCTGAATTGGGAGAAATTATCTTGACTTCCGACTGAACCTGACAGTTTAACTTCAATTAACACAGTCATGAGCACAGCACAGCACAGCCTGTTATCCCTGGTGATGAAATGTTTTGGCGCCAAATCGACTGCCAGTTAAATTAAGATCGATATTTATTTTAACGCTTCATATTTGATAAAAGAAAAACTGATCAACATTTTTTGCTATTTTATCTTTTATAAAAATCAATAGATAAATTAAGAAAATATATATGTTAGTGAAAAGTGAAAGTTACTTACAGGAAACATTTTAAATAAAGAAAGAGATGTCTTTGTGCATCCACTGCCTTTCTTGTAAATGAAACAGGGTACGTCAATATTTTTCATATATTGTGAAAATATACAGATCAGTGCGGTAGTCCTGTTAAAAAAAGTAAAAAAGAAAAACAGATCAGATATTACTTTGTGCGCGTCGCATTTGTTTTTGAGTTTGAACCGAAGGCAATTGAACAATTTCTGGTGAATATCTCTTCCAATCCAGTCATGTTTGATTTTGTACTCTTTCCAGGGGAACCTAGTACAGCAATGTATACTGCAAAATATACGTCTTTTCTCTTCAGTGTTTTCTACAGAAGGATACTGAATATTCCATGGACAGAGCGAGTAATCAATTATGAAGTCTTAAAGAAGATGGCAACAGAAAGAAATAGAGAACAAATCAGATTTTACTTTGTTTTTAAGGTCGAACCAAAGACAATTGTACAATTTCCAGTGAATATCTCTTCCACTCCAGTCATATTTGCTTTTGTACTCATTCAGGATCAGTTTATTACATTCAGTGACTTGGTATCTGTCTATATTTCTGAGATGAGATATTATGTACACTATTTACATTATTCGGACTATTGTCCTCATCTTTTTCGCCATATTTATTACAACGTTTTGGCCGTTGCATGCCCCGGCGCTCATGGCACAGTGGATAAAGGCGTTAGTTAGTTCCAGTGACAGGACCCAAAGAGTGTGAGTTCAATACCCGGTTAAAGCAGTGGAGAGAGGAATTAACAGGAGATAACTGATAACTGACATCCATTAAACATGGCACGTGGAACTAGAACAGTCTACCCCAGTGAGCAAAATAAAGGGTTCAGTTCGACATTCCAACCACCAGAAGAAGGTCGGATCGTACAACGGCCGAAACGTTGTAATGAATATGGCGACAAAGATGAGGACAATAGTCCGAATAATGTAAAAAGTGAACACTTTTATTTCTATATTCGCCGCATTTAACATTCAATAAACATTTTTCAAATGTAATTCCTTAGTTATTAGCATTTCAATAAAATGGAAAATATTGCATCAGATCAAATGGTAACTAATCTAATCGATGGTACTTCATGATCACAAATACTGCAATGGAGGATGTGCCTTTTCGAACTCTTTAATTAATCTAACCAATAAATCTAAAACTGTAGACTTAATTAGCATACCAAATATTTTTCCTCCCCACCCCATTGTAATAGCAGAAGCAACATACAAATATGCACATATACGAAAGGTATTGTTGGTTTGGTAAATATATGTTCGGTAGATTAGTAATGTCTGGCCGTCGGTACAGATAATTAACTAAAAATTTCTAGTGGAAAATAATGATGTCTCGAAAGAAAGAAGAGGAACGTAAGTAAGGATTCATTTTAGAATAGATTAAAATATAAAATTTGTTGCATACTTTCTCTCTGATGTTAAAAAGGAAAGATAGTAGATATTGCAAAAGGCTGTCTTTACTCCCAAGCCAGGCATGTCATGTTGCAAAAGATGCATTCTTCCTCTCCAGTGTCTATGACCGTCGTTCTGCAAAAACAAGGATCTTCTAATTGGGTGCTTATGTCCAGGTGACCAGCCAAGCGCAGTGCATACTAATTTGAGAAAAAGAGAAGGAAGTGTTTTTTTAACTTCATCTATTCCTCTACCTTTTTGACGCTACTGAGCATTATTTTATTCCAAAGACTGGAAGTCAGTAATATTATTTTTGACTATATTATTATTTATTAATATATATATATATATATATATATATATGTATATATATATATATATATATATATATATATATATATATATATATATATATATATATATATATATATCAGACACCCAAATTTAAAGGTGAGATATCAGTGTCGTATATAAATACTAATTTGTAACTTACAGCAAAGCAATGTACCATTGTCCGGCAGAATAGTTAGTTGCGACTTCGAACAGTGCAAGTCCAATCAAAGTGATTGTAGGCATAATGGTAAGAGGACCAACAAAAGATAAAAACACTTCCATTAACCCGCTAAAGCCGATGAAGATCTGGATCAGGCTGCCGACCATCAGACAACCCTGGAACTGGAAACAAGACAGAAAATACAATGTAAACAACAATTTAGACAATATCTTGGATCCCAGTGTTAACTGAATACACACACATTCACTGACAATGTCGTCGATCAGGTGTCACCAACGTTTTGGAGTGAGCGGGCCAGACAGCTATGCAGTGTCTCGGAGGAGGGTCACGATTTCAAATGTATCTTAATGTATTGTCTCACCCTCAGACACTCATTATTTAAGCAATGTCCCTTATTTTACTTCAGTAATAACAGAACTAACACAATTAATAGGGAATGCAAATCCCTTACTGCAAACTAAATACAACTGAAATGGCAAAATATTTAATGAGGCACCTATTTGATAATTTCAGCTGAAATATTTGTCGATGACAAGCGAAAATCGTCCTGGTGGTCATCACCCAACCTTGTTCTTTTAGTATATTTCATTAAAAAAATTGTTCACAAACATATACTTCCAAATAATGATACTATCATTTTCTCATTATTCAATAGGCTTTTATATTTTCCGCTTGGCAAAACATTTGTTGTAGAAGTCAGTAGTGAATTTGGAATGAAAGTTTGATTTAAAAAATTGTCGCGTTTTAATTTCATTAAATCCAACTCATATTTTTCTTTCACTTTGTTCACATCTTTTTCGTAAGAAGTGCCAAATAATTTAAATTCCATATTGCCGGAAGGTATCGAAATGGGATGAAAACTTGTCAAATCCTGAATAGGGATCACAATCATGTCTGGTAATACATCTCTCTTGTGATTTTTGAGATTTAGAAAATGAGAGTTATTTCCTTTCTGAAGTTTTGATTCCCATCGTTGAAGTTCTCTTTCAAAAGCAGTAATTTGACCAAGCATCTCAAATATAAGCTTGTTTTTCCTTGAATCTCAAGATTCAAATATGGGTTTGGATGTCCATTAAAATGTCTTGACATCCACTGAAACGATGAATTTGCTTACCATAAACAAAGCAATCTCTTCTTGCAATACATATAATCATCCCAGTATTTTTAAGCCATCAAACAATTTAAAAATATGTAAGGTCCCATATTTAGCTTCAATTTATTTTAGAAATTATTGAAATTGGCGATAATTTAATCCTCTTGTCAGAATAAAATTCGCCGTTTTCACAATCACTGTCATGATGTTCTTAAAATTCAGTGAAATTGCATATAATGCATCCTGATGGATAATGCAGTGAAGTTTGATTAGTTTGTGATCAATAACAATCACTAACGCAACAAAACACTTTTTCTCTCCGGTCATCACTGGTACTCCATCTGAAGTTGCTCCAATAAGCTTTGATGAATCAAGATTCGTTTCGGTTATCCATTTTATCACGCTTTCAAAAATATCTGCTCCTGTGCTGGCGATATTCATAGAAATTAATTGTACAAACCCTTGCAGAATATCAAATGTTCGTGTTACAAACACCGTAAGTTGAGGAGTATCCACCATATCTGTGCTTTCATTGATAGCAATGGAATAATATTCCAGCTTCTAAAAAATGTTCTCCAGACTAATTCTGCATTTTTGCCACTTGTACAATTTGCATTGTTACTGTTCTTGCCGATCGTAGTAAACAATGCCCTTTTTCTGAATAAACAACATCCACTGCCTTCAGCATGCAATTCTTTGAAGAACTATCCATTATTAAAAGGTTTCATCCTCTCTTCAATTAGTTTTAACACCTCGTAGCTAGCACGAGCGTTTCTGTTATTTTCTTCAAACTTTCTAATAATAAAAAAAAACAAAAAACGATGACTACTTTGTTAAATCCTTTCTCAGCCATACAACTTTGTCTTCTCGTGCTTTACCCATCAAATTGTTATGACGAGTTTCATAGTGCCGTTTAATATTTTAAACTTTCTTCATAGCAATACTTTTTCACAAAATAAGCAAACGTATGTTCCGAAGTGCTCAATGAAAAATAGCTAACAGTCCAGCCTTTGTTAAAATTTCAACACTCAAAATCCACTTTTCATTTTTTCATTTGCATGGGATAGGTTTTTTTTTCTTTTCTTTTTTTTTTTTTAGACAAGAAAAGACTTCTAGAAAGGAAAGAAAAAACAAGGGCCTGTTAATTGTGTTATGGTTAAGTTGGCGGGCCGTACAAAAATCCTTTGCGGGCCGAATGTTGCCCGGTTTCCGACCCCTGATGTAGATGATAGTAATTCGTGTGTACAAGAGCACAGCCGAAGAAAAAAATATCTATCTCAGGAAAACGTACTATCCTCAGTTGCTGTCAACATAAAGACCAAACGTCACTTGTTAAGCAATAAAAATTATCTTTAAAACGCCCAACCTCTATATAATTTTTCCGCAGATTAGTTTACAAGATCGCAAAAACAATATTTGGTGATTTTTTATCCTATGACAGAACACGGCCAATATGATATTTACTGGACCTAAAATAGAAAAAAAAAAAAAGTATATTTGTTAAATTTAGTAAAAAATGACACTGACATTGTTCAGTAGTAAGCGTAAGAGTTATAGTTGAGAGATAACCAGTAAAGATGAAATTCATAAAAATCGCGCAGGAATTTATGAGTTGTTTTTATTTACGAAGACTGGCAAAGAACAGAATATACAGGCAGCGTAATAGATAACCACACGGAAAGTGGAATCGGCGAACCAGGTTTAAATTCTGATCTAGTCTTCTGTGATCATATTCGCACTAGTGCACTTGGAAAAGTCATGAATCAATACATTCTCGTCCCAGATATGTATCAGATAGCAAGGTAGACTGCTCTCTCTAGCATTGAATAGTAGCCAGCCGAAAAAGAAAGCTTACTCTGAATTTAGAGTACAGTAGGTTACGGAAAGTACACCACTATCTTTCCCAAAATATCATGATGGTATCTGTGGAGAATAATTGCAAAAAGAAAACCCACGAAAACAAAGGCCTTTACGTATTTAATACCTTATGAATGAAAACGAAGCTTTTTTTCATTATTTTGTTCTTATTTACATCACCATAAGAACGGTATAAATGAAGAATCGATATTTTCTGCTTTGGTATACGTGTCAAGATAACAGGAAAATTCACATACTCTACTTCCTGTCATATAATATGCACCAATAATTTAGTAAAAATATTTGTAAAAAATATATTAAAAGAAAAACAACTAAGAGTTGCTGAATCCTCATTTGAATATTGAATAATATTCCAATGAGGATTCGGCTACACTTAGTTGTTTTTCTTTTAATGTCTTATTAGTTGGATTTGTAATCAAAATTTAATAACCATATATTTCATTGTGAAGTCATCAGGAAATCAGTCAGGCTCATGTAACAAAGAGCTATGTCTCACTGATTAAGAGGCATGTGATTTGTGGAGTTTTCTTTTTCTTCAGTGTGCCGGATAAAAGGTTTGTAATGGTAAAAATCTTAATTTGGATACTTGGGTGACAAACTGATTTAGGCTCGAGTGATTAGCCTAAGATAAAAAATGAGGGAATGTCATGCAAAATATATCGTTTTTGGCTATAAACATTAACCATCAGCATAAATGCCTTCTGTGATTCCTTTCAGAAAGACCCGCATTTTTTTTGTCTTAACAGAAATCTCTGGGCCATCTAAAGTGATTTCACTGTATTTAACGATGATGTGAAAAAGAACACTTCCATTAGTCCTTTCATGAAAATCTTACAACTTACTGAAACTTGATTCACCTATAATTTCTATGACAGATTGCGTTTTGTGCCAATGTACCAGCTGGAAATAAACGATTAATTTTAAAACAGTCTTCTGGTTATTTTTAGCTTGATCGTCAACACTAGATAATACGACTGAGAATTTGGGACCCTCAGCCAACTGATAATCACCAATCTTATATTTGGTGCTCATAGACAAGGATAAACTTCTTAGCAATTATTTCCAATTATCCTCTTGTTTAATATCGGTAACTGATATCCATATTATGCTTATACTTAAGGAATCCACGTTTCATCGTTGTTAAAAAATATACGAACAGGCTTTTTCATTTATATTTCGAGTAAGAATAAAATTACCTCTCGGAGACGAAGTTGCCATATTTCACGGTGACCATCGCTGCCAACATCTGGTAGAGTGTTATTAACAGAAAGATCTGAAATATATCAAATATATCAGGATTTAACATTCACACACACACACACACATTCACTCACTATACATACTTTGGACCAATCAAATTATACAATTTAATATATATATATATATATATATATATATATATATATATATATATATATATATATATATATATTAAGAAGAAGAGAGAAGCCTCAAACGTTTTTGTTTGTAATGTGGATTAAAAAAAAATATATATTATGCTTTATTTTCCATAATTTTGCTATAGTGTTCGCGTGTGTTCCCTTTGTTTTTGCCAATATGTATGTAATATCTATATCTATCTCTCTCTCTCTCTCTATATATATATATATATATATATACACATATATATATATATATCAGCATGCGTATGTATACGCGCACTTCCTCTCTACATACACATACTGTCCTATTACAAGGAATCAGTATACACAAACACATACACACATATACGTACATACATATGCATATATTTCCTAATTTACAAGGAATCAGTATACACACACATATATACATATATACGTACATATATACTTCCTAAGTTGTGCGGGGTTTGCGCGCGTGCCCGTGAGTAATCCCTTGCTTTTTTCAATGTGTATATATATTCGTGTTCCACAGACACCTGCATGTGAGTGAGTGTGTATGCATGCATGCATGCATGCAAGTCGTTTGATAACTGTATTTGGCCATTATGTGTGCATGTTGTATGCTTTTGCTTGTGGGGTTATGATCCATTTAGTTCTGGTTTAAATTTGTTTATGAAGTTTTTTTTCTTGTATTTGTAGGTAAGAATAACTGTCTCTTTGATATATTGGCATAATTTTAAATTTACCCTGGTTACATTTAAAGATGTGTTGTGATACAAAAAGTTTTCTGTTGTCTGGTAATTTTATGTTGCTTTTTTGTAGGGAGACCCTGTTGTTCAGTTGTTGGCTGATCCCTATATATGACTTCTTGCATTTTAAGCATTTGAATATATAAATCACATTTTTGGAGTTGCAGTTTGAGTTTTTATTTATTATAAAAGTCGTTTTGGTCTTTTCAAAAGTGTAGGAGTTTCTTTCTATAATGATGTCACAAAGCCCACATCTTTTCTGGAGCATTTTGTGACTCACTGTATTGAGTTTTGGTTAAATTTGGATGAGGTTAATATGTGTTTTAGGTTTTCAGATTGGCGTTCGCTTTTGGTTATTTTGGTTGTTTTTAGTATATTTTTCAGTTTATTGTTCTTGCTAAGTAGGTGTAGATTTTTTGCAATTTCTGTGAATAGTTCTAGATAGTTTTTGTTGTATGTTGAGACATATGCTAGAGTTTGTTCGACGTTACGTTTCTTTTTATTTCGAAGTTGGCATAAAGGAATTTTTTTGCGAGTTCAAAACCTTTGTTTATTCATTTTGTGGGGTAGCTTCGTTTTTTTAGAGTTTTATGTAGTTCTTCTAGGCGGGGTTTTCGGAGGTGTTTATCAGTCACTATAGTACAAACCCTACGTGCTAGAGAATAGGGGATGGATTTCAGGCAGCTTTTTGGGGGATGTCTCTTGAAATGAAGATTTTGTTGTGTGTCTGTAGGTTTGTGGTAGATATCTGTGATTATGTGGTTGTTTTTATTTCTAATGAGAATATTTAAAAATGGTAATTCGTTGAAATTATATTCTTGCGTGAATTTGATTTTTGGGTGTAAGTTTTGAAGTAGAGTGTGGAATTGATTAATATCACCCCATGAGGATTTCCAGAAAATGAAGCAATCATCTAAGTATCGTTTCCAAGATTTAGTGAATTGTTTTTTTTTTAATATTTTCCCCATATATTTGTTCTATCCTTTCATAGAGGTTCTCTTCTAGGTAAACTAATGTTAGGGTGGCATATGTTGCTGCCATTTTTGTTCCCATCGCAGTACCTGGGGTTTGGATATAGTTTTTGTTGTCAAATTCAAAGGTGTTATTGTTTAGGATTAGGTCTATACTACCGATAATGAATTACTTAGTGAATCTGAGATGTAGTATTTCTCGATGTTTTTCAAACAAGAATGAGATTGCCTTTTTACCTAGTTTATTGGGTGTGTTGCTGTATAGGCTACTAATGTCAAACGTTGCCATAAGTGTTCCCGGGTCTAATTTTGGTTGTATGCATCTAAGGAAGTGAATATTGTCTCTGGTGTGGCTTTTAATTTGCTTAGTAAATGGTTGTAATATTATGTCTATTAGCTTACTGGGAAAAGGAAAATTGGATAATGAGACAAAACAAAAAACAAACAAACAAAAAACAAAAACAAACAAACAAAAACAGTTCAAACTCAATAAAACAAAGTACACAACACAAAACAACCATCAGCAAATACATAGAAAACCACCCAACAGAGTTAAAAACCCGAATACCTACTACCACACGCAAACAGACCCACAAGGTTAGCACCCTAACACATTCTACCATACGCAAACACATCCACACAACAAATACAATTATGAACATCCACTAAACAGCGCAAAAACAAACCCGCATAGACCAACACACCATAACAGAAACAAAGATCAGAATACACGCACATTCACAAAACCAACACCTACAAATACCATCTATCATAAGAAACCAAACATACGCATAATGATATATATATATATATATATATATATATATATATATATATATATATATATATATATATATATATATACGCATTTTTTTTTATATTTAAATATTATTTAAGTAAAATTTATGACAATGATGGCAAAAATAGCTACTTAATTTCACTGATTTAGTAAACTTTTATTTTTTATATAAACCTAGTAATATATTGTTTCTCATGTAAGTACAAAGGACTATTTTTGCCGTCATTGTTATAAATTTTACTTAAATAATATTTAAATATAAAAAAAAAATTGTAACCTAATAATAAACATACTTATACTTGATGTGAAAATAATTCTACATACTGTAAGGGATTCTAATACATTTAATTGTTCTTAAAAGAAATATAGTATATTAAAAATCAAAAATTAAAAGTGAAAATATTTCAAATCGTAGTTAAATAAAACGTATTCTAACCTAACCCCACCACCCCAAAAAAGTCTTTAAGTATACAAATGGAAAAAAAATATCGTAAGAATTTTTGCCGTTAACAATAAAATTTAAAAAAATCCAGACGACATGCATTTAACGGATGTTAAATTTCATTGAAAAATACATCCCTACCCCCTACCAAAACGTAACTAATAACTGATACATCAAAGTACAGACATAATGAACATACAGACACCCCTTGTCTGATGGAAGTGGAGTTATCTGTAACTTTGGAAACGTAAATTATGATTTTAGCTGTGTCTTTAAAACCTAGTAATTTTAAAAGTTACTCCAAAATTCGCTAGAGGATGAAATGGAACTAACGTAGCTTTTAGCTTGCATTTTTGAAACATGGTTAGAACTGTGTAGCGAAAAAATATTTTAAATCAATTAATTTATAATATTAATCCTCTGTAAATTTACATTGAGCACTATTTTGTAAAAATAAAAATATCTATAAGAACACCGAATTATATATCTTACTGTTCTTTCTTTCTTTCTATATATATATATATATATATATATATATATATATATATATATATATATTAGCAGAAACAACGGGAACACACGCGAACACTACACAGCATAGGAAGTGTGTGTATGTGTGTTTGTGTGTGTTTGTGTGTGTGTATGTGCGTGCCAATATGTGTGTATGTGTACAAATGTGTTTACTAATTCCTCGTAATAAGACAGTGTGTATGTATGGAGTGGGAATATACATATACATAAGCACGCTGAGAAAAACACAAGAAAATAGAAATAGATCTAAGAACACACAGGGGTCATTAAAAGATAAGAATGCCGATAACTCCTTCACCATGTCTCGGACCAATCTTAATTGTTTTATAAACCTTCACACATAACTTTTCACTGCCAATTCAGAAAGAAATTTTGGTCACTAACACATGAAAAATGAATGTCTTACATCGAGAATATTTAACATCGATAAACGTAAGAAAAATTTAATTATTTTTAATAATATGTGGAAATCTCCACGCTTTGCCTGATGAAGGTCGCGAGACCGGAAACTCGTGTAGCAAAATTATGGAAAATAAAGCATAATATATATTTTTTTAAATATTCACATTGCAATCACAAACGTTTGCGGTTTCTCTCTTCTTTTTAATATATACACTTTTCTCTCGTTGGTACTACTATAACTTCCTCCCTATATATATATATATATATATATATATATATATATATATATATATATCACGATTTGATGCCACAGAAGGTATAAATTGATTTGAAGAGACACGATTTAGTGCCCATTTTTTTTGTATGGAACCTGGGCATATTTAGGCCAACATTTCATCAGGGACCAACGTTGACAAAATTATTATATCTAAATTGATGTGGGAATGTGTAAAATATGGAGAAAGTTTTGGAACACGTCTAGAAGGTGAATTCACGATTAAAATATACGTAAATTCAGGAAAAGATATAAGTACTCCAACGTGAGTGTAAAATAAGAAAATATAGATAGTTACGATCCGCTAAATAATAACTGGAGTGACCGAAGGAAGTTCTTCTGCTTGAACAAAGACGGCTGCTGTAATTTAATGCATACAGTTTCCAACACTTGCAAATGGTGTTTGGAGCGAGCCATATGCAAAATAGAGAATGCGCCAGTAGAAAATTGTGAGGAGCACAGTTCATTCCCTAATAGGTTTTATCCAATCGCAGATTCATGTGCTGATTACGAAACACGAGAGCGATTATGTTGACTTAATCTAATAAACGTAGGTACGAATTGGCCTAACCTTGTTTGAAACCTTAGACAAGTTCGTCCTATATATTCAGCTTCACACTGACATTTAGATTTGATAAATTAAAGAACTTTTACTTAGATAAGACAAATGAGCTTTAACAAAGGAGGAAAAAGACACGGCGAGTCCTGAAAACGACACGCAACTTGGCTACAGAAAAAGTGGAAGAAACGAAGAAACTCTATTAATTAGAGTCTGATATTTTCCACCAAGCCAAGGCAATTTTAAATAAATCCGACATAGATTAGGACCGAACACAGAGGGTTTATTAAAGCGTTCAATCTTACGTTCCATCACACATTTGATGATATTTATAGGATAACCATTATTAATTAGAATACAATGAATCCTATCTAACCCTTGCTGAAGAACAAATCATTAAGGCACAATGAACCAATGTGACAATTAGGTTGACTTTCCTCGAACGCGGGACAAAAGAGTCCTAATTAGTGTATAAATTAGTAAATGTTGGTTTACGATAAACACTAGTAATAAATTTGTTGTCTTTACGTTCAACCAAAACATCTAGAAAAGGAAGCGAATTATTCACTTCAACCTCCATCGTGAATACCAAGGATGGATGTAAAGAATTTAACTGTTGGCGAAAAAGAGTTGCCTTGTTGATGTTATCAGGCATAGAAAAAGTGTCATCAACATAACGTAAATATATCTACGGCTTCTGACATTTCTCAAAAAACCCCAAAAAAAACAAAAACACAAGCTCTCGTAATATCCAATAAAAATGTTTTCTAAAGAAAGACCCAAAGGGCTACTCATGGAGGCCCATCAATCTAGAAATACATAATATCTTCGAAACTCAATTCCACCCCTTCCGTTGCTAGATAGATAAATTATAAGAATATGGGTTCAGGAATGGAAACAGGCCCCAAGCAACCTCTATAAAGAGCATCTGCAGAAATCTGTACAGTTTCTTGGAGGGGGACATTTGTATCTAGACTCACGATATCAAAGGAAACTAATTGAAGCGGTTGAAGCAACTTCGCCAACCATTTGGCTAGCTCATGCAGTGCCGAACATGTTATAGAAAGAATAGGTCTTAAGGAAACATCAGGAACCTTAGGCAAATCTTATAAACGATGTCGCTGAGAGCCTACAGGTATAAATTCTGTTATAAGTTTCTTTGCATTAAAGGTTACTTTTATATAATATTAATAACTGTTTTTGGAGTTTGATTTCAAATTTATCAGTACGATCATAAAGTATCGAAAAAACCGATTACTCGAAACTGAGAAGTATCACCTAAAATGACATTCATTTTATTGGTGCAATCAGGTTTGTTTAAAATTACCACACCAGCACCTTTGTTAGGTTTTGTAATGTAAATGCCATTACGGGATTTTAACAACCTTATAGAAAATAAGCACAACCCCACGCAAGTTAATCACGATCAATTGATAGGGAAGCAAACTCACATGCTAAATCTGAAATTTTAGATTTACAAAAAGTAAGATGGTCTAAAGAGGAGGGAATATGATGAAGTAATTGCGAATACATTAAGAGCAAATACTTGCTCTTTATTAACATTTCGAAGGGGAATACAAAAATCTAACCCTCTAGGCAAAAAAAGTTTTTCCATTTCGGAGAGATTAACACTTGACAGATTAAATATGTTTGTCTAATTCCGCATACTCAAAACTAAATCGTTTTGAAATAAGTTGATCAATATAATTTTAATCTTTAGCAATGGAATGTTTTTCGAATTTTATTCCTTCGGTCACTCCAGTTATTTGGTAGATAGTAAGTATCTATATTTACTTATTTTACGCTTACGTTGGAGTATTTATGTCTTATCCTGAATCTACGTATATTTTAATCGTGAATTTATTTTTTAAACGTGGTCCAAATTTTCCTCCATATTTCATGCATTCTCACATCAGTTTAGATATAATAATTTTGCCAACATTGGTCCATGATGAAGTGTTGGCCGAAAGGTACCGAGGCTCCATACAAAAAATAAGCACTAAATCGTGTCTCTTCAAATCAATTTATGCATTCTGTGACATCAAATCGTTATATATATATATATATATATATATATATATATATATATATATATATATATATTTTATATATATTTGAAATTATGTAATTTGATTAACATTATGATTATATGTAGTATTATTCCCTCTTTCTCCAGTAGCTGCATTTAATGAATTTTCTATCTAACTGTTCATTCCTTTTGGTCACCAATGTGATAAGGGTAGTCTTTGCTTGATTTTCTTCGAATAGGATATATCTGAACTTAGTATAAATTAAAACCTATATATAAAATTAAAACCTAATAGTTAATATCATACTGTCAGTTCTTTAACTCTACCCTCATGCATATGTTCGGAACTATTCTTACATTTCACCCTACCACTCTTACTCCGATCTTTTACTTCATTTCCTGGTTAAAGGAATGGTGGGAGTCACGACACCATCAGCGAAAATGAAACTCAAAATTAATTGCTAATTTGTAAGGTAGCTGCGACGATGTACACTGGAATCAAATTAAAACTGAGTAAAAAAAAAAATTGTAGTCAGTTCTAAATTTTACGTAATAACACGGAAGTTAGATGGCGAAAAAGCACCTACAACCCAAGACAGGATAGACAGTGTGAATAGAATGGTCTTGTAAGAAGGTTCACAGAGCATTATACAATCAGCGTGTTGTTGCGTCTCTGTCTTTGGGCAGAGTGCTCTCTGGGGCGACTCCGTCAAAGGACAGAGTCGCAACTGAGTTAAATTATACTGAGAGGTGCCTGGTTCTGGGGAACATCTGTCCGAGGCCGCGCCTTCTCATTGCACTAGAGAGAAGGATCGGTGCACGCACCGAGGCCAGCGCAAACGACGGTTGCGAGGGCTCGGGAAATTTTTGTTCCTTGCCCGGGTGCACGCGCTCGGGCTTCCCACATTAAACCGACCTTGTGTCACAACCTGACCACGTGGGGGGGATGAGTAAATATCTAAAATCATCCTGTTAAAATTAACTGTTAATTGAAACTATACATTTGAACTTACCAATCTTGTTGATAATTTTTCTTGTGAGGCATGTATTTTTTAAACTGAAAAATGTGTAATTGTTTTGGTTGTAACTTATTTAATTCGTTATTATTCGCTGAGAAAAAAAAAGGGATAGAGGCAAAAAATATAGCTCATGTTCAGTTTTCTCTTTTGTCGTTAGTGGGAAGACAATAAAACTATTGACACGAAAGGGGCTACTGAGTATTAGTGAATATGAGAAAAATGCTATTAAAGAGCGAAAATAATAAAAGAACTAGAATTAAGAAGACAGGCGATAACGATTAACTTTGCATTTAAATTGTTGAAGATCTAAGTAGACTGCAAAGCAAGAAGCCAGAAGAAAGTTCCACAAGCGTGAAATGCGATAAAAGAAGCTGTTAGCATAGAACTAACGGTTACATGTAGCCATTTCAACTGTAAAACCATGAGACCTTAACCCTAATCTAGTATCGTGCTTAAATTCATAACATCCATAGAGGAAAGTTCGTCCGAACAATTACCATGAAAATATTGATATAAAAGGTCGTTACGCTGGTGGGAAAGTTACTGAAGACGAGATGCCAGATCAGGAACCATAACATTGCAGATTCTTCTTTGGATTTTTATCAAGGATCTCTAAATATATATCTGTGTTTATGCGTTTACGATATCTACATTTCATTAATCTATTTAGTAGAAACTAGCATATGTTTCCTGGCATTTCTAAATTCATTTTCGTTTCTATAATACTTCATTTTTTTTTCACACAGATAAATAATTGCCAATGCTAGCTCTCATCTATGTATTTTTTCTTGTACTATAATATTAAATCGAATTTGGTTAGGGGATGCTGATACAACCCCGAGCAACCAATGTTACCCCTCTTCTTCTAGTAGGTCTTTTAGTCCTCATATATGAATGAGATTGTCTCGGTACCTGAGGTCTCAGAACGGTACGGCATTTCTTACTCAAAGAAATATTCTATTGCCTTGATTTATGTGTAGATGATACATTTCTAGATCTTCTTTCATGGATTATTTGTCCCCTCATTAAGGGTGCTGGAGGTAAATGCTTTCTGGTATTTAGTGTTATCCGCCTGATAGTAAGGGATTCGAAACTTTGAATAACATCGAAAGAGGCTAGCCTGTCAGCAGGTATATTATACAGGGACTATTATACTGACATTATGTGAATGGCTTATGAACCGACCAGAAGTTTCCACCCCCTATTATTTTGAAGGGTACTGTTACGACTGTATCTTCGAACAATTCAATTCAGGTTATTGGTACCTGCATCTCCTGTCGGTGTGACTGTCTCACTACCTAGTCTTCTACCAAACACACTGTTACCTATACATGAACACAGCTAAATTAAACAAAAATATCAAAACCAATCCCACAGAAATAAAAGCAGACCTTAGGTTTACCATCTCTTATACCAATTTCCGGAAGTGAAACATCTTCTTGAAGCCAAACCTGACCTCCTATATCTCTCTGAAACTGATATTGATAACACTTTCCTACTGCAGAAGATTGCAATCCCAGGATACACGCCCTTAAAAGCTAAGCATAACCACCAAAATCGACACGGCCACGGACCCAGAGCCTATATTAAAGACGGACGAGAACTCTGATTCCGCGTAAATGTGCTTCTGGTGGCACATTTTCACTCTTTATCGCTCTCGTGATGGTAGAAATGTAATATTCTACCGAATATATGAGAAGATAATATTTTCGTTCGTGTAGCTATGCAAAAGGTTGAAGTCAAACAAATTGGATCCCGGAAGTTCTAGAAACTAGAAAAAAGCGCCAGTCCCTACTATTATAAATGTTCCTGAGGTCATCTCATCCTCGTCAGATAAGGCGAAGCTCTTCGCCTCTAACCCAGCGTTAGATGGCAATGGCCATCCCCTTCTTGACTTCCCCCGTCTCACTGAGTACAATCTTCGCGACTGTGATTCTATCGAGACATCAACTACAGTTAGCTGAAAGTTACCTCGTGAGTTTCTCTTTTTACAGGTTTCGTTTTTCACCCAACAAGAGAAGCATCATCCCTGACCTATTTGAAGAATGGTGGTGAAACCGACTCAGTCATCAACGGAAACAAATCGTGCAACTGTTAAAGAAAACCATAATGTGTCAGGAGATACATGAAGGCGCGTCCGTTGATTTGCTTCTTTAGAGATTATGAGTGATTTTTAAAAAAAATATTTTATTATAGGTGTCTGAATCTATTTCCCCTATAGTTGAAGCCTGGATAAAAGCGTTGTTTCTTTTTTCGGAAGGATATTTATGCCCTTTTACACACACGCAAAGAAAAGAGAACATAAATTGATACTTACCTGCTGTATAAGGGCATTGCCATTTTTTCAACGAAAATAACGTTATAGCAGGTGCAAGAAAACTAAAACTTGCACCTTGCATGATTGGAAGGCTAGAAAAATAGAACAAAAAACAAAATCAAAATATTACGACATATGTCAGCACTGACAGGCATCAGTCTGTTTCATACCTGATTACAATCTTCAGGTCATGTGTGTTTAATGGGTAGCAAGATCAGTTACTTGTGGTTTATTTTTTTTTTGTGACGTACGGTGGCCGTTAATAATTAAGTTAACTCAAGAATTCAATGTTAATAAAACAATATTTAATTACAACCGCAAATAGATACTTAACAAGACCAAAGAAGTATAAATCAACCAAAGATAACCATTTCAGTGAATACCTTGTTAGTTGCGCGGCTCGGCTCGGCTCGGCTCGGCTCGGCTCGGCTCGGCTTAACGTCAGTTAAATTCTAAATAAAAACACAAATCATCAACGCACAATAATTCACACTAATTCGACTGGATAGTTCCACTCAATAGTCACTCAATAATCACTCCAGTCAGCAGCCTGACAACTCTATTTATAAACCTGGAAACATGTATTCATAAGTCCAGAGTGTCACGTTCGAACCTCGGTGTATGTAGTTACTCATTTTCTTCCTATATGACAATAGTATTATCCTAAAGGTTACTGAGTACACGGTAATGGTTATATTTTAAATTATTGCATGTAATGGAAATAACTGGGGATTCAAATACGGTTATTGCATAGTGTTGTTTGTTAACTTTTAACTCATTTATTGATTTCTGTCTATATCTCTGAGATGAGGTATTATGATTGTTTACATTATTTACATTATTCGGACTGTTATCCGAATTTCCATATTCACAACTTCTTCAGGTGATTGGAATTTCGAAACGAACCCTTTATTTTCGTAATTTCTAGGTCCACGCGCCATGTCTCAGATGGATGTCTCAATTATTTCCCTTTAACTCCAACTTTGATTCCCCACTGCTATGGCTTGGTATTGAACTCACAACACTTTGGGTCAAATCACTGGATCTAACCAAAGTCTTTATCCACCGGGCCATGTGTCGAAACGTTGTGCATATGACAATGAAGATAAGGATAACAGTCCGAATAATGTAAATAATGTAAATAATCATTATTGATTACTTGGTGTATTTTTATTTATTCATTAATTATTTGTTGTTGATTGTTATTATTACATTTACTTGTGTTTATGTGTTTATTCGTAGTTTATTAATTTGTTTATTATTTACTTAATTTGTTTAATGTTTGTTTATTTGTTATTTGTTATTTTTCGAGGGTTGGTTATCTTTTTTGTTTAGTTTAAAGTATTGGCTTTGTCTAAAACACGTTACATCATCTGCATTATATATTATAGCACATTGCATTTTTCTTGGTGTTGTTTTACAAATTTTTTGCTTTTAGTTTTCGATTTTTCAGTGACGTATTAAAACTGTTTTCGCGTCTGCATTTTCAGATTAGTTCTGGTCGTTTATTTAGTGTTAATCTGGTGAGAGAAAATAAATTCAGATAAAAATGGCACCGACGAGAAAGAAAATCGTTAAATTTAAAACCCTAAAAAGGATCAGATAAGTATGATTTAACTGGACTTCTAGAAAACTATTCAGCAAAGAAAATCTTTCCTCGCACAAGTTCTCTTTCTTTCTCCTATACCCCACTTTAAGAACAAAATATCGACATGAACATATCAAAATTACCCTTTCAATGACCCCTTTCAAGCTTCAAAGTATTTTCAAACTCCTACTAGTTTTGTTTTTGAACACCACACGTACATACGCAAGAAATTTCTTTTCGTTCTCCATCTATTTTTCTAATGCATCAATAACTTTTCTCTTTATTTTCTTTTTAGCCTAAATTTCCAATTTAACTGAATTTTTTCCCATGCTTGCCTTCTATTTTACAAAAATAGTAACACTCATAAACACATGTAAGTAAGTGGGCGATTTCTATTTTTTTTCAATTTGTTTTGGGCCGTTAATAATACTTATATTTTGTGTGCAGAACTCGTAAAAATAAACAAAGTTTTTGTTTACCCTTTAATATCGCAGAGTATCAGTAGCAGAAGTTTCTTTTTCTTTTTTTTAATGTCATGAACATGTGCATGTGTTTAAGTACATCTCGAATGTTTATTTCGTTTCTTTTTCTCTTTTTTTTTTGTGAAAAAAGTCGTTTTTGGTTGGCACTTGGTCGCTTTCTGTTTTTTTTCTCTGTATGAGCCGTAAGTGCGTGTGCTTGTTGTTTTCTTTGCTTTTCCATCTTTTATGTGCATTGGTTTCTTTCTTTTTTCTCTTTTTTTATTCGGGGGTGGTCTCTCTGATATGTGTTTCCCTTTCTTTTTGAGTTTCTTCATTGCGTGTGCCCATGTTCCTAGCCATTAGATCATTTACGAAGCATTTTTTATTTCTTGTTTTTCCGGGTGCATTCACATTTAAAAAACAAAAAAAACAAACAAAAACCCAACCCTCTGCTTTCTTCGGCTCTTAAATGTGCACTCTGTATCCATTTCCCTGAGCCGAAATAATCATTGGTCATGGCGTCTACTTTCCACCGATTGGCCAATGATTGCACATACGTCGAATTCCGATTCTGCATCTCGTCGTTGCGCATCGGAAGCTTGGAAAGGGTCCTTTGTTGTTCACAAGGTAACACAATGAAAAACAAACACCACGTCTAAGAATAAGAACACAAACTAATTTTTCTATTGTTATATTCCGTGCTAATAGGAATATATACTTGACAAATACGGTGGATAAATTAAGTAAAGGTTTATTGTAAGCGTAGAACAACAAGAAATAAGGTAACAGTTATGCGCACGATCATCGCAAGTCAATCCAGTAGTGAGTGCTACTATTGGAAGGTTGGTAGTTCTCGCGTAAGTCTGAGTCGTACTCAACATATCCTAGCTATACTCCCTGTAGTCCGTTGCCTTACGGATACTTATAGGTAGAAAAAAAAAAAAAATAGAAATCACCCACCCCTTCACTTCTGCGGTCAAAATAAATGTTGCTTAGGAGATAGATCTTCAAAAGAAACGATCTGTTGGATCTCAGACAGAAACATTTCATTGCGAAAGAAAACCACCTCTTCTTTTTTTTTTTTTACGTCGCTGTCCAGCCACAGTATGACGCAAGAGCATATATTCAATTTTTACCTCTCGGCTACGACAAAATCTATAACAGTGAAGTAAGGAGCACTGAAAAGTTGTCTGATTCTAATCCACGGACAAGTATTTAAATATAGACGGGTGTGACCAAAAGCAGCAATAAGATGAAAGATAGACTCATAAAAAAAAAAAAAAAATAAATAAATCACGGAGTCGTTTTTTCAGACGAGCCATAGCCTGTAAATATCGAGGTGATGATATTAGCAAGAAATATTTTTGTTCCAGTGAATTATTCTGTTTAGATGTTTACAAGATGATTAATCATCATTAACTGATAAAGGAATGTGGGAAGCAGATGAGTGATTTTGAAAGGATTTTATTCGTTAAAACTTTAAGCGTTCTCTAACAAAATTGCACAGATAAGAATTTCAGATCAGATAGCAAGAAAACCCACCGAGATTAGTTTTCGAAACGAATAAATGAAACGATAGAAAAAAGATGTACGGTATTAGTATTGGCAAATAAGACATTTGCAATAATCTGCAAATTTACAAATCACAGAGATCGGAGTTATTTTTCTCACCAAACTCCATTCAAACTATTTAAATTTTGATATTGTCCTTGTAACTTACCGAATTCCAAAAGTAGTTTGAAGCAGCGTGCTCAATCCAGATACAAAGAAGCTGGTGGAAATTAGCTCACTAATACCAACGCTGTCACCATTCATACAAAAAGCCGAGTTTGCCGCAACAATTGGAACGATCAGGTTGCTGCCGAACGCTGTCAAGTAGTGCTGTAAATATTAATATGAACCGTCAGTATTTTGAGTGATTGTATGTATCATTTATAAATGGTGTTTCTTCGTAGCAATAAAGTTGCATAACATTTTTAGTATAAAAACCTCGTCTTCAGTTATATCCCCACCACCCTAATGTACCATCACTGTTTCTTTTCTAAAACTATTTTCATGATAATTGTCCTGATGAGTTTTCCGTTTTTGGTACGTAGACTTTACGAATTTAAGTGCCTTACTAGATTGGTAGTAATCCTTTTACAGATGAAATTGCAAGATGCAACCGTAAATTCTATGCTAACAGTTTCCTCTGTTTCACTTCTCACTTGCCGAAATCTTTTTCGGATTCTTGCTTTCCAGTCAACTTTGATTTTCAAAAGTTTAAATGCGATGTCAATCGTTATCTTCTGTCTTCTTAATTCCTGTCCTTTTATTGTTTTATCCCCTTAAAAGTGTTTTTTTTGGTTTTGCTTTCTCATATTCTTTCACAGTGACACATTATACCTTAGTGCCTTTATTGCTTTGCTTGGGGTGAAATGATTAAAAAGAAAATATAATTTATATTTTCACAGAAAATAACGAACTATGCCGAGTGTTTCAGAGTTTTTTTTTAATCTTTCGAAAATATTTTTATCAGAAATTTTAAACAATGTCATAATACTACCGAAATATTTTAATCTCTAATTAAGCATGAAAGCATTGAGAAACAACACAAAACGTTTTTCCTTTTTTCTTCTCCCTAAAAATAATTAAATAATAACGTTTTATTGGTAGCGGCTTCCTCTCGCAGGGCATTGACAATAAAATCAATTCCTCATTGTTTGGATTATGAATATAACTTGCTTTTTTCAAAAAATTCAATGAAATCATAAAATCGTGAAATTATTTTTTCTGACCGTATATTTCCTACTAACACCAGTTGGTAGGAAATACAGATTATTCCATCTCTGGTATAAATACTTATTTCGAATGTTGATCTTCAATATATCAAACACTAGCAGCATGGCCCGGCGTTGCCCGTGCTTGATTCAAAAATCGTACGACTCGTCACTTGACTTAAAATATTTAAAGGAGTGCTGTTTGTCGTCCTGATGTTGCTATATGTCTTACTTCTTGCCTATCTCACACTGCGAATTTTTTCTAAGCTCTATACTAAACATTAAATCTGTTACGAAAAAAAGAACTAAACAAAATGAACACAAATTTCTGCGGAATCAGAATCAACGTTGAGTTTAAGCAAGCGAATGAGCCAATTGGAGTAAAGTGCCATGCAGATTTAAATTTTCCCCACTTGTAACGAATGCAGCTATCGATTTTTTTTAATGCTAGTTAACATTCGTGTCAGTCAGCTGTTGGCTCTCACGCTGGCCAATAGAATCTTCTTGCCTATTCGTGGCAGCCAGCTATAGGCTCTTACTCTGGCCAGTAGAAAATGGCCGCAAACTACATGAAAACTGCCGTAGAAGCATGAAAAAATCGATTATTTCCACTGTCGATGGGAGTTGGGAAATGCAAAGTCAGTCTTGGCCTTCCCGCTAACTTGGAGCATGTGCATGTAAATTTTGGTGCAAATCCGTCAAAAATTGCGGCCGTGTATTCGTTACACCCCCCCACACACTTATTTGCCTTTTATAGATAGAGATTACTCTACTTTGAAGACAAAGACCCTACACAAACTTCTTTTTTTACATAGAATGTTAGACTAAGCTTATCCAGGATGTAGGAGGCACGGTAGAGTAGCGACTCGGATTGAGGAATCAGAATTCCAGACAAATCCATTACATTCACTTACGTGCTAATACCCTTGGGAAAGATATGAATCCTCTTCTCCCCAACCCAGATATGGGTAAATAGCTGGACAGACCGGGTTCTATAGTTTTGGATGGCAACTGGTCTACCACAGAAAGAAATGGCAAAGCGAATGGATCGAAGCGAAACATTTTCAACACCCATTAGTAATATAGTTTAAATTAAAAATATCCAATCATACTCTTTAGAATAATGTTGCTTTGATATGATAAAATCAGAAATAAAGAATATACCCCACATCCAATTGTTCCGGTTTCCTTTGCATTCTCTTTGAATACAGAACTTTTACCCACTTAGACTGACTTTGGGTATACACTTTCAATTGAATCCCAACATTATAGAAAGGAAGAAAAGAAAGAAATATGGTATACAAGTGCACTAATTAGATTCTACCAAAGTAGCCTGTTAATCGTAGTTATCTGATTTGCCAAGGTAATAAGAGACTTTTGATTGTTTGTCGAGAGGAGTAAGAAAATGCTTAAACCAAAGAAATTTTGAATGCTTTTTTGGTGAAGAGATATTCGTTTTTTTATTCTGCTCTAATGACGAGATATAAAAGCAGTTATTTATAAAGGAGATACATTGAAAGCTTATAATTTAAAGCTGGACAAATATTGATTCTTGTAATGTGATCGTGTAAAGTATCCGAATCAGTTGTGCATCGGCAGCACGTGTGAAATAGTCTCAGTTGATATGTAAGTTTATCCAAACAATGAAAAAATTCAACATTGCTCCGAATTATTACTAGTCGCAATATTAATTGCTGTTTGTTTTTCGAAATTCATTGTCGCTTAATTTATTCATCAAAATCCGGTTCTTACTTTAATTTATTTAGAGCCTAAAATTATTGAGAGAGGGAGAAAAGAAAAGAGCGTGGGAGAGAACGAATGAATGATTATTGCGCAAGAGAGAAATACACTTACCTGAAGACCCAACAGAATACACATATACCAAGGAGGAACATCATCTATTTTGTATATTAATTCCGATTCACTCTCCGCTACACTAGTCTTAGATTTGACACGAGGACTTAAACTTTCGACATTTTTCTGGGTTTTTCGAGACGAGCCCTTCATCCCGAAGAGAAAAATTGTTTAGTTAGAGAAATTATTTGTGAAATTCCAGTGCATTTCTATACGACAAATACCATAAACTACCTACCTTTTAAAGCCTATATTTTTGGTCCTTTTCTACATGTTTCTGAGCTTGATTATGGCGATAATATCCCTGGTTCAGGGTAATTAAAAAGGATTGGAAAAAACAAAACTCATCTTCTGGATTATTTTCCAACAATCAGAACAGAATTTGAAACCTATAATTTGAAAAGATAGCTTCGTGAACCTACCGATGCAAATATAAACAAAGTCACCAGACGTTTAAATTTCTACTCATTCTCGATACGCCAGTGTGAATAATAGATGTGGTCAAGCAGATCAGTTAGCATTTTCAAAATGAAGGGGACTTGGCCCCGAAATACCACGTTGCCATTCAACAAATCCATATACGAAACTTAATACAAACTTATGATAAATAAACCTACCAAGTTTTCCTCGATGATACATGAGAACTTACTCGCTGTTACCGTCTAGGTAACTTCACTATTTCGCTAAAAAAAATATAAAAAAATACCATGATAAAAACGTCAAGTTTAAACTTGATAAAAACAATTTCTTATATTCTTATATTATTTATTGAAACTAAAAATAATTGATGACTCTCGCTACAAAAACAGTACAAAATTCATTTTGTATTCCTACTTTCTACGGTCATCCGTACATTTGAAATAAAAGCGTTTTTATGAGCAGAAAAAAAATGTTGGTTTGCAGATTGTAATAAGTTTTAAAATTTATGATCTGTAAAGATAGATCTATTTAATAGCACCACTGCCTAAAAGGCTCAGTTTTGTAAATTAGTTTTAAAATATTTAACAACTTTAATGAAAAAAAAAATTTCCCAAAAAATTAAAAATAATAAATAAATAAAACAAAAAGAAATACAAAACAATTGTAAAAATTCATTCATTTTTCATCAAAAAAATGCCTTCAGACATTGTTGTCCATTCATAAAAAGCAACAAAAAGCAACAAAAAGCTTTTGAAATTAAACAATGTTTCGGTAACAAGTGTTTCGATGGTTTTTTTTTAAAAGCATGATTTAAATTCTTCAAAGTCTTCTGCTTTTAACTAATATAATCCCTAAAATGCTCAACGTTGAATTTCTAGAGTTTTCAAGTTTTCAAAAACTTACTTATGGGTGGGGGTTAGCAGATGTAAAAAGAAAATAGTTTTATCATGACTTAAAAAAATATTTAAAATAATTTGAATCATTTGTGAACAGTTTCTGAAAGTTTCATTAAAATCCCACATTTTTTTTATTTATTTTTGTAAGATTTTCTAAATTAATGTTAATCACTGCAAAAAATACGTTATTTAGTAGTTCCGCTGACGCAAAGAGAAACGATTTTTTAATCAAAAGTTAGAATGACCTAAAAGGATGGAAAAATTTAATAATAATAATGAAAATACTTTGGTGTTTCCTCTTAACAAACATTTTGATGATAAAACTTTTTTTCCATCAAGTTTAAGGTTGTTTTTATCATGCTATGTTTTTTTTCTTAGCGAAACCGTAATTACAAGTCTATACCCGTTTCAACAAGTTTTCCACGGTTTAATTTCGATACTCCATATTCAATAACAGACGGTTACGCGATTACGTTGACCTATTGACCCCGGATATGTCAGAATATTAATATCAATTCGCGAACTTTCGTTGTCTCCCTCTTCCAAAGACAATTTAAAAAATTGATTAACTAATTTAAGTTATCAATTTCTTATAGATATTTTTCTCTAATTAGCTGAATTTTATTAGACATCCAAAACAATATTTTGATTGACCGTTACACACTTTTTTTACATAAATTATTGTAAATAGATTTCTTCTGCTTAAATTTCACACTGAGTAAGATTTCTTTTTATTGTGTTCCTAATGAGTTAACGGGGTTGATTTTTTTTTATCTATAAGAAAATTCATAGTTGCGTTGTTATGACAATCCAGTTAAAGACAGTTAATATTATTTATAGCTTTATTTTCAATGACCTAGATCGTACTGTTCCTCAATCTGCTCATATTCATACGTAATTTTGAGAACAGGCAAAGGAATTTATCTATTATTATTTATCTCGTGGTTTTAGTTGCTACCATGGAAACACTAAAAAATACTCAAAGTGCCGTTTTTAAGAAAACCAGTGAGGTAATGTGACCCGCTTGAAGTGGATGATAATGTCGAGTTACCTCCTAATTTGCGAAACCGCTGCTAGGGGACACTCTCCGGACTATAAATACTCTGCGATAATTTTTTATCACTCACTTCTTACTTTATCCGCTTGTCAACATGCAACCTATTGCAGAGAAGGCGTTCCCTTTGGGAAACGCATGAACACACACACACACACACACACACACACACGTACGTACGTACGTACGCACATTCACTCACTATACATGCTTTGGATCAAAAAGGTTTTCACATTCATTTGACACACACATCTTTGTCTTTGTCACTTGTAACAATTTATTGTTAATAGATTATCATTTATTTGTACATATATGTATTGGTTTTTGTTGTTGCTTTTTCATTTATTTACGTGGACTCACATCCTGACTCTACTATGTTTGTTGTGGGTATTTCAGGAGACACACGTGTATATCTCTCGACGCATACACCGACCCGCAACAATAAGTTTTTTGATACACTTGAAGCCTTGCGTGTAACTGCTGAGGAAATTAGGACATGAAATAACTAACTAGGGTATTTTTATCTGCTGTATGCATTGGGAGAAAAAAACGATATGTTGATTAAGTTATGGAAAGAAATGGATGATTATTTTCGGGAAATACAATTATTCTGAATAGGGAAAGTGATGTTAAATTAATAAAAGCGGAAATTGGCGAACTTTGAAATTCACCAGAGGGAATTGGGTCAGTTGGTAAATGAAAGTTTGTCTGCAGTTAATACTGAACTTAACACGAGTCAGCTTAACAAAGAATCGGTACAGAATTAATTTTTTGACTGCTATAGTTAAAAATTAGATCAAGAACTCAGAATTGAAACCAGTCGATTGGCCGACTTTATCAAGCAATATTTGCATCTGTTTACAGTGTACGGTCGTTTGTGACAAACCTCGACACGTGAGGACACAACTAGATCTGTTATCCTTAGGACACCCGTCTTCAAGCATAGTGACACCAGAACAATTAAGAGATGTTACAGAATGGGAAGGCCAGAGTCAGGATGGTCAGCAATTGGCCGGACCGACTCTTGGGCGGTGCGTTTGACAGTGACGGATTGCCTTTGTCTGGATTTTGAATATAAGTCCAAAATAGCACGAAGCCAACAGAATGTCTCGACAATTCTGACCCGTCGATATGTCTCTCACATCCAGGTTTGCGCTCAGCTAATACTACCTTCGGAGGGTCACTAGACCCAATGTGCGACATGTGTTCCTGTCATGTCAGTCCTACTACTGAATCTTAGAATCCAAGCTGTTAGGGTTAATAAAACGAATATCAAAATTAAATGATTCTTTTCGTTGATACCGTTTTTATTAATAGCGTGGGGACGACACAAAAAAACAACAGACACTTTATGGTGTCGTGACTTGTGTATTTCCGCATGAATACGTTTTTATGGACTTAAAGTCACTCCAATTGACGATTGGTAAGGTAAGTGTCCATTAATTATTGTCTCGCTGTGTCCTTTTTGCCAACACTTAGAATAGAGCATTTTGTCGTATCATTTCAGAGTCTCGTATTAGAGGTTAAAAATATTAACGACTAGCTAAGGACGCACAAATATCTCAGCGAGATACAAACTTTAGATGGAAGAAATAGTGGGTTTAGGAAATGGGTTAGGAGAGATGCAGCGTTACTTTATTCTCGTCGATTCCCTAGAGGACCAAAGGCTGAGGACGGGTCTGCAAAGGACAGGTGGTGCTATAGGAAAATGCACTCGATATGGAACAGTGCGGATGACTTGAGAGCTACTAAAATCGGCGCTTGTAGAGTACTGTGCAGAAAAAGTAGACCCTCATATATATTTTAGGCAGCTGTCTAATATTAGACAGTGTAGAAATGAGGAAATACAATCTTATATGGATAGGGTATTAGAATTAGCGGTGAGGGCTTACATGGAAAATGATTGTGGGAATCCGATAGTAGCATCGAAGCTTAGGGGGTTAGATAATGTAGATATTAGGATGACGGTCTTTAGAGAGCAATCGGAGACGCTAGAAGCTGCGTATGAAAAGGCACTAGCGGAGAGTAAGTTAAGACATTGGTTGGATTAAACTTAGGTGGAACAAGTGCTCGAATCCATGGGGGTTTGTTACATTAGGAGAAGGTTCAATGCAGAAGCTAATCCCAGGATAGGAAGGAATATCAGGTAAAGATTTTCTCCACCAGATATATACAATAGAAATAAGTATAGCCAAGTAGGAAGTCATAGAAGAACTGAGGAGATAGCTAATAGAGGCAGAAGTGTAGTTATCTACTTGGAATGCGGTGGGTAAGGTCACATTAGACACAGATGCAAGTGATTGCTGTCGGGAAACTGGAACGTCTGTTCGGAAGGTGCTTACCGAGCGGGGAAAAGAATTACCGATGTATGTAGTCGATAATATGGGCTCGCTCAATTCAGTGAGGATTAGGTGAAGTAGACATTCTTATATTGCTCAGGTAGACACGGGAACAGTAGTATCAGTCATACATAGGAGAGTTTACAGCGTGCTGCAAACTAAACCAAAAATATTAAAGAGAGATGTACGTCTACAAACGGTGAATGGTTCGGCTCAACAGATAGATGGGTAGGCACGATAACAAGATAGGCAGCCATCTCAAACCGCATAATTTTTACGCAGAGAGAAACTTAAATAGGAACATAATATTGGGACAGGAGTGGCTACAGCAAAATTGGGCTAGAATTTGTTTCGATTTAGGAGCATTGTGTTTAGGAGATGATTAGAAAAGACAGACACATTTCCTCCATAGCTTGGATTGCTCGCCCAGTAACGTTAAAAACCCAGTTCATGCACACGTATAAAAGTCGAACTGTGGGATGATAAGTTAACGAAGCCTTATGACGTTGAACAATTAAAATCGGGGTTCGTTAATAACCTATGTGGCGTTTCGGTAGCGAGTACTATTAAACAGTAGATAACAGTAGATACGACTGACAGAATACCATTACTCATTGTCAATAATACGAACCAGATAGCTACCTTGAGACGAGGGTGCTCGATAGCTAAGTTTAATCAGGTAGATAGTGTAAACATCATCTCCTCATTAGAGTTATTCTTAGTTTTTGTTTTGACTGTTCTGATTAGAGTATTCAACAGTTTTCTCAGTATATGCAACCTTAGATCTATATGGATAACGCAAAATCTTTCTAAGAAATGCGTTTACTTACAAATGTAGAACCCAATTCAAAATAGTTTTAGAACCTCTCACTTAAACTTGATTGTTTTTATTTATGTATGTTAAGTTTGAAACTCTGCTTACGCCATTGATAATTGCATATTTCTGATGATGTCCTTTTATCTGAATTCCCAACAATACACAGCAATGCTGTAAGCACAGTTACAAACACAAGAAGTCAAGAATCAATAACTCAACGTCTTTCGAAGAAATGCGTTTACTCACAAATGTAGCACTTAATTAAAATAGTTTTATATAATCAGATCCCCGAAGTGCAAACTACTTATCAATTTGAACAAATTCCCTGAAGAAGAGGCAAACAGAATGCATGACTGAATGTTATCGACTTCAATTTCATTATTATGAGTTTTGTTTTAACTGTCATGTAATGGCGATAATATTACTCCTCAAATTTATGTTTTTACTTGAATATCATTAAGAGAGAAACAAAGGAGAAGGGCGGAGTAGAGAACGAGAATGAATGATTACGATGCAATAGAGACATTCACTTACCTGAAAACCCAACAAAATACACATGTACCAAGAGGGGACATCATTTATTTTGTATATTAATTCCAATTTACTCTCAGCTACATTCGTCTCAGGTTTGACTAGAGAGCTGGCACTTTTGACATTTTGCTTTTCCGGTTCAGCCAAAACGGACTCGGTATCCTGAAGGAAAACGAAACATTGGAGACATACCTGTTTGGGTGTGGAAATACTTTTCAACATAGCGAAAGTCATAATTTTTATCTTAAACATTAAAAATAGAAAATAACTGAAAGCAATAAAAAAAACAAAACAAACCCAAACCCCAAAAAACAAACAAACGAAACAAAAAACCCTACCGTTATCCATATTTTACACCGGTTCCTGTATGATCACCGAAGTTAAGCAACGTTAAGCCTGGTGAGTACCTAGATGGATGACCGCTTGGAAATACCAGTGATAGTGATGTAATGGATAATGGCTCGGAACTGTTAATTGAAGAGCTTAATTACAATTCCCGTTGCGTCCATTATATTTACTTAGGTGCAAATACCACTGAGATAAGTTTTAATCCACCTCTGATCCTCCCAGCTATGGGTAAATTAGTAAGACTAGTATTATTAAATAATAAAAAATTCTCACTATCTCAAAATATTTTCTGGCTTTAAATAATCTACAAAGGTTGATAAGTCGTAGAAAAGAAATCAATTAATCATCCAAAGGTTAAAAAAAAGATTGATAAAAATCGATACATTCATAATTGAGAGTGTGTTAAGAAAGACTACATAAAAATTGAAAAGATTTTCTAAACAAAAGTGTATATATATTATTTATATATATTATATGTATTATTTATATATTATATATATTATATGTATTATTTATATATTATATATATTATATATAAAATATTGTATTTATATATTAAATCCCAGGTAAATTCTATAAAGTCAGGAACATTTAAAAGGTATGTATAATTTAAAAATTTCAAGTTACGATGTATGCGTATTGATGTTACGCCATGTTTCCATTTCAAGATCAGATTTACTGCTTGTTCCAGTGCCGGGGAATGATTACATTTATTGTATTAAAAGTACAAATGTGCCACCAGGGTGAAAATGTTAAATCTCGGAAGACTTTTAACCTAGCCCTAAGTACGAGAGCTTGATCCTTCTTGATAAGCAAGGGAGTCAACATAATCCTAGCTACGACAATTTTCCCACTTTTCCAAATTTATAATCTAGTTTGCACTGCTATTTTTATAGAGTAAATAAGCAAACGATCTAATAATAGCTTGACGGTGTCCCCGCCTCTTATTCTCAAACACGGCCTCATCAATAACCGCTGTGAGCTTATTAAAGCTAATCAGATAAATGCTTCTCATCGAACAAAGATTTGTTGAATTAACTAGTAATCATGTAATCTAGTCTTAGTATTATCCACATTTAGACGAACCCGAACAAATCGAGAGTCCGAATAATCTATCAAATGAAGAACCCTACTTCGACTCTCAATGATTCGGTCAACGTAGCCAGTACGCAACACTGTGTCCGATTTACCCTTAGTAGTCCAAGTCTACACAATTTCCCAGAGTGATCATAGCTGAACTTATCGACAAGATCAAGCCTACCGATAATATCCCGAAATCGGTTCCCATCCGGGTTGCTAGTACCTGATCTAGGCCCAATTCGATCTATTTTCGAATTGAGGACGGCATTCAAGTCACCCGTTAAATATCCGACTCGACGACGTCAGAAACGGATAGATCTGTCGAAGAAAGTCGACCTGGAGTCATTGGGCAAGCAAACGTTGATGAACGTAAAGCCTTATCCTCTATTGTAAGCACCAGGACGCAAAATCTGCCAACAATGTCTGCGAAGATAAGCGTACATACCGCCTTCAAGGAACGGCTTATCCTTTCGAGCAGCCATTAAAATACACTGAGAAGAGTTGAAACATCCTCGACAGTATATCTGGTCTCTGGTACGAAAACGGGTCTCTTTCACAACACATTCACTCTAAGGCGCTTAAGGTCACCCTTTGAGACCCCGACCTCAGTATCTAGTCATTCAAACTTGCTAAAATGAATGCCGTTATCGGTTAAACTAAGGTTGACTCTCTGCTTTGTACATGGTCGGGAAATGACAACGATGGCTTCTCCTATTGGCCAGTTTCAGATATATTAATGATGCTGTCTAGGAACAGACTCCCGATATCCTGTGGGAAGTATAGTATAGTTTAAGATCTGTATACAGGGAGGGTGTACAAGAACAGAGACCCCACACGAAAATTGCTTTAACTTTTCCGTAGCTTCTTTTCTGTAACGGTCAATGGATGCGTGATCTTGAAACTCACGTCCTCCAGCATGCCTCCATTGTGCAGTGATCGCGGCTCAACTCTAAAATGAGTCAAAACCCTCTTGGCGCCTGGACGATTTAGAAGATTCTCCATGGTGTTGGGGTTTGTGATTTTGATGGTAGAGTTTTTTTCCAGATGCAGGAGACGGCGCAGAGGTTAACGGGCGGGTGGCAAGAGAAGCGAATTCGAATACAAATACACTGGTCTTTTCCACACTCTGTCCTCAGAATGAGCTCTATCACTATCAATTCTTTACTCACAATGGCCACACAATGTTTTGGAAAGAGCAACAGTATGTCCCACATGAAAAAAAAACAGGTGCCCACCATAATTTGTGATGCATAACTCCAAGTGACGCCATTGATTGTTCCACGGCGTCTTTCCAGGAAAGACAAATTTTGCATGAACGCTTGTCGACCACGAAGACTGACACGATTCTTTTATCAAACTTCTCTAGTTGTTAGATGTCGACTAAGAGGCCACTGTTCTTAGATAAGTTGAACGTAGTCCTTAGCCCCCTCAAAAACTCTGCAATGTTAATTATACATTTGGGGTGGGACTACAACTATAGAAGGACTCCCTGCCTACTACACGGTTTTTCAAGTTGGGTTCTTTCTAATGTCTCTGTACTGTTTTTATATTTATTTAGACTTTTAACACTTTTATGTTTTTGTTTACTACGTTGTCTGTAAATTTCGAGTTTTCTGGGGCTTTTTTTAGATTCACTTTGGGGGATATTTTCCTCTTTAGATGTAAATCAACATCCCCTTTTTTATCGGGTGGATCAGCTTTTGACGGTACAAGAAACTGATCGCAGTTTGACCCTGTTATTGCCAATATCCAAGCACCTATTACTCTTTATGCCAAATAGTTTTCGTTTTTAGAAAAAAGCAGAGATGAACGAAAAAGAATAAACAGCAATTAGAAGACAACACCGACGAAAAGCAAAAAAATAACACAGGAAATTAGTTTTAAAATCTGGTTATACTAAACGAAATACCAATCAAAATAAAACGAAGACAAAATCCGTTCTAAGTCAGATGAGAAGGATTTAAATTAATTAAACATTAAAAATAAAATATTTCGATCTTAGCTCGGGGAAATGTGGTGGTGGTAGTGTGTGGGGGTGAAAAATTAAAGGGAATTAAAATAAAATCAAACAAAATCCGGTTTAATAAATATACCAGAAATTGGATTTTTTTATTAATAAATTATTAACTAATATTTATTTGTAAATTGTAAAAATAAAAACATGTGACACATCAAAATTGAAAAAGGAAGATACGCGTTACCATATTCCTAACTTTAAGCAAGTCCTATTTATGCCAAACTGGTTGCGTGTTGAACCACGAACCGAATATTCTCTTTTTTATAGTGACTGTACTTGAAGTTCTAAATGTCTCTTCGTTTTCTTTTTCTTGGTTCAGAAATTAGGTTAAGTAAGCATTTATTCATGGTCGGGCTCAAGTCAGCCTTGCGCATAGTTAGGACAACCAACGGAAGGTTTGTATTTACTTTATCATTTGGAAGTTTCAACATAATCATTGGATGTCCAATTCTTTTAGTCCAGAAGTTAGGTTAAGTCAATATAAGCATCCTTACTATGGTGGTGCTCAAGTCGACCAACTTCATAGATTGAGATTTTTGGAAGACACGTGCGAGTATCAGGCGTTGGAAAGTTGGAAGAGTCGTCAGTGGACCTGGAAAACTAACGTTCTCAGAGTAAAAGTAATTACCGCGTGTTTCTACGTCTTGGAGCAAAGATGAAAACAAGAGTGCGACAGGAAATGTTTGCCTTTTTATAGTCTTCAACAATGCCCCTAACGACATTTGACGAAACCAAGTGGGATAATCATATTTCCGGTCTCTTTACTCTTAGTATGATAGGAAAATGTATTTCATTTTATTTCTTTTATTATTCTTTATTATTATTTATCGATTTAAATTAAAACTTTAGTATTCCCAGTACCTCCATGCCATATTTATACAAGCAATTATACACTAATCGGCAAACCCACGCGCGTGTTCCTTGAAACTCTAAACGAATGCCCTATATTTAAAATATTTAGAACAAGTGGGAACGGTTTTAAAAGCGTCATTCTTATTTGTATCATTTAAAATAATATCTTCATGATGATGCTAACGTGTGTTAGCGTGACGCTCTTCCCATATCCTAACTATTGGTACTAAAGCAAGTTAACTGCGCCCCCCCTCCACCAAAAAAAAATGTGCAGAAACATGCAGAAGAAAAATAAAAAATAAATAAAAGCAAAAACGAAAAGTTGACACAATTCCAAAGAACTGTGCTTTTTATCAGCTGACAAGGGGGAGGGAAAGATGTAGTGGAAAACAGAAATGAGGGCGACAAAAACAAAAACAGGGGGTCTCTTTAAAATGTGCACATATTCAAGATTTACGCAACAATATTTTACGCGTAAATAAACTAGGATGGATAACATGCTATCATACAAGCTTTTATTCATTCACAGGAGAGAAAAAACGAAGTGGAAAGGAGAAAAGAAATACATGACTCTTCAAAACAGTTTTCGCATTTATGTTATATGTTACTAGAGCTAAACCAACAATAAATAATTTAAACTTAATACTAAGGTAAAGTTTAATAATATGCATTCGTATATATATTTCTTTTACTGATAAATTTAACCTATAGCTGATGTGTGTGCGTGTGCATGCACAACCACAAACACAGACTAGCTATCAGCTAAATACATACATATATACATACACACATATATATTTAAATCACACAGATAAACATCTATAAAATCTGGGTTATTTAATAATAAAGTGTAATGTAACTGAAATTGTACAATGTGCATTAGTATTAAAATGTCTTTTTACTGATAAATTTAAGAGTACTGTAATTTTAATTTTTAATATTACAATCATTCAAGCTTATTTTATTATATAAGTTTTATTTATTTGTCTCTGTTACATATTAAATTCAATAGTCCATCAAGATGTAGGCGATCACGGCTCTCCTATTTTTCTTTATTTTCTGTGAATTAACGTCATTCCTTGTGAAAGATAGGGGAATGATTTTCCATTGTTTTCTCAACAGTTTGGAAGTATCAGTTTTCTTTCTCTTAGACTGGTTGCCACACAAGGCAAGAGAGCTCGGTGCATCCTGCTATTTAACCTATAGCTGGTGTGTGTGTGTGCAGATATATATATATATATATATATATATATATATATATATATATGTGTGTGTGTGTGTGTGTGTGTGTGTATGTATATATGTGTGTGTGAGGGGTATATGGTAAGTAATGTTTTTTTCAAATATCTTTCATTAAATGCGGCAGTTAAAGAAGATTTAATTATTTTTTTGTTTAGTTTTTTCAGGAACCTTACGTTTTTACCTTTTTTAAAAGTAAGGGAGTACATATGTTTTCCATAATTGTCATTGCCGAAGCGCTTTCGGCCACTTCTATAGCCATTTTTAAGGGTGTTTTGTCTCTGGTGTTGTATATATATATATGTATGTGTATACACAAACACACAGATATATATATATATATATATATATATATATATATATATATATATATATATATATATATATATATATATATATATATATATATATATATATATATATATAAAAATAGTATAAATTTTCTTCGACAAATACAAAAGATATTTAAATGATTTCTTTTGAAGAGAAAACAAATGTAATCCTTTAATTCTTACGCACAAAAAGAAAAAGTGTAATGTACATCTATTTTGGGAACATTAACTTGACATAATTTCAGTGGGAAAAACACTAATTAAAAGTTGTTTTTTTTTTTTTCCTGTAGATTTTTCAACTTACCAGGCTGTCTTTTAAATCTAAAATCGAGGTTGGAAATTTGACTTAGTCTTAATGACTGATTTTTTAAAATTCAACAAATTTAATTAAATAAATGATTACACATTAAACATTTGAGATTTGTAACTTTGATGAATTCAAAACGAATAAAAAGTACAACGAATAAGAAGTACAACATAAAATCTTTTTTAGAAGAGGATTATTCAAATTCTTATTCCAGTACCGTTTATTTGCATATATATTACGGGAAAAATATTTACTTACTTGAATCATTTTGGCAGGAACTAGCTTGAATCTTCTGGCAATAATTACTTCATCCCAAGGATCCAACAGCTCCGTTTTACAATTTATGAAGCAGCCTGAAATACAACGCCCGCCTCCGACTATATTAACAATTGGAGGTATGGAGAGTTTCAGGAAAATTAGGCCTAGCTTAGCTGATTAGATTCGGTCTCAGCGAAATGACTGACTATCGTTTTCTTTCATTTTCATTTTTCTGTTACTATGTTTAAGACAAATCGCAGAATCTGAAATAAATTAGTTTCGTGGTTATCATTTTTTTTTTTTTTTAAATTCACGACTTTGCTAAAATCTTCTGTGACATAATCGAGATTTGGCGACGAGAAACATGTTGAATTTCTCTAAGACTTTTTTTTTTTTTACTTATCCGTATCCTCCTGGTCTCAGATTAAGTTGACACCTTTTTTGCCCATATATGGTGGTAATTTTTCTTCTTCTTTATATACCGTTCCTCTCAGGACGTAGGCGATCATGGCTCTCCACAATTTCCTGTTCTTTTTAGCTCTTAATAATTTTATTTTCATTATTTCTTCTAAGCCTTCTTCCACCGTCCACTTATGTTATCAAATATGTTATGCGTTGTTTTCCTCTGTCTCTCTTGCCTTCTGTATGAGATTTTCAAAGCCTTCCTTCCTTATTATGTACCACAGAAATTTCAACTGCCTCTTCCTGGTGTTGAGTATAAGTTTCTTTTTTGTTTCCATTTTCTCTAAAATCAACCTTCGTTGCTCACATGTTTACTCCATTTCTGTTGCTTCTTTGTGTTTGAGGAGAGGCGGTCAGCATTCAATGATATATGGAAGGATTGATATCACATAGTAGTTCAGTACTCTTTTCTTTGTTTCTAACGAAGTTTTCTATCTCTTAATACTGTACTTAGCTTTTGGAATGCACTTTGTCTATCCCAATGCATCTCGTGATTTCAGTGTCGCTCTTTCCGTCCTCTCTTAGAACATTTCCCAGATATTTAAATTCTTGTACCTGTTTGATTTTAGTATCTCCGATTTGTAATTTAAATTTCGAGTTCATCCTTTTGCTAATAATCATGTATATCTGTCTTGTTTATGCTTAGTCCTTTCTTCTCGCTTTCCTTCACTACCTTCTGTAGGAGCTTTTGTAGTTTTATTTTCGTGCCTGCTATTTTATGCCGTTAAGATTGTAGCCACCAATAATGAATCATAGGACATCTAATTCCCTCAGAATTGCCTCGCTGTATAGGTTGAATTAGTCCAGTCAGAAGACACATCCTTGTCTTATACCCTTTTCTGTTTTTGTATACCTGTTGAACTCATTTTCTATCCGTAATCAGACGTTTTGCTGTCAGTATAGGTTCTTGATTATTCTGATATCCTCCCCAAATATGTTAACGTTGCTGAGCAGTTCCAACAGATCTTTGTAGCGTACTTCATCGAATGCCTTTGCGTAATCTACAAAACACAGATAGACGTCCTTTTGCGTTTGTATTGCTCTTTCTGGTAACATTCTGAGCATTAATATCGCGTTCCTTGTTCTAATATCCTTGACCAACCCGCACTGTTCTTGTCCTATCTTCGGTCAGATGCTTCGGATGATAAGGTTTGTTATATGCTTAATTAGACTGATTTGTTTGCACTTGGTTTCGTAGGCAATGATATGAAAATAAGTCTTCCGGTATATCGCCGTTTTATTTATTATTTCTGTAATCTTGTCTATGCCGAAATCACCTAAGGCTGCCAGCATCTCTATTACAATTCTGTCTGGCCCTGTCGCTTTGTTTCTGTTCAATTTGGCCAGCGCAGCTTCCACTTCAGTTTTTAATGTTTTCAGTTCTTCGATATTTCTGTGTATTGCCGATTGTTCTGTTTCGTCGTGTAAGAGTTTCCGATATATTCACAGCCTGTTGTTGATGAACATGTCTTTTGTTCTGTTAGTTCTCTTATTTTTTATGCATATCCCCTTTTATCTTTTACTTATTCTTTCTATTTCTGCACACTTTTCGTTGAAACATTCCTATTTAGCCTGTATGCATTTGTTCCTTATTTAATTGTGTAATTTTCTGTATTCCGTTCCGTGTCTTAGCACTGTTTTTTTGTTTCTTTTTCATCATTTCGAGAATCTTGTTTGTCATCCTTTCTTTTTCATTCTTACTTTATTTTCCTTTGGAAAAATCTCGTTTGCTGATGTCAGTATGTCTTAAAAGCTTCTTTTAGCATGTCTTACTTCGAGTTTCCATTTTCATTTTGTCTCTCGTATCTGCTTTTCATACTGTCAGTATATTTCTCTTTCAGATTCGAGTCGTTCTGTCGTATTGAAGTTTGGCTGTAGCCTTAGGTCTCTTCAATTTCCGTAGTTTCATTAAGTTTACCTGTAATTGGGCGGGGGTGATTGCTTCCACAGTCAGCACTTGGATAGGTTTTGCGATGTATAACTACATTCCTGAATCTCTTGTAGTCGATTTAGTTTTATGTTTCTCCTCCATATCCATATTCAACTTGGGTGTTCTTTAAAGAAGGTAACGGCTACTACCTGGTCATTCACGGTACACCATTAGACCCATTTCCCCCGCGTTCATTATGGGTTGCTAGCCCGAACCTATTTCACCATTCCTCTTATTGACTACATTGGCATTTAGATCTCCTACGATAATTATAATTTCTTACGATTTACATTTAGGTTTGTTTTAGAGTAGAAACGTTCGATTTCTTCTGTACTTTGTGAAGTTGGTGTATACACAAACTATGACGGATATGTTGAAAGATTTTCCTTTCCCTTTAATGACAAGAATTCTTTCAAATAATAAACAATATCCCAGAACACATTTCTTCATGTCTTGGTCTAGTATCAATCCTACTCCCCTTTCTTTTTTTTCTTTTCGCTCGTTTCTTATACACCTAAAATTTTGACATTTAACCTGCTAATTTACTGTTTTATATCAACTGGCCATTGTGGTTTAATCTTTCTATGTCCTGAGAATTTAAAAAAAAATTTTGCTTTTAGTTTCTATTTTTTAATTTCAGAGAAGAACTTGGGAGATTTCCAGCACAGTTCAGTAACATTTTGCAAAATTATAGTTTATATACATGGAAAAAAGAAAGAAATCGACAGATTATTTTTACGGCTTATCAACCTTTTTGTTTTTGCTTATTTAAAGTTAAAAGATATTTTTAGATTTTTTTTTTACAGATAATGATTTAATGATACAGGCTCTATTAATTAATCCAGAGCTGGGTGCAGAAAAGTGAATTCATAGTTTTCTCAAGGTTATTTGCGCTTAAATGAATATAACGAACCCTTTTTAGATTTTATGCAACCTGATGTTGAACACGTCTTTTATTCCATTATGTCTCTTATTCTTTTATGCATATCTGCCTGATCTGTAATGCTCATTCTTTCAATTTCTACACACTTTACATTCACCCATGTCCCATTTCCCTCCCTGCATTTGTTTCTAATTTATTTTTGTAATTTCTTACATTCTGTGCTAGACCTCGGCATTTTTTGTTGTTTCTTTACATCATATTGAGAATTTCATTATTCATCCACTCCTTTTTTCCTTCTTTGGTTTTCTTTGAAATAATCTTGTGTGCTGATATCACTAAAGCTTCTCTTATTGTGCTCGACATTGGATTTCCTTTCTTATTTAATTCATTCACCTATATTTTGTTAAAGTCTACTGAATACTTTCTTTCTTTCCACTTTGATCTTAACCTGAAGCTGATGCTAATGTGTGCAGCCAGATGAGGGTAAGAGGTAGATAGCAGTCCCTTTATTTGAATCATCCAGATCACCATTCACATCATGGCCAATAAACAAAGAAGTAAAGATGTGCCTTCTTGTCAAGCAATGGATCCACGTTGCTTTAAACAGAACTGGCTTCAAAGACAATCCCGGAAGTATGCAAACCATGCAAACTACATCAAACTCACACAACCGGTGTACGACCGCACTGTGTAAAAGGAGACTCACTAGACTCCATATCATTGCAAAGAATGTATTCTGGCGAAATCCACGGTAAAATACATTATTGACCCAGATAACACTTCCAATCATCAGCCAGGTGAGAGATGTATCGCCCTTACTGAGGCATTTGCTTCTTATACTCACAACCTTTCGACCGTTGTATTTTGCTCCCTTCTTCAGATATATATTATACTAACATTTCTCGGGGGATAACTTAATCGGATCCTTTATTCAATATATTAAGATGGGAAGTTACCCCTAAGAATAATCAGTTACTTCGTCCAACTCTTGCTGCTACTGCTTGACATTTTTTAGGCTTGATATTCAAAAGAAGGAAGAAACAATGCAATTAAGACAGGGGCGTGCAACAGGCGGCCTGCAGGCTACAATGTGGACGCGAAGCCTGTCAATGTGGTCCGCCATTTTCCCCCGTTTGGAAGCAAGAAACGCTTACCTCAATTGTACAAAATATTTTGCGAGTATTCAAAAACTGAGAGACTAATTCGCCAACAGGTTTGTGGGTTTCAGAAAACATGAAAAGGAGTTAAAACTGTGTTCTCAACCATTTGAAACGGCAGCTGAAGACAGTGCTGACTACTATCAAATGGAACTTATTGATTTGCAGTCAGATATGAACTTGAAGAGAGGATACAGTGAGAATGATTTGGTGACATTTTATTCAAACTATATTTGACACAGCATGCCATTAAAATTATCTCTCTTTTGGAAGCACATACTGCTGTGGACAGTTTTTATCAAGAATGAACCTTACACCCTTCTGCAAATTCATTGAAACAACCGCTTTAGTTTCCTTTCTTTCGCCATAGGTCAGTTCTCGACCCACTGGAGTGACAGGGTGTAATCAATTTCTATTTTTCCTCAGATTAGGTCATTTGCAGTGGCGTGCAGTAATATGAATTTATTTTTTGGGTGTATGATGAAATTTGTTTGGCTTTGAAAAATATTGTGTCATCCGTGATTGCATCAGATTTTTATCACGCCCAGACGCAATTGTTTTGACTGTCGATTAGTTGTCTTACGGCCATTGTCTATTATGGACATTACTCCAAGAAGGCGTACAAAAATTGTAACGCTGCCCGAACACACTGGCAAGAAAATCTTAAGCTGCATTAAATCACAGCCATACGGTCCACAGTAATGAACAGCCCACAAGGTTGACGGCGGAGATCATTTGAGTCCGATACAGGACATCAAATATTATGGTATTCATTTCTAGCTAAATGAACCAATTTTTTGGAAACCACTGAAATACTGAGTTTGCTATAAAGAAAAAGAAAAAATAATATTTTTTTTTTACCTCACAAATAGTAAGCCAAATAAGTTCAGATTCAACTTTCGATGTCAGCTGAGGTCATTGAGGTGGAATTAGGTTGTGGTCCGCATAACCTGATTTACAGATAATATTTTTGGGAGATACCATTTATTAAATGAGTAAGACTTTAGTACAAATAATAAAAAGACCACAAATATTACTTTTATATTCTGTTGTTTATTTTTAAAAATCTTTTTAGAATTATTTTTTATAGCAACTCCAAGATCGTCATTTCACGATTGATAGAATACCGTATGAATCAAGAGAAGAATAGGAAGAAGTTCGAATTCATTATGCGAAATTGGTGAGCAGTTTTCGAATTCCGATGAAGTAGAGGTGTATTAATTTCATATTAATGCCCAGGTACATTCTTGGGAAGATTATCATCTGTTCCATTACAAGTTATCTTGACAAAATATCTAATCACTGCTGTAGCCGACGGATAACAGAATTGGAGTGTGAGCATGTAGGCAAACTGTAATAGTGGTTGGTTAGGTTTACCACTAATTATCATATCTGTATGTGTAGACGTTATATATAGGCTCGCTACATAATAATACTTGTACTGCTTGTACTGTTAGAATCTCTCAGTTGTATATTGCGAGATGACCGGTCTCGGGGAACAACTTCCCGCGCCAAGGTACCCCTCATTGCCCTAAAAAACGGGAGATCAGTAGTAATACCGATGCCAGCGCAAGCGACAGTTGCGGGGGTTGGGTAATTTTTGACGCTGGTCTGGGTGGCTCTCCACATTAAACCGGTCGTGTCACATACCGTCACCGGGGTTGGGAAGGGGGATCGCGAATATATAGTACTTGGATTGTAATGGCAATGTCTCCTCTGCCAGTATTATTCGTCGAAGTACCAAGGGGTCATCACCCCAGTCAGTAACTCCACTTTGGTGGAAAAGGTTGAACGAATCAAGTTTTTGTCATTAAAACAAGAATGCAAAGAACCCATTGTGAAATTTCTGCATTGACTACGAGACGCCAACAGATATTGTGAATTTCAACATTTAGGACAGAAAAAATGCCTATTGAAAAGGAATTAATTCAATTAAGACTGACAGAACGTATGCACAATATTTCGCATGATAGGCGGACTTTTAATCGAATGGACATTTAGCCTAAAATGTAGTGGCTTACTTACATGTATTACGCACTCTTTATCGTAATGTGCTACATATATTTATATTTATTTACTGTATTTATAATTTTTCGTTTTTTTTTGACGGGCTTTTTTTAAAAAATCTATTCTGTATATATTATATTTTACTTCAAATATTACTGTTAGATGATAAACATTTCGTGAAAAAGCACATTTTACTACAGCAAAAATCTTAAGCTTTTACGATATGAAAGATCTTTCAATTTCGCTTCTAATGATCATTATCTTAAAGGGATGAACAAGCTTTTATCTTACTGTTAAATACTAATTTAAATAATTAGGTGCTACTTTTTACCCAAATACACTCAAATATTTTTAAAAATACTAATTTCAATAAACAATTATTGAAATAAGAAAACTTTTAACTTTAAATTCAGATTCAGTAATTTAATCACTTGAAATTCAGTGGTAATTATTAGTCCTATTCTACCTTATAATACTGCTAATTAAAATACTTAAAGTATTGCTTGTTATTATTTTTACTTTTACGGTGAAATGCCCGTCAGCCAAATGTCTCTCGTCCAAATGTCCCGCCACGATTTCGCATAGATTGAAAATGTTAGAACGGTTGCTATTAAGCCAAATGTCGTTAGAGGCATGTATCAAATTTATACATCAGGAAGAGTTGATTGGAAAATTGAATAAGAAAAAAATCAACCGGAAATTATGAGCACGTACATGATAAAAAAAGCAACGGCAAAATGCGAATATGGTAACTATACTATGAATCTGAACTAACAAGAGAAACATCTCAATATCAAATGAAAAATGAAGACAGATATATAAAAACTGTAAAAAGAAAAATCATTTTTAGTCGGTGTTATAAAAGAATTACGAAAAAATGTAAAACGTATCAAAAAGTGAAACTGATGTATAGTCTCGTTACGTAAAGTAGTGACAACGTTATTTTTTTGATTGCCAGTGGTATGAGTAATGTTTGGTATGATTGATCAGCAGCAGAGCGAACATCTCTGCCATTATTATTAGCTCAACCTCCTGGGGATCTCACGAGCAGTATCTCTCCTTGGGTAGAGGCTGGTTTTATTCCTTAGCGTCTCAGGTATCGCCAAAATAGGGAAGTACCGAGGATGGCTTCGAAAATTATTATTAAACCTATGTTAAACTCCTCGACTTTGTATTACATTTTGTTGCGTCGTAGGCGTATATTTAAATACTTGGACTGTAGAACCAATACTGACTGTATACATCTACAATCCCCACTTGGAATATTATAACAAAAACGTTCCTTGGTCAGTAGCAGTAAAACTATTGTTCATAAGGTCATCATTACGTTCAAATTCAAACAATGGTCTAAGGGAATTAATCAAGATTTCTCTGAGAGTTATCTCCCCTATCACATTAAGTAAAAAAAAAAAAATATTAAAATCCGTTTCTTAATTTGAATTTTAACATTTCTGATCATTGTTTCAGAAACTGAACAATATTTTAAATATTATATAGACACGTTTTTTGAAAGAATCTTTTTTTCTGTGTGTTGTGTCTCTTCAGGGCGTAGGAAATTATGGCTTTCATAACGTTCTATCAATTGCAGCTCTTACAAAGGTCTGTTTTTCTATCACTTCTAGTCCCTGATCTACCATCTGTTTACAAAAAGCTCGTTAGGAATGCAAATCGATGATTTCCTCGTTTTCTTTGGTCTTCAGTTTGTCTTATTTAAATGTATATTTATTTTATTTAACTATTATTGACTCTCAGCAAATATCTAGCCTATTTAAACGAAAATTGCTATATTTAATTAATTTGCATATCATAATGTATTGAATATTATTTATTTTATTTTGATGATTATGTAAATTGTTGAAAATAATTCCTTTAATGACGTAATTGATGTGATAGATACATCTTTAATTTCGTTCAGTTATAATGAAATGATGTTTTACCTAAATGTTGAAAGAACAGATTTTGCTCTTTGATTTATTTAATTTTAATGTGTAAGTCACAATATTCATATTAAATTTACAAATCTCAAAGGGAAAAGTCACTATTCCTTAACCTCTAAGTTTAAATTAATAGATGACGCCAAAAATATAACTGAACAAATTCAAAATATTATCTGACACATGAATTTTACGTCAGGAAAAGAATTATTTTAGAAAATTTACATTATCATAAAAATGAGGATTTCTTTCTAAAGAAAATACAGTATTTTAAATAATTATATTTAACATTCAACTTTTATATAATACACGATTAAATTATAACCGCACAGATTCAAAACTTTATTTAATGCATCAATTTTATTGCATGAACAGAATTATTTTAATATAATCATAAACTGAGTTTCTTTTCCTATGTTCTATGAATAAAGTTTACTAATGAGTATTGGATGCGAAAAAATCCCGTAAATTTAATTCAGATTTTTATGTAAATGAATTATTTTATTTTATTGCTAATATATATATATATATATATATATATATATATATATATATATATATATATATATATATATATATATTTAAATAAGTTTTTTGTGGTACAGAATTCAATAATAGCTAGGAAAAGTCAAAATTTATATGTCATTTTTTTTTAAAAAAGCTAAAAAAGAACAACCGGTTTCGTCCCAGGACTTACGAAGTTTATTTTTCCGAGAATAAAAAAAATATAAAAGCGTGTAAATTAAATTATGGAATGGAAAGAAAAAAAAGTGAATTTTCATTTTTTTCATTACATTCATTAATTTAATTTTTGATCTTTTTCATCTTAAAAAAAATGGCATATAAATTTTTTACTTCTCCTAGCTACTGTATATATATATATATATATATATATATATATTGTATATATATATATATATATATATATATATATATATATATATATATATATAGGAATTGAGATTACAGATCAAATATGGATATGAAACAAATAGGAAACGTTTATAAATCGAACAATTTTAGATGTTAGATTTATAAACTTTTTCTATTTGTTTCTTATTCTATCATATATAAGGGTGCGATGGATAAAATCTCGTCTAAATTACGTAAAAAATGAAAATAACATTGACATCTCATTTTAACAGATATATTTACCAAAATTACACAAAAATATCTTTAAATACTAAAGAGTAAATTTATTCAATAAAATCGACATTGGTTTCAATTACGAGTTCGGAAACTCTTGCAACTCTGCTGGAGGGTCTCCTTGTTTAAGTTGGGGAATACTGTCATAATCCTTGCCTTAAGTTCATCTTTGGTATTACAAGGAGTTTTGTTGATATCTCGCTCATCTGTGCCCCATACATAATAATCAAGTCTGGAGAATTAGATTGTCAGATGTAAGGGTCGCAAAAATTGTTTGACAACCATGACTGTGTTCTTCATGTGTAGTAGGTGCAGAGTCCTGTTGCCAGACATAGATTCTTCCAGCACTCACCCCACTTGATCCAGAGCAGCGGTATCTCCTCAATGCACTTGGTGTAGACACCAGTGTTAAGTCTGAGTCCCTGTGGGAAGATGAATGGAGGAATAACGTCGCCATCATCACCAATCACTCCAAAGAACTTAGTAATTACTATTAGACTCACCCAACTCTTTCCGAATTGTCTGCATATTGACACTCAAACACTATGAAATGTTTATACATAGAAACGGTATGCTGTAATGCTACGTAGTACCGCATACCGTTTCTTAAATTTCTGGCGTAGTGAATTTCGTCATGGTGCTCTTTTTTGCCACAGACGGTGTCCAACGGACCCTATTATGCTGAGCAGTCGTTTTGCACTATTTACCTTGTTCGGACCGTTGTCCTTATCTTTATTGCCATATTCGTGACGTTTCAGCCGTTGTAAACTCCAGCCTTCTTCAGGTGATATTTCTTGAGCTTTCGAACTGAAACCTTTATTTAATTTCACGTGCCTTGTCTTTGGATATCTCAGTTTCATTTAATTTTCCTTGATAACTCAACTCCCGAAGTTTGTATTCCTTTCCGTGGCCAGGTATTGAACTCACAATTCTTTTCGCCAAGTCCCTCAATCAACCAACGCATTTGTCCACTGGGTCATATGTCATTGTGATTTTTGGAACTATCTTTTATAGGAAATTTGTAATAACTGATCCATACACCGCACCGATCTGGTGACTCACCATTCGGGTTGCCAATCATCATACGCCACACACCATTAGGTATTTAATATTTTGGCACCTACCTCCAGCTTTTTGAAACAGAGAAAAAATTATTGAGCCTTTGATAAACTTATGGAACAATCAACTATCATCTAAACTGTTTAGGATGGAATTGAGAGCTGGAATGAATAGACATACAAAAAATATTTAATATTGTGATATTTGTGTAAATCGTGTGTTTTCAATATTTAAAAAGAGAAGAGAATAACGAACTTCTGGAAATATTTTAATGTTTTATTTACGTTTATAGATTTTACAGAGACTTTCTTAGATCATTACTAATTTTAGCAATGTAGCAGTACCTATTAAAGCAGCATATATTTTCACCGAACATTATGAGTGTTAAAATCTATTTAACGTGTTATCGTATCACTGAATATGGTTTAGATGTTATTAATCTAAGTTGATTGTGGTTTATATATATATATATATATATATATGAAAAATGTTTTTTAATCATTTGATGCCAAGCAAAACAATAAAGCCACTAAGACACAAGAGATTACTGAGAGTTAGAGGAGAATATGAGAGAAAAAAAATACTATTAAAGCGAGAGAACAATAAAAGAACAGGTATTAAGAAGGCAGTCGATAACGATTGATATTGCATTTACATTTTTGAAGATCAAAGTTAACTGGAAAGCAAGAAGCCGGAAAAATGTTCCACAATCCAGAAGTGTGATAGAGGAAATTGTTAGTTAGTCATTTCGACTGTGAAATTGTGGACCTTTTGCTGCCAATCTAGTAAATTCATAACATCTAGGCACTAAAGAGGAAACCTCATCATCATAATTTTTTTTTAAGCGTTTCACCCCAAGCAAGGCGAGAAGCCACTAGGACGCAAGGGGTTACAGAAGATTTGGAGCAAGGTCAGATAGAAGTGATAGAAGAAAGGATGAGGAGAAGGATAGTGGATAGATTAAAGCAACTGGAGATGTCGATTAACATTTGAATAGTTGGAGATTATAGCTCTCAGTTACCATGAAAGTATTTATAGAAAAGACACATGGAAGCCACGTTATAACAGTGATTGATGCCAAGATACAATGTTAGGATTTGCATATTCTTTATTGGATTTGATCAATAATCTCTAAATATTTAGCAAGAACATCGGACCAGACGTGGCAGCGATATTCAAAGCATGGACGAATGGAAGACATTATGTGTGAGAGAACAATAGTCTAGCACAACAGAATGAAGCAACTTTCTTAGCAGCAGAGCTAACAATTCGTTCCTTATATCCCCCCCTTCATATCAGCTTCATCATTCACCATAATAGACAATAATCGTTAATGCATCAGCAGTTGACCTAGAGAAGCGAAAACAATATTGCTTATCTGAAAGAATACCCTACGAGGTAAGATATTTAACCAATTCAGAGTTGATTAGAACATCTAGTACTTTGCCAAAAAGAGGTAGTAGGCAAATAGGCCGATAGTTAGAAAGATCTGATGGTTCACCTGCGCTCTTAAAGACTGGTACTACAGAAGACGATTTCCAACAAGCGTAAATGTAAGAAGTAGCAAGGCATTTATGGTAGAGTTTAGAGAGAACAGGAGCCAGTTCAGGAGTATATTTCTTAATTGTAAGGATATCATTAAGTCCACATGCTTTGTAATATATAGGATAAATATATCACTCTATCTACATACAATGTATTACGCACAACATATATATGAAATGCTTATATCTCAAGTAGTAAAAAGTAATGTACAAAAAGTTTTACATATATGCAGAAGAATGTTTTATATACACTCTACTGATAAAAATGGAATATACTACTAAATTTCAATTTTGATTTCGTAAAAAAGTAAGAAAGAAACAAAAATAAAGAAAGAGAATAAAGAAATCCTCCGTTACTTCCAATGCCAAATATTAGGTTGGTGCAAAAATAATGACGTAATAATGTCGTTTTTTGACGTATTTTTTAACGTCTAAAAACGACATTATTACGTCATTATTTTTGCACCAACCTAATATATAACCAATAGTCCCTAATGAACTTTAATCTTATCGGTCTATTTTTCGTTGACTTACTTATTTCAGAATAACTTCTTTCAGTTGAAATTTTTTAAAATTGTCTTCCAAATCCTTATTTCCGTTATATACATCAAGAATGCGACTAATTTTTGGCTTTCCATCGTGCATATATATATATATATATATATATATATATATATATATAACTCGAATAAAAATAAAATCCATATTATATTACATTGACTTACTTATTTCTAAATCACTTCTTTCAGTTGAACGTTTAAATTGCCTTCCGAAGTCTCATTTTCTTTATTTTCGTTCACAGTGAATTTAGCATCTTTGTTTGTCTTGCAGCATTTGCAGATACGTTTTATGGCGCGGGAAAAGTAAGAATTGTAGCCGGGACAGAAAGGTAGGAAGATGAAACAATGAACCTTGTCTACCTGACGCTGGAAAAAAGCAGGTAAATTGTATACTTTCATTTCTTGATCCTCTTCTGAAGAAGTTTGTTCACGCATTCTTTTCCAGTACGACATTCCTCGTTCTTCATCTGTACCTAATAATAATAAAAGTAATCCACCATTTATTACTGGTGTGGCAATCAGAAACTGTCAAATAATACGAGCAGTATTCATTCTACATAGAAATATGACTAATATACACGATGCCTTTAAAATAATAAATAGAGAAAATATATGGAGTTGGTATTATAACTTCGCCTATCTTTACAGGCGTATTTCAAACACTCCTGAAAGACCATTAAAATAACATGAAGTTTTAAAAATAATACTTTACTAGGTGTCGCCATCTATGTTTTTCATCCTTCTCTCCTATTTACAACGACATCAATCTTTACATCCAGAACGAGGTCTTCCTCAAAATATGTGTTCTTAAGAGATGACGTCATAGTAGTAGTGAAAGTACTTAATAATGTTACATATACTCAATAACATTGACAATATATATGTTGTGGATTCCGAGATGAAATTCGGTCTCCAATGAATGACAAACGCAAGAAATAAAGATAAGAAATTAAATGTATTTAAACAATAATACAATGGGTAATACTGTTAGTAAATCCAGGAACGCGGTTAGTCGTAATATAGATATAGTCTCGAAGTAGGACTTCCTTAGAGTCTAAGTGCTTGTAACTGACTTCTACAAGCGGTTACCTCACACTATTACTCTACCTGATCACAATCACAATCTCTGCTCACTCTCCCAATTTTTATCTCCGTATATTCTGACTGACTCTGGGTATTTAACGGCAGCAGTCCCAGTAACACTCTGGTCGAGTCCACTTATATGAAAAAGGGGTGGACCCCATAACAATAATAATAATAATTAACAAGATGTGCAGGGTGACATAATAGTTATTGGCGCAAAAAATGGAATTATCGAACAGAGCTCGAGTTTCGGAGTTGTTTACGTCCATTTCGCAGTAATGTAACCTTGAAAAACATAGATCTATTTCACCCACCAGGCATGAGTAAACTTTCAGGGAAAATTGAACTCTATAGCATTGATTGGTAACCAGTCTAGAAGATTGACAACTGATTGCTAAGCAGTAGTGGAGCCCATAAATATGATTGGTAGTCAATTGCATCTTTCAGTCAATTCCTACAGCTAAAAAGCCGATCATCGTAACGCTGTAACGAAAAAAGTCCAGAGGCCTACAGTGTGTAATCGTCGTAGGCAAAGGCCGTTCGCCTTTAAAAACATCCACACACAGGTTGTTGTTCAAGTCACTCTTGCACGGCAAAAATCATTACCGGAACGTTAATAATTATTTAGGATTATATCTCATCAAAGTTTGTGATGCACACGCAACACACCAATAGTTAATGCTTTTTTTCATGTGTCATGTCCATTAAGGGCATACACCAACATAGCTCTCCACAACTTCCTGTTTTTAGTTGCTCGAAGTAAAATTTGACCCTTTACTACCTCTTTTTGTCTTTCTTCTGTCATAATTTTCGACAAACCCATTAAGTAAGTTACTCCATGTTTCTCCACCCTACTTGTTTTGACTTCACTATGCCAGGTGAGTGTTTTCTCATTAGGCGCTCACGAAATTTCGACTGTGTTTCTCATTTTAGGTACAGGTGTACTTTTAGTTCCCATTTTCCTTCTAGTTTCCAAATTCCTAGTAGTTACAGTTTTCCCTAAGAGTTCCGAATTCCTCCGATTTTCGATTCTCTCAAAAGAATCGAAAATCGGAGGAATTCTTTGTTCGAATAACGGGTGTCTTTTTAGTCCCCATTTTCCTTGTAGTTTCCTTATATTTCCCATTTTCGTTGTAGTTCCTGGATAATAATAATTCCGCTCATCAAATTTTGCGATGTACAAGACACGTACCAATATTTAGTGCTATCTTCTTTATGTGTCATGTCCATTAAAGACATTGGCCAACATAATTCACTAAAATTTCCTATTTTTAGTTACCAGTTTAGTTTGAGTAACCCGTGACAATTTTTTTTTAGATTTTTCTCTTTGTTTTGTCATCAATTCAAACAAACCCGTTACTCTATGTTTTTTCCCGCCTTGCTTCTCTTGCATTTGCTAAGTCAGGGGAATGGAATGTTAAATTTTCTGGGTCCTCTTTACTCATTACGTTCTCCCGAAAATTCGACTGTCTCTCTTATTTTAAATATAAGTGTCCTTTTAATCCTCATTTTCCTTGTAGTTTCCTTTCATTTCCTATTTTCTTTTTTCCCAGTTTCCTTTTTCACGTTTTCGTTGTATTTTATAATTTCCTGAAGAGTTCTATGTTGCTCCTATGTTCTGTCCATGGTATTCTTAGCATTCATCAGTAGAACCACATCTATGTCGCTTCAAGTCTCTTCTGCATCTGTGAGGAAATTGTTCTCTGACATATAAGAGATGAGATATTACATAGAAATTCATCACTCTTTTCTTTCTAATGCTTTTGTACTTTGCTTAATTTCTGAAAGGTATATTTCGCTATTCTTATCCGCACTCAGTATTCTGAATATGAAAAAAGTTATCGTGCTTTAATCAAATTTTAAACCTACAGAGGTCAATAGATTGATAGTGTCAGATTCAAAACTCGCTTGTTGAGTTTTTATTAATCTCAGTATATCAATTTAGGACCCTCGATTTAAAAAAATAATCTGTCTCATACTTGAAATATATGCCAGATTTGAAATGTTAGGTCATTTGTCTATGTTATTGATACTGTACCTGGCAGTGTGTTGTCAAAGAAAAGTCCCAAAAATCCTCCAACGAACATGTTTGTTCCTAGTAACATGCTAAGCATCTGGTCAAACTCGGATCTTCCTATAATATAACAGTAACTATATTAATCACTTTCAGTCAAATTGTATTGATGATGATATGAACAAACATCGAAATATTAAAATATCCACAACAATTTATATTAGGTTGGTGCAAAAATAATGACGTAATAATGTCGTTTTTTGACGTTAAAAAATACCTCATAAAACGACATTATTACGTCATTATTTTTGCACTAACCTAATAGTTTAAGAAAATGTTAATGGTTAACAAGTGTCTTGTTAGGAATCATTTCCCTTTATTCATATATGTAAAAATAATCTAATAATACAGCAATAATAATTTAATATATGTAAAAACAATCGATAAATTTAATCTCTTTATTTGTTATTGCATAGAATTCGACTCATACTGAGTGCTCATTAATGTAGTTAATAAAGAATAAATAACTTTAGAAAGCAAACATTATTGACTTAAACAACGTTGACAACAAGAAGGAGTTTCTAATGTAATAAAGTTTGGAATAGAGAAAAGGAGTGAGTAAGGCGAAATGTTAGAAAACTTCACGGAAAGACACAAAATGTCTATCATGAATACATCATTTCAAAGTCGGAAATGGAACTCGAAAAGTTCAAATAATGAAACAAAAACATAATCAAATTAACTTAATAATTATTGATAAAGCCAGTAGATGTTAAGAGGTAATCATCATAAACAAAGGTAGTATAGAAAGTGATCACAGAACGGTAGCATTAAGAAACAGCATTGACTTTAAAAATGAGAAAACAAATCGATTATCAGAAGAAATCGATATTCCAGGGTAATTCCATATCGGAACATCCAGACTATAGCACCATCCAAATTTAATTTGGTTTTATATTTTTCTATCAATTATGCCCAAGAGATTAAGATATTTTCCCCATGTTTCAGGTTCTTAGTCCAAATATTTCAAATGATATGTTCCATTAAAATTTCGGTAGGAGCAACAGGGACATACCAAAAATCCGCCATCTTGAATAAAAAAGAAATTATCTCATAAAATCATGATTTCTCATCTGAATGAATCAAAAATTTGTATTTACCTCTTTTTTAAGACGAGGAATCTAATAAACATTGTAAAAGACTTGGTTTGTCCGAGAAACCGAAAAATCAATTTGAAAATAATTTAGCGACTACCAAATGCCCCTTAATAATTGTGTTTGTGGAAATGGTCAAGATCTTACGTTACTAAGGAATATTCAAGGTAATGTGTAACACATGTATTTTTCTTGTATTCTGCATATTTGAATGTGAAAGATAAATGGAAAATATTAATTATGCAAGAAGAAGGTTAATTATATGCCATTACAATGGCATTGTAATCGTGTTTAATGCCATAGATACGTGCTTATCTAGTTGTTGGTAATGTTATCATGGTTATCACATTATCGCATCCTACCCAGCAAATATACTCTCTTGAGGACCACGAAAATCGTTCCTATGGTCCACGTGCATACATGAACTACGCAAGAACATCCTTATTTTGAGGACCAACTTCAGATTCCATCGCAATCTACCAGAACTGATCATATTTTTCAGCAATAAAGTCTGATTGATGTTGATGCCTACTGGCGGTCAAAGATTAAATATTTACAATTGTTGATCTGATATTAAGAATATGGGTGACGCAGTAACTTGCGTTATAAGTGATACACGCTTGGGCGGTCATGTACCTTTCAATGCATGACTGACGAGGCAAAGTTTTTCCCACATTAGCTTTCCATTTCTTACTGCGGTAGACTGATTGCTATCCAAGTCTATAGAACCCAGTCTGTCCTGCTATTCAATACAGCTGGGGGAAAACAAGGGTTTCCAAGGGTATTTGCGCGTAAGTGAATTTAACGAATTCGACTGGAATTCAAGCTCGGTCTCTCTCGGATGTCTACTGTCAGCGAAAAGTTAATATTTAACATGTACATTCTTAGAGTAGCGAATATGATCCATACTGGCTGCACATTACTGGAACATGAACATACGCAGATTAGATGTCTTACTAATATCTATCTATCTATCTATCTATCTATCTACAGTGTTTTTTCCTCACCATTCGCACGACTGAGTTTCATGCCCAACGCAATCTTCAGGTGCTGAGTTATATATATATATTACATAATAATTCTTTGAGCCTCCTGTTGAAGTTTCTTATTCTAAAGAAACTTCAACAGGAGGCCGTTCCCACCAGAGCATTAAATCTGGATCAAGCATAGGCTTATATAGACAAAGATTGGAGAAATGGTCAAGATCTTACGTTACTAAGAAATATTCAAGGTAATGTGTAACAAATGTATTTTTCTTGTATTCTGCATATTTGAACGTGAAAGATAAATGGAAAATATTAATTATGCAAGAAGAAGGTTAATTATATCCCATTACAATGGCATTGTAATCGTGTTTAATGCCATAGATACGTGCTTATCTAGTTGTTGGTAATGTTATCATGGTTATCACATTATCGCATCCCACCCAATGTTAAAAAAAGGCTTTGAGCGAGATTAATAAATAAAGCATCGTACCAAATAAAAGAATACACATCACATGAGAACTTTCCACAACTGCAACAACTAAAATGGATATCACATGCAACTAAAAGAGAAAATAGTAACATAATCAAGATGTTAATGTTCTACACAACTTCATATAAAAGTTTAAGAAAGAAAACCTCATCAAAACTGAAAAGAGCGATAACAGCTTCTGGACTTGAGAAACCTGTTTTTCTGAAAAACTTTTTCAAGAGAAAGATTTTACAATTCCAACTGAAAGCAGTACTGGCTGCCAAATGTTTCCTTGCAGGAAAACGGTTAATATTACATTTACCGATACGATTTAAATAGAAACTGTATGAACAGAATTATTTTTCTTATTAAAGGATCTAATTGAAATGTTCTTTTTCTTGTAGAAACTTGATCGTCTCAAAATCAAAAGGGGTGTAGCATTAAATAAAGGGAAAATGACGCGAAAAAAAAAACAACTATAAAAGGTGTTAGGCTATTTTCGATGAAAAATGATTACATTGTTTGATATATATATATATATATATATATATATGTGTGTGTGTGTGTGTGTGTATTATAATTCAGACTTATATTTTAAAATTTTTCTCTATATTTCTGAGATGAGGTGTTACGTACATTATTTACATTATCCGGACTATTGTCCTCAGCTTTGTTGCCATATTTATCAGTTATCAGTTATCTCCTCAAGGACACATGGCACAGTGGATAAAGGTGTTGGTTAGATCCAATGACAAGACCCAAAGAGTGTGAGTTCAATACCTGGTTAAGGCAGTGGAGAACTTTCAGAGGGAAATTAACAGATAACTGATAACTGTCATCCATTAAACATGGCACGTGGAACTAGAACAGTCTACCCCAGTGAGCGAAATAAAGGGTAACGTTCGACATTCCAACAACCTGAAGAATGCCGGAGAGTACAACGGCCGAAACGTTGTAATAAATATGGCGACAAAGATGAGGACAATAGTCCGAATAATGTAAATAATGTTTTTAATTTTTTGTCTGTAATATTTGTAACTTTCTGCTGTATTAGTTAACTTCATGAACTAATGACGTCATACGGTAGTGCTTTAATGAGAAGATATTTCCGAAATAGGCAAAAGATTAGATCGTCTCCTTGAAAGGTCAAAATACTACAATGATAATTAAAAAATATAAATTTAAATATATACCGAAACCTAAAAAAATGTAATAAAATAATAATATCAAGTATGACGTCATTTTGGCCTAAGCAATCGACAAATATACTTGTATTTAGTGTCAGTGACTTATGAGACGACATTAATCATCACTCTACGGTCGTTGCTATAATCTCCATAAATCTTATGTTTCCTTTGTTCCATTTTTCCTTCTTTTATGCGTCTTATCTCTTCAGGTTGTTAGCTATCATGACTCTGCTCTTCTTAAACTGTCTTTTGTTACTCTAAGTAATTTCTGACTCTTTACCGTTCCTCTTTGTTCCCGTTTTACGATCCATTCGCATCAGCTCGTTTCATAGATTATTCACTGTTCCTTCCCGTTTCTTCTTCCTTCTGTATGCAATGTGAGTGTTAAATTCTCTGGATATTCTTTTGTCACTGTGTCCAAGAAATTTGGAATGTCTGTTTGTAAATATGTTTCCTTATTGTCTTTATTTATGGCTCTAAATAATTTCTAGAATTTTACAACTTTTCTTTGTTCCTGTTTTGCTATCGATTCGTATAAACTGGCGGGATAGCTTATACACTATTTCCTCCTGTTTATCCTTCCTTCAATATATACGAAGAGTTTTAAGTTCTCGAGAACGTTTTCGTCATTATGTGTCAAATAATGTTCGAATGTCTCTGATTATAATTATAAGTTTCCTTATTGTGCTTATTGCCCTGTCTTTTATTGTCCTAAATAACCTTTGACTCTTTACCCCACCTCTTTGTCCCTATTTTGCCATCGATTCGCATAAACTGCTTAGATAGGTTACTCTCTGTTTGTCTTGCTTATACCCCACTTCAATCTATCCGGTGAGTGTTAAAGTCTCGAGAACGCTTTCGTCATTATGCGTCTAAGAACGTTTAACTGTCTCTGATTATAAATATATTTCCTTATTGTCAAGATTTATTGCATACAAAATACAATTGAGGCACAAGGCCTAAAAAGTAGGAATGGGTTGAGGCTGGTCGTCACTTACTATCTTATACCTAGCTAATTAGATTCGCGACTCAGCTGTTCGTTACAATTTGCACATCCATCATCATTCAATCCTCCGTATACCATAATACCGCATACACTCATGGAACTTACAAAACGCATCCCATGGTATAAAAATTTAATTAGCATAAAAAATCAATATCTAAAATCGTACATGATACGTAATGAAGGGGAAAGAGTATGAACCCCGAAAACAAAACAAAAATATCAACCTTGTTACTTTATTGCCTTTATTTGCCTTAAAACTTTCTCATTGCTCCCAAGTTCATTTTATATTATTGTCAGCAACCATCACTAGAACCACATTTGTCTTTTCAAATTTCCTATTCTGTGCATCATTCATAATATGTATAAGAGATCAGATATTAAACAAACAGTTCCGGACAATTTCCTGACTCTTGAAACTTTACTTAGTTTCTCGAAGGCATCTTCCGCTTTTCCAATGCGTCTTTAGATTTCTGTACTACAATGTAACCCGGATATAAGAGAGTTGCCGGGACCGGAGAAGAAGTCTCTTATATCCGTTTTTCTCTTATATCCGGGTTTGGTCTATTTTGTTTAGGTAAGTATGGCTCTAATTTGGGACCAGATAAAATCTCTCTTATATCCGGGTTTCTCTTATATCCGGGTTACACTGTATATTTCCCATCGTTTGTTAACCTTTTGAACCCTGACCACCGCTTTACCGTTGGCAGAGAAAAATGACGTAATGCCCAGCCACCGGTTGAACAGTAGTAGAGAAAAATGAATTAATGACCAGCCACCGATTGAACGGTGGTAGAGAAAAATGACTTAATGCCCAGCCACCGGTTGAACGGTGGGCAAACACTTGTAACTATTTTTATATCTACGGTGAAACATTACACAGCAATTATTTGTGAATTTTGACTAGGGAGTTCAGGTAGAAGGATTAAAATTGTTCAGGAAAGCAGGGTTCAAAGGGTTAATACAGGTAACCTGACTTACCGGTATTTATTATGCCCGTATTCTTTTGTATCCACATTGGTAAACCCAAACCGAGAAGCAGAGAAGTTCCAATTATGAAGAGGTTCCTGGAAGAATCCAGAGAGACATTCCTGAGATTGGAAATTCCAATAGAAGCCACCATTCCTTTCACAAAAATGAAAAGAAATAAAAAATATAAATTTAAAGAACCCGTAAAGTCTTTACTGAGCATTAAAGTAGCAATCATGAGGGGAAATAAATGCGCATGCGTGCCATAATAGCCTCGATGCAGGGGAAATTTCTGTTGAACAAGATAAAATGTTGATAAAAAACTTACTAAATAATAATTGAAAATCAAAATAAGAAAAAAGAACTCATAACAATTCAAATAACATTAGAAATTAATATATTTTGGAAGTTTATTGTATGCTTTGATATATAGATATTTACTAAGTAAAGTCATCCATCCTAACAGGAAAAGTTAATTATTGGCATCTAAGTCTAATAATAGAGGAAATTATTATTATTTCGATAACTTTTATTTTGTATTTTTGTATTTCGTGGGTATGCATAGCAAGCGTATAATTAACGAGCTGACAGTGTTTTTAGTTTGAAGGTTTGTATTTATGTGAAGTACTTCATACGGGAGTTTATTCTTTTTACCAGAATTAAAGAATCACAAGTCGGATTATCGTTTATGATTCACCTGGTGATATTATTATAAATTTCATATCCTTTAAAAGAAAAGGTTTCTGGAATCATTTAGTAATTTCTCTTGTAAATTTAGAAAATTCTTTTTCATTTTGTCGAGATTCTTAAGCCAATTTTGGTATCTAAAGAACCATTTCTTGATGATTAGAGAAGAAAAAGAAAAGAACGATCTAACAAAGATTGGGAGGTTACTTTGAAACAGCTAAGCCTAAAAATCATATAAAAATGTGAAAGATGTGGAGGAAAGTATTCAAGTAAATTGCTGATAAAATCGTTTAAAATGTATCGCTGTCATTACCTGACGTTTATACATCACGGATCTTTCTATGACATTACAAGTTGCTAGCCGTAAAAAAGAAATCAATAAAATCCATGCTTTTACATATTATTACTTTCTCTTCTCTGTTGTCATGAAATTACACGTCTATGTATTCATTATGTAGATAAATTAACTTTTGCTTTGTTGAGTATTCTACATTTATACAACTTGGCAAAGATCAGGTTTTCTGTTTTACTAATTTTTTGATTTTTCTGTGTACTATTACTGCTTCTATTTTTTTAATCTTATATTCTCTTCCACTGGGCTCCCAAAAGTAAAATAAGTACTTGGTGAAGACACCAAAGAAGAAGGGGTCCCTACAGCGTTTTTGTTCTTTCAGAAGCTGTTGAGGCTTGGAGTTACTCAGTAGGTTCTGCAATCAAACCAAATAAGCTAGAGTAAAAATGTCGAAAAATATCCCATTTTGTTAAACTATTTTTGCAGGGGAGTATTAAACCATACAGCCGTGAACGTTTGTTTTTAAAGGCAGCATAATTTACTCAAGCACATTGCATAATGTTCAAAACTTTTGTTTTTTATTCCCTCGTCCGTCATTCCTTATCCAGACTCTTGTGGAATCAGCGAAATATTGACATTATAACGACTGGTATGATGTGGATTGGTGACGCTCCGATGGCTGCGGTAGGCTCGCGTGTCTCAGTTATTTCAAGAGAGAAGCGGCATTGAGTTCCAAATCTTGAAGGGCCACCCATGGCAGCAAAATCGAAGAGCAGGGACCAGACAATGGGATCAACCCCGCTTATCGAAACGGCTGTATAGGCAAATATCTATATGCTTTCAATGGGAAAACCAGCGGACGAGGGCAGCACCAGTCGGCCTGGTGTAACAAAAGCGGACCTTGACAGACCAAGTATCCAGCAGTCCAATGCAAGCAGATTTGCTAGATCTCGCCTGTCTCAGCCCCCTTTGAGTCGCGAGGGAGGTACTTCTGGCCAAGAGTGTTGGCTTCTCTGTCGCGCAAAGTTGTCAAAATCAAATTCACGCGAAAACTCTCTTTGACTTCGCTTTCGTCCACCATACAGAAAGTTAAGCGACGATGGTCCCGTGGACAAAAGAGGAGGGGACTTGGTTAGCTGGAGGCCTTTAGTCCGCACACAGACTTTGGCGGTGGGTTCGTGATGGCCATCTCCCTCGTGACTTGAGATGACGCGAGGATGTGGCGATTGGAGTCGTGACTGTGTTGGTCTATTCAAAATTCACGCAGCTCACTACCAACAGCAGTTAGCAGGTGACCCATTCTTGCAGTCAAAACTTGAGATCTCATACTGATAAAGCTCCAGTTGCTTTTAACCCTTTGACTGTTGGAGCATGGAATGTACGAACGTCATTGGGCATCAAGGACATGGAACGCCTAGAGAGAAGAACAGTGCTTGTGTGTCGCGAGCTGGTCCGTTTCGACATCGACGTGGCTGCTTTGAGTGAAACCAGACTCGTCGAAGAGAAATCGGATCCACCTATACGATCTTTTGGAAAGGGATGGAGACAAGCGAATAATATATCCACGGGGTTGGCTTTGCCATGAAGAAAAAAACTCGTAGGGAAGCAAAACATCATCCCCATTGCTATCAGCGAACGCTTGATGACTCTCCGGCTCAGCCATGATAGTTTCCTGACTTCATTTCCGTCTATGCATCTACCCTTGCTTCTGACGACGCCACCAATGAGTTTTTCTATGACTTTTTCGACTCAATCCGAAATATCACATGGTTCGTGGTTCTTGGCGAGTTCAACGCTGGCCGTGATCACCGTACATGGAGAGGCATTTTCGGTCGTCATTATATCAGAAACCGGAATGCAAACAGGATCTGCTCTTCGGTCTCTGTGCAGAACATGGGTTGACTATGACCAACATTCTGTTCAAATCATGCGTTCCATGCCTGGAGCAGATGATTGCTGGACAAGCCACCATCTGCTGGTCTCGCGTCTCAAGATCTCTGTTCGCTGACCTTTTAGGCGTCCTCCTACAGGCAGGCCTCACCGACGGTTTTACTGTGTGAAACTTCAGGACTCCAAATATTGGAGCTCTTTCGACTATTCGTTGAAAAACGAAGCTCCGAAGAGAATCGAATCACCATCAACAAACCCGCCTTCTGGTCGTCTCTCCCTAGTATCGAGGTTACTATCCTTCAACATCACTTCCCCTGGGCCTGCCATGTGTCCAAAATGAATCTCCCTCGATTCCCTCCTATCGTCCTCTTTGTAGAGCTCACCATCGGCAAGGGGCTACGCAGAGGTCCATAAAAGACGCTTCAAGAAACCTGGGAATCTGTTGGATCATGGAAATCGTCAATATCCAAATATTCTATCTAACCTTTTTAATTTTTATTCTTCTCTTTTTTCTAAACCTTTTAACTAAATACTAGTATTCAAACCCTTTAACGAACTGAGTGCATTCGTTTTGGCTGTCGAGATTTTATATTTCAATTAAGCGCAACATACTATGTTTGACAGTGTGTTTCATCAGGCTACCTTAAAGGTAGTCTTTATTAAAAGATGTATATATAAATAAAATAAAATAGCGGCAACACAGAAAGTGAAACCCTTTTGTGTTCATCTTCATCCTGGGTATGACAATAAACTACATCCGCGTCCTGGGTAAGACGATAAACTACGTCCAACAGCAAGGCCTCTAACTCGGAGTTTTAAGGAGCGTGGACCCACCTGTTAATTGCTGGTGTTCCCAGGTTCACCTTGACAAGGGGGTGGTAGCACCTGTTAGGGGGTCCTAGCTATGGATAAATAGCTAACCCCTAAATTGGGGGTCAAAACACTATGAAAGTATAAAAATAGGTTTTAATACCAGAAATACTTTGTAACAAATTATTAACAGCAATACTTTTTTGAACATAAATATTACCAGCTATACAGATTTGAAAAAATATTATCAGCGATATATTTTTGAAGACAAAAATATTACCAGCAATACATTTTTTGAAAAAAAATATTACCAGCAATAAAAATTTTGTCAGCATTAAATAACTTATTGAGGTTGATATGCCGTAAAACAAACAAAACCAAACCAAAATGTTATTCATCTCCGACGAAATCTTAGCCACTAGTTTGTAGTCACAAGACTTTATGTCAAAAAATGTTACTTACCAAACATAACAAAAAATATTCCACCAATCACAGGCTGAGGAACTGTGACAAATAGAGCACCGAATTTACCAAAGCATCCGAGTAACATCATCAGAAAAGCACCAACTTGGATTACTCTTCGGCTAGCAATCTGGCGATATAGAAATTAGAAATATTAAAAAAAAAAACACCATAAATTCCATAGCATAAATTTTTCTCGTATAATAATTACAGAATATTGATGATTACAAAAAATGATTTCGCTTAAAGATATTAAGTTTCGTCACATACTTTGGTGATTAAAATGGCACCGATATTTTGACTGAAAGACGTATTGCCACTGGCAGCTCCCCAGACACCGGCCAAAAAACAAGTAATACCTTCCATTCCAATTCCTGTAAAATGAAAAATCACATCGTCATTTGAGCGGATTTAAATAAGAATAGTCATTTGTGTTGTGATAATTGTGTGTATTAGGAGGTCTTATCAGCTTTGTAAAATTAGCATTCGATATCTGGCTTTTATCTGCATCTGAACACAGGCCATTGCAATAGATAAGAAATACGCAGCTACTTCAGCCATAAAATTTCGATTTCTAAAAAAAAATTCTTAAAATTCTCAGCTGTCTCTCACCGTCTGGCAGAGAGATCGAGATTGGTATCTCTAGGATGAGAAAAAATTTGGATGCTTAAAATAAACCATTCTTTTATAAATACTTATCCGGTGAAAGACTAACAAATTGTAGTTGTCATAGTCGTTTTTTTAGTGTTTCCGTGTTGTTTTCATTTTTTCTAAAATATCAGGTCATCCCATAAGTTCTGTCCGAATTTTGAATAAAGAAAACAAGTGACCAAATGTTACATTTAATTACAGATTCAATCAAAAATGTATTTTCCCTGATTATCTATGACTTCCTTCAATCTATTAACATGCTTACTAATTCCATTACTGTAAAATTCTTTTGGCTTTGATTCGAAGAACTCACAAATGTCAGTTTTAACCTCTTCCTGTGTTTCTTCCAAATGATTCTGAAGCTACGAAACAAACGAAGGAGCTCTGAAGGAGCAAGATCGAGAGAATAAAGTGGATGAGGAACTTTCTACCAACCAAGTTCTTCGATCTTTTGTGACGTGATTCTTGCTGTGTGGGGTAGCGCATTGTCCTGGTGAAACATCACCACTTTTCGATTCACTACAGCAGGTCTTTTTTTCCTCAAAACTTGGTTCAAACGCTCTAATTGCTGACAGTATATTTAAGCATTAATTGTTGCATTAGGTGGTAAGAATTGAAAGTGGATTATTCCTTGGCGATCCCACCAAATTGAAAGAAGAACCTTTTGCCCATGAAGTTCCTTTCTCGGCTGTGGCTGGGGTCCTTCCCCTTTACCAAGCCACTGTCTACAACACTTAACATTTCGATAAAAGATCCATTTTTCGTCATAGTCACAAGTCTATCCAAAAAAGGTGAAACAAGTTGGCGAGAATGAAGAGAAGAGCAGATGTCAACTCGGGATTTGAGGCTGTTTTCAGATAATTCGGGAGGCACCCATTTTCCAAGTTTAGTAACTTTTCCAAGATTACGATGGACAGTTGTATGGTTTGAACTGAGAACCATTGCCAATTCCTCAACTGATAAAGCAGAATTTTCTTCAAGGGCTGCTTCAAGAAGCTTTTCATCAAACTCAACTGGACGTCCGGTTCGATCTTCATCTTCAAGGGTGAAATCTCCACCTCTGAATTTTGCAAACCATCTTCTGCAAGTTCTTTCATTCACACATTCCTCTCCATAAACTGAGTGAATGTTTCTAGCCGCTTCGGCTGCTGAGTTTCCTTTCTTGAACTCATAAAGCATTATGTGCCTCAAATGATTCTTGGGTACTTCCATGTTAGCAGGGTTTTAATCAAACAAAATTTAATTTTATTGTTCTCTGAAATAAAATTTGATCAGTTTAAATGCATCTAAACATAAAAATAATGTTCAGCTCCATTAGACATTATAAAATACTCTTTAAATTTCGTTCATTTTAAAAAAAGGTAAAATTCGGAGAGAACTTATGGGATGACCTGATATAAAAAACGATACTATGCCGAAAAATACTGCTTATTTTCTTTCGTATTTAATATTAGAATGAATGAGAAAAAATGTCCATTTGGAAAATTTATCAAGCAATCATTTTGAGTAATATTAGATAAAACAAAATATTACTAATATCAACCAGAAACAAACGTAATTTTGTGGTTAACTCAGTATGTATGTGTAACAATATTCATATATGCGTACTGATGTGTTGGAAATAGAAGTTGAAGTTGGCAAGGACGATCCAATCAAATTCTATTCCCACCACAAAATAAGAATAAAATCTGGACTAATAATATGAGTCTACATCAGAGCCCTTAGGATATGTAGCCCGGAATACCTAAATGAAGAAGAGATATATATTGAGAAAACTTTAAAATTTCTCCATTACCCACACCATTTTATCATCAACGCTAAAAAGCAAGCTTACAAAATCCACAAAGCCAAAAAAAAAAAAAAAAACAGACACCCCTAACAACACTTCTAACAAAAATTACATATAATTCATATGCCTGTCCTCCAACACTCTTTCTACTAAACTCGCAAAGAAATTAGTCAACCCTAACGATAGGATCGTTACCATTACCTCCAAGACAACCAAAGATATAATTATGAAGAAAAATAAACCTCGATTCAAATGCGTGGATTTATCAAATAAATTGCTTACAATGCAAAAAATGTTTATGCGGGAGAGACATCATGTGATCTGAAAGCCCGTATCTACGAACACAAGCGAGATACGCGTTTGGACAAACGATCTAACCTTCTCGTTTTGCATCTAAACGATGCTGGACATTTGATTTTACTAATGCCACCCTATTTAAAAAAGAACATAATTCATTAAGGACAAAGTATACTGAAAACATAATAATAACATTATTACCAGCTATAAACACAAGCCTAAAACATTACATTAAATCGACATCTTTCTTTGAATTCAATCTTAAAGAATCTAACTTATATATATATATCTAATACAAAGAATACATTCTTAAAGAATAAATTGGAACCTTATGACGCTTCGGTGACGAACTGACCGCACAAAGGTGAAGATAAAACTTCCACTAGACGGACACACATGCACAATTACAAATACATGTTACCATCCGATGCCCACTTAGACATACAAGAATCTTCACAAACCTACATGCACATAGAATTATCTATGATTTTAAGACACGCAACACGAGTATGACCAATGAGAATTGACAAATGAGAACTGACATAATTGAAACTACCTGTGTTTTTGTCTTTGTCTACTTTCCCTCAGTTTCTGACGAAGCTTTAATAAAAGTGAAATATGTTAGATTGCTATATATATATATATATATATATATATATATATATATATATATATATATACTGTGTAGACATAGAAATGCATCTTCATTCCATGTGTAACTACGTTCTGGGTATGGCGATAAACTACATCCGCGTCCTGGGTAAGACGATAAACTATATCAAACATTAAGACCTCTGATCAGAAGATTTTGAGGAGCGTGTTCCCAGGTCTACCCTGACCCAGGGTGGTAGCAGCTGTTAGGGTCTCAACTATGGGCAAATAGTTAACCCTCAAAATGGGGCCAAAACACTATGATAGTGTAAAAATAATTCTTAACACCAGAAATACTTTGTAAAAGAAAAAAAAATATTACTATCAATACATTATCAGCAATACATTTTAGGCAAAAATATTTTACCAGCAATCATTTTTTGAAAAAAATATTATCAGAAATAGATTTTTTTGAAGGAAAAATATTACTAGCAATACAAGTTTGAAAAAAAATATTACCAGCAATAAAAATTTTGTCGGCATTAAATAACCCATTGAGATTGATATGCCGTAAAACAAACCAAACCAAAGTAAATCATGTGTAACTACTACTTGTATGTGTCATTTAACCAGAATGGATGATAATCGCTTATCACAACGACAACCGTCTGGAGCGAAGACGACAAAAGATCGCAAAACAAAACAAAAACATGTTTTAAGGTTTCAACAGATAAAACACTCATAACTTTTAAAATCAATCAGGATAATTGTAAGAATGATTCTATTGACCGATGGAGCAGACCACTGAAGAAAACAGGCGCAGTCACAGAAAGGTGAAAAGGGTCGCAATTTTGGAAAACTCGATGTATGATGAACATAAACTTTTTGTGCGTGATATTTGAAGCTATGTCCAGTTTAATTTCCCAGATATAGTTAGAAAGCATTGTGCTGTTCGCGTATTTACTATTTGTGAAATATATTTTGTGTGCATAATTTCTTTGTTTCCAGGGTCCTTCAGTTACTCCTATGTATACTTTTTCTTCATTATATGGTGATTTTATCGTGGCTTTGTATATTATGTTGTTTTATAAGCAATTTAAGGGACATTCGTTTTTATTCTGCAGTTACACGTGGGTTTAATTTGTTTGTGTGGTTTGTTGATAGTTTTCCTGTTGTGCTTTTCTATTATTTGTGCCATGTTCTCGGTGTAAATATAACTGATTTTTACTGTGTTTTTGTTGAATATTTTGTGTAGGGTGCTTGATTCCGGGAAGTATTTGTGTAAGAGTTTGAAGAATATTTTTCCTACGTTTGTTTTTACGTTTTTGCTGTACAGTGGGTTGAACCATATGATATTTCTTTTTCTGTTGGCCTTTTTTGTGTTCTGTGGTGAGTATGTGAGTGTTGCTGGGAATCCACTATCGTTCAGGGCTGTTTCGTAGTCTTTCTTTGTTAAATATGGATTCATTGGAGGAATTGTTGGAAAGCCTGCGGTTAATCGATTTTGGTATCTGTTTGATTATAGAAGGTGGGTGATTGGAAGATGTGTGTATATAGAGTGATTTATCATTAGGTTTTCTGTATGGTTTATATGTGCCTTTTCTTAGGTTGAAGGTAACATTTAGAAAATCTACTTTGTTTAGGTTAGTTTTTATATCTATGTCGAATCCGTTATTTTTGAAAATCTTTATTATTGCTTTTCTAGTTTTGTCTGCATTTTGTTTGTAACAATTTCTAAAGATAATGAGACCGTCGTCCCTGTACAGTCCTGTGTCATTTCTATCTATTATTTTGCTTAGTTCGTGTAGTATTTTATACCTATGATTTCGCAGGTCTCGTGCCCCGTCAAAGCTTCCCATTGTAGTGTCAAAGATCCCATCTTTCTTTATCCACATCCATGAAATAGTAATAACTTACGGGAGTGTTTAATGATGTCGATTTTGTTTAGTTTTATTATTATTTGTTCCTGAGCTAAGTTGATGGCCATATCTAGCAAGGGTTCTGTTATGGATGGGTAAAATTCTTTTATGTCGAATTGTAGGAATTGGCAATTTTGTTTGTTATTTATGCCGTGGAAGCAGTCAATAGTTGGTTTTGTGTTTTTCCACTGGTCTACTCCTAACTTCTTCCTAAGTTCAAAATTTTCTAGTATCGTTTTACTTATTTTACCTAGTTCGCTTTTGGCTGGGTTTATGAGTCTGCATGCAGGGTTGCTTCGTGGTCTTTTAGTGTGATAAAGGCTTGCGTCTTGCTGATGCAACTTATTCGGTCATCTAGGTATAATTAATGAGCGATTGCTTTAGCTTCCTTATTGATATCAATATCAATGAGGAAACTTGAAATTAAAAAAAATAAAAGATTATATTTTTACATCAATTTTTCTCTTTCTTCGTGGTTGTTGGTGTGGAAGGCTAGTGGAATGACCTTAGCAGATGTACATTTATAACAATTCATCATGGTGCCAAGTCACTTCCAAAGAAGAAGGAAAAAAAATCAAAACAATTTTATTTTAAATGTAAATTCTTATCTTTTTTTCGAGTTAATAGTGAAAGAAAAAATAATCATCATTCTTATTCGAGGAGTTAAAACCAATTATTTAGATAATGCCAACATCCCCCATAATTGAGATAATAAGCTCGATGAAAAATAGCATAGAATGAAAAAAGCCCCAAACATAATAAAAACAAAAGATTTTATCGTCAAAATGTTTGTTATTATTAAGAGGAAAGACCAAAGTGTTTTTTTATTATTTTATTAAATTTTTTAATCCTTTCTAGCATGTTCGAAATTTTGGCTAAAAATCTTGTTTTTTTATGTCAGTGCTCGACGTAATATTTACGAACAGTGTTTTAGCACCTTTTTTTCAGGTGAAAAGCATTGATTTGGAAATTCTTGCAAAAATCAAATAATCATCGGATTTTAATGAAACTTTCCGGACTTATTTACAAATAAATGAAATTATTTTTTAATTTTATTTAGAAAATCTTGGTAAAAAATATTATTTTTTACATATGATACCTCCACTCATGAAATTTCCAGAAATTAAATTTCAATCTAAAAATTTGTTTTATTAGTTAAAAGTAGGGCTGCTTGGAAAATTTAAATTATCAGTTTTTTTTTGTAAAAAAAGAACCCCCCCATTTACCGAAAATCTACTCTGAATCGTAAAATAAAAAAATGCAATAAAACTATCACATTATTTAATGAGAAAAAACTTTTAAATATTTATTAAGGGCACCTATTTTCTTAAGAAAAAATGTTTTCGATGAATAATGAAAATTTACAAGAATTGTTTTAATTTTTGAAAAAATTTAATGATAATAATTTATAATATTATAAATCGTTTAAAATTTTGCATTACTTCAATCCGGTTAGGTGATATTGTTATTAAGTGAAAACTATATTTACGAGTCAAAAATTGAAAAGCTCAATAAAAGTCGTTTACACCCAATATTTAAAAAAAAAATTTAAAACTTTTTATGCATATAAAATATTACATAACATGCCCCCTGTTTGAAATTACGGTCGATCTTACATTACAAAATCAGAAAATAAGTGCAATGACGATAGTAAATTTAAATTCAACATTCCTAAAATTAGATTACGGAGAATATTTTCCAACATTTTTAAAATTGCTGAGTCTTTAAAAATTACATAAAAAAGGCACCCACCCGTTATCTTCTTAAATTATGTCTCAAAAGATTAAGTATCCGTAGAACAACAGTATAAGTGTTGACAGATTTTATCATCACTCGTTAAGTGATCTGCGAGTGACAAGCGACGGGGATAGCGCGTGATCACCCTTACTGTTTGTTTTAAAAATCTATTTCTCTGTTATTTACACTTAAAGTAAATATTTTTTTCCAATGAGATTAATTATACTTTAAATCAGCTAATGTTCCTCAAATAAAGTTTCAGAAAAGTATATTTTAATTTTGGAAGATTTTTAAAACGAGAATTAATTTTTGTTTAAAAATGTCTCAAAAATGGTCGATATTTATCGATTTTCTGAAAGCGACCAAAAAGTTGAGATTCCAATCAATATAATTTCTATTTAAAGTACACCAGAATTTTTAGCTTAATGGAAATAGTAAATTTAATCCTTTAGTTTCCAATTAAAGTTAAAATGAAAGCTTCAAGAATTTTAAAAATTCATTTTAAACCTTAGGTAACGAAATTGAATGGGGATACTTATAATATACGCTACTAAATATTGTATGCATTTTTTTGGATCTATTCAACTTGAGTACTAAACAAATAGACAGAGATAGAAAGATAGAAAGAGTTGACTGAAAAAATTATGGATTTCGAAGCGAGTGATTTCCCCATGCTAAATGACTCGCGTTGGAACTTGCTTTATAAACATAGAAAAAGCCAAAATAAGGAACCGTTAGACCAAAAAAGCGACTTTCATTTAAAAAAAAGGGAAGCGAAAATGTCGCTGGTTAGAAACGGAGACATTGTATGATAAGCAACAAATTTTGTAAGAATTAAATAATAAAGTTAAAAAAATGTTTCAGTGTAATACATTTCTTTAGCGAAAATACTAAGCAATAGTAAATTTAGATGTCTATTGAGCCAGTTTAAAATCAGTTTGGTCTCTAGTCATGTGTTAATTATATGATCGTTAATTATACCTCGATTGATGGCATGAACAGGTGGGGGAGGTGCTCCAGATATTCTTGCGCATGCGTAGTAATCTCCAACCGATTCAATAATGGAAGCGAACAGAGCTGTAAATATGCCAAAGACACCAGCTGCACTGACACTTGGCATTCCCCACTGACCTGAAAGAACAAATAATGAATATAAACAAACGGGATTAACAATTATTTGAAGAGGTTCCTGAAAGAATAATGTACAAATTTGTGACATACACATTTATATGCATACCATATACACATATACGTAGACATCAGTACATATATTCATATAAATATTTATACACAGCTGTATACAGAAAATACACACACACACACCAAACACTATATATATATATATATATATATATATATATATATATATATATATATATATATATATATTCAAATATGTTTCATTGAATAATAGAGACATATTATGTGCATTTATTTATATAATAATTCTTCATAGTTTACTAATCAGTTTCTTGATGTTAAGATGAAATTCACCTAGGAAGGCGCCGTATTTTTTTCATAACCAAGTACTCCGAAATGAAGTATTGACGGATAATGACGGGGAAACACACGTGTTATATTTAGCGAAACAAGATAAGGAATTTATTTACAAATTTACTCATTTGAAGTTGTCAGTAGCTTTTTTTCAGGAAAAGGAATAACATATTTGAAGGTCGTAGTTTCGAGTTTGAATTGTCAAGAAGAGAAAATGTTTAAAACAAATTGAGAGAGTTCGTTTTTCACATAAAAGTTATACGGTTGTATTTAACATGAATGAAAAGATATAGTTACTTAGCTTTGGAGTTGAATAGAGTTCTTTGAAATTGCCCTGTTCTCATTAGAGGCTGATAATGTATCAGCGTGTAATTTGACACCGACGTTATTCAAACGCGTGGAACTCTGGCTTTCTGCCTCCTTATTCTTTCTGCTTTTTCTCTCTCTGCCTTGATTCAACTTTCTTTGCCTATTTATATCAAAAAGCGATTTCACATGGGCTCGTTATTTTTTTCTCAGTTTCTAAGCCGCACCCTCCATCATTGGACAACAGTGGGGAAAAGAGTGTTATTTTTATTTAGTATTCACCACAGAGATCATACTCAGGGGTGAATTAAAAGATATAGTTATTGTAACTGTGATCGTTGCGATGGTGGTTTTTAAAAATATGCGTGAACGCACTCTGTTATAATTATTATATCATTTGAAATTTATCTGTTGTAGCTATGGAATTTGTTGGCAAAACAAGTGCCCCAGTATAAAGGAGGTAACCAGAAATTAGTAGAAATAAAAAAATGGCATTAAATGTTTGATAAATACATTTCATCACGTGGCTGCTACACCCGTAATAATTTTTTACGTGTTGACTGGTTGATTTTGATATAGAAGGCCTCGAGTATTTGAAGTTTTTGTTTATTATTTTCGTGGTGTAGTATATTGGTTTTCCCAACAACTATTTTCCTGTATTGTGTATGTAGATATACTGAATATATATATATATATATATATATATATATATATATATATATATATATATATATATATATATATATATATATATACATAAATAATAAATATAAATATATATATATATATATCCAGTATATATACATATACGTATTTTTTACACGCACACACACACACACACGCACACACACACGCGCACACACACACACACACATATATATTAATAAATATATGTTTTTCCTCACCGTTAGGACAAGAGTTTCATGCACGATGCATTCGTCAGTAGCTGTTTGAAAACTGATCATTGCAAAATTTAAATATTGATATTGATATTGTATTGTAACGATAGACGAGTAGTCCATTTTTATTATATATATATATATATATATATATATATATATATATATATATATATATATATATATAGGAAAACTGTAATTTTAGACTTTTTCAAAAAGTCCACATCGGACGAAGCGCGTCGACTAAAACTACAGTTTTCCTGTTGTCTTTTTCCTTTATACATATTTTTATCTATTTATTCTGAGAAATTTTGTCACACACACACACACACACACACACAGACACACACACACACACACACACAGACACACACAGACACACACACACACACATATATATATATATATATATATATATATATATATATATATATAATCGAGCACTATTTTTTAAAATTATAACAAAAATGCTAAAGAACTTTCTTTCCTGTTTTCTATATATTTTCACACACACACACACACATATATATATATATGTACAGGGCTTGAAGTCAATTTAAAGAAGACAAAGGTACTCTATCAGTTTGCGCCTCTTATGAGTACTGCCCTCCACACATCATCATTGGCGCGACTGAGCTGAAGGCGACCCATCGATTTACCTACCTTGGATATACTATCACGGCAGATGCTGGGATCAACAAGGAGATCGAAAACAGACTGGCATGGGCGTGCATTGCTTTTGGCAGACTATACAAGCATATGTGACACAACAGACAACTGAAGAAGGGCACAAAGACTAGAGTGCATAGAGCTATCGTCCTCACCAATACGGCCATACGGCTCAGAGTCGTGGGTCACTTATTAGCATCATCTACGAATCCTCGAACGGCCCCACCAACACTGCCTCCGCACAATCTTTCACAATCCACTGGAGTGACTTCGTCAACGATATCGAAGTCCTTGAAAGGCGAAGATCACCAGCATTGCGGCTATACTGCTGAAGTCCAAGCCAGGCTGGGCCGGGCACGTTTCTAGGATGGAGAATCATCGCCTGCCTAAAAATTTTATTGTACGGCGAGATCTCCACTGGCTATCGCGGCACCAAAGAAGCGAATTCAAAGATCGCCTGAAAAAATCCTTTGGTACTAATGGCCCACTCTAGCTGAGTACCGCGACACCTGGCTTCTCATCACCAACCATGCTGTCTCTTCCTTTGAAAATAACTATAGTGCTGCTCTCAAGAACAAGAGGCAGAGGAAGAAATACTGCAACGCTATGCCATCGATCCCAGGCCGGACTTGCTGCTGCAAATGCTGCGACCATGTATGTCTGTTCCGCATTGGCCTTATCAGACACAGACATGCCTGCAATCGATGTGAACTATTATTAGTCAAACATTGAGTATTTAAAGGACATTTCACATTATTTCAGAAGTTACAATTTTTATATCTATTTCTTCTTTTGCTTCATTATAGTTGTTATTTTTTGTAAATTATATAATATTCTAGACCACAAAAAGTCTCCTAAGCCGGCCAAGCATAGAAATGAATATAATATGGGAAACAATAATGCGGAGTTCTAGAGAAAAGCATTAATAAAAACAAAATTGCAATATGACCTCTGGTAAAAAAATAAAAATGAAAATGGAGACATTAGTTTACCCAGAATTCATACACTCAAGTATACATGATTTGTTTCTTAATCTTGATCTGCTCATACTGCAATTTTGTTGTTGTTAATGCTTTGAAAAATTGACCATCCTAAAAAATATAAATAACCCTAATTTACTTCAGGTGTCTGTTGTACCACACACGTGTTAGGTGTGAATAAATTACGATATATACGCAAGATATATACGCACATTGGATATATTGGGAGTTGTATATACATATGTATATGTGTGTATATATCGCTTAAAAATTTTCAGCCGATAAATATATTTCTAAGGATCTGGAAAAACTTAGAGGATTCAAATAATGTTATCTTATTCGCCTTAGCCGAAGCGCGTTTTCGAAGAATATGAAGAGGTAGAAAGAAATTTCTGTGGGACGACAATCCGGATAAGAAATTCGTTGATATTTTGATTCAGGAAGCAAGAAAGCAATTTAAAAAAACTCGTGAATATCCTGAACGTTGATACAGGATTCAAATTTTAATTCTCTTTACTAAAAAATATAAAGGCCTTACCTGGATATGGAAAACGAAACCAAGCTGATTTATAAAGTACATCACTGTAAAGATCAGTTCGGGCGGCATAACCCCATTCGTCTTTCTCTTTGGGGAAGACGTCTGTGATTGTTAGAATGTAACATAGTAGCCAGGATATGAAAATAGCGAATAATATCTGCAAAGAAAATAAGAATTTCTCATTGATTTTGGACTAAGATTAAAAGATATAATTTTTTTTTAAATGATTTGGGTCAGGGTTAGGGTCAACCTGCCATGTATCGAATATTGTGACGGCCCTACTGTTTGTTCAGCGTATTAGATGGAAACCACTAAAATCATAAAAAAGGATCCCTAAAAAGGATCATCGTCTCCAACGATATAAATATTCACAAATATGTAACAGGTGATTCTGACTGGTGTTCCTCACACCATAACATTAATCAGACAAAGGAATATAAGTTGGTTCGACGAGAGTTGAACATTTATAATTCACTCTGTAGGCATTTATTTGGTAGGTAACAAGTTTTTGTTGAAAGACTTCCTCCTCTGCAGAAGATGAGGTCCTCTTATTCTGGGTCCAGGCGAAATGGCAATGTTGTACTTGAATATAATAATTCATTTTTAAATAAGTTCCAAAGTCTTGCATCCGGGTATATTCAGCTTTTTTCTTTTGGTTTTGTTACAGGTTTTTTTTTTTCATTCGGGTTTACCAGTGAAGAGAAATACTTTGATTGTTGTCCATTGCGTCGGGGATAGTCATTGAGGCAAAAAGTTTTGAGACAGACTCCTTTTTGGATTAAAAAAAATTGTTTATTGGATATTTTGCATTTTATAAGACAAAATAAATAGTTTCAATATTCATATTAATAATAATAATAATAGTAATAATAATAATAGTAGTAGTAATAATAATAATAATAATAATAATAATAATAATAATAGTAATAATTATTATTACTATTATTATTATTATTATTAATAATAGTAGTAGTAGTAGTAATAATAATAATGATAATAATAATAGTAGTAGTAGTAGTAATAATAATAGTAGTAGTAGTAGTAGTAATAATAATAATAATAATAGTAATAGTAATAATAATAATAATAATAATAATAATAATAATAATAATAATGTATGCACACCACCCAGACCCGGTTACCGAGATAGGACCTGTTACAATTCTATGGGACTACACAATACACACTGACAGAACAATCAAGGCCAACCGCCCAGATATTGTTATTAAAGACCACAAACAAAAACGGTGCCTCCTTATTGATATAGCAGTCCCTGCTGACTGCAATGTATCTTTGAAGATATTCAAAAAGCTGTCAAAATACAAGGACCTTGAAATAGAAATCTCGAAAATGTGGCATCAACAATCCCTGTTGTAGTTGGAGCCGTAGGACTGGTTGGAAAAGATTGCAGTAGACTAAATGAAGGGATTCCTGGAAGTCCATGCCTCAAGGAGATACAAAAAATTGTTCTGACAAGTACAGCCCACACTTTACGAAGGGCTTTATCTATGTAATTTCTTTTGTTTTTTTTTGTTTTTTTATCAGTGGAAAGTGTCATGATGCCATTTCTAACCTTAGTTCCCTGGGCGGGACCCGGAAAGAAATGTGTAAACGCCAGAAATCAAAGAAAATAAATAATAATAATAATAGGTTTTCTATCCAAAACTTCATAGCTAAATTTCATTGTTTTGTATAGATATTTATATATCTACAAATTAGTGCATGCAAAAAATATTTAAACAATCCCAAAGGAAAAAAAAAGGACTCTTCTTATTCTATCTGTTGAATCTGGCGATGAAAAAGTCAATTATTTGCATGACTACTCGAAATTAATATGGCTAAAGGCCGTTCTCAAAGTTAGAACGCACTGGCTCTGACCATCTCCCTTTAAGTACAATAAATTTCTTTTACATTGTGCAATTAATATTTCTTCGTAGAGCATTAGAAGTCGAAATGTAAACAATGAGACTTCGTGAAAGAGTACAACAATAATAATTGTCAAAATTATATTTGAAAACTTACATTTGAAATAAAAATATTTAAAATATATTTAAATACTCACATTTAAAGACATAATAATAAAGTCAGTCATGCGTGATAGACACATAGGCGATCATGTATCTTTCGATACATGACTGACGAGACAGATTTTTCCCGCAGTAGGTTGTCATTTCTTTCTGCGGTAGACCAGTTGCCATCCAAGACTATAGAACCCGGCCTGTCCTGCTATTTACCCATAGCTGGGGGAGAAGAAGAGGATTCATACCTTTGCCAAGGGTATTAGCACGTAAGTGAATGTAATGAAAGGAAAAAAAATGACCAGCATTATTTGCTATTTTACTTTTATAAAGGTCAACAGATGAAAAAAAGAAAAATATTTATGAGAGAAAAGTGAAAATCTCAAAGGTTACTTACAGGAAACATTTTAAATAAAGCAATGGGTATCTTTGAACATCCCCCGTCTTTGTTGTAAAGGAAACAGGGTACATCAATATTTTTCATATATTGTGAAAATATACAAATCAGTGCGGTAGTCCTGATGAAAAAAGGAAGAAAGAAAGAAATAAGGAACAAATCAGACTTTATTTTATGCGCGTCGCTTTGTTTTTAAGGTAGAACCTAAGTCATTTGCAGAATTTTCTGTGAATATCGCTTCCACTTCAGTCATGTTTGCTTTTTTCAGGGCCACTTTAGCACATTTAGGGATGTACTAACTGTTTTATTTCTATCTTGGTTTGAGTTATATCTGATGAAGCACTCTATAAATATTTTTAAAATTATTTCCTTGTCTATTAGAATCTCAATAAAATGGAAACTATTGCATAAGATGAAGGGAAACCATCTCTCATCAGTGACGCTTATAAGAATGTAGGCTTTTTATAAAATGAGAAAAATCTGAAGAGAAGAGAATAAATGAATACAGGAAAGTGACTGAAAGGTGTATTTACCACTTAGATTTTTATGTTTTTAGAGTATTTCAAATGTCTCCTGCAGTTGATGTGGGAAGCATTCTTACAATTGTGAAAGTACCTCCGAAGTTTTGTCAAGTCAAACTATAATTATAATGCTGACACTTGTGGAGGGTGCTGGAAAGTCCTCCCCTCGACAAAGAAGAGGTGATTTGGTTTGCTTTTTGTTTTACGGCATATCAACCTCAATGGGTTATTTAATGCCAACAAATTTTTTATTGCTGGTAATATATTTTTCGTCAAAAATCTATTTCTGGGAATATCTTTCCTTGAAGAAATCTATAGCTGGTCATATTTTTTTCAAAGAATGTATAACTGTCTTGCTGGTATTTTTTTTAAAGTATTGCTGATAATAATTTTTCCTTAAAAAATTATTGCTCGTAATAATTTTTTTATTACAAAGTATTTCTGGTATTAAAACCTATTTTTACACAAGTTTGGGTGTTAACTATTTGCCCGTAGCTGGAACCCTAACAGGTGCTAACACCCTGGCTCAGGTTGGAGCTGGGAACACCAGCAATTAAGAGGTGGTTCCACGCTCCTCAAAACCTACTGATCAGAAGCCTTGCTATTGGATGTAGTTTATCGTCTTACGTAGGACGACAAAGAAGAGGTGAGATTTCAGTGTCGTATATGAATACTCATTTGTAACTTACAGCAAAGCAATGTACCATTGTCCAGCAGAATAATCGGTGGCGACTTCAAACAGTGAAAGTCCAATTAGAGTGATTGTAGGCATAATTGTAATCGGTCCAACAAAAGATAAAAACACTTCCATTAACCCACTGAAGCCGATGAAGATCTGGATCAGGCTGCCGACCATCAGGCAACCTTGGATCTGGAAACAAGACAGAAAATACAATACAAACATTTAGACAATAACTTATATTTGTATCAAATGAATAGGCACACATGTGCTAATGATAGTAACACGTATTTACAAGAACATAACCGAGGGAAAAATATCTATCGCAGGAAAACCTATACTGTCTCAGTTGTTGTCAACAGCGAGGGCGAAGGTAACTTGTTAAGCTATAAAAATTATTTTTAAAACACCATAATTCTTTAACTGTCTATAAATTTTCAACATTTAAAAGATAGTGGTAGATAAGAAATTTTAATGTCCAATTTTGTTTGTTGTTAATAAAAGATTTTTTTTTTCAGTATGTAGTTTGTCGCTTGAAGAAAATAATACTAAACAGCAAAATCTTTGTCTATCTGATAATTTTACGAATAAATGATGAAAGTAGTTGCAAAACAAATATGCTTTTATATATTCAATACCTTATGAAAAGGAAACGTTTTTTCATTATTTTGTTTTTATACACACTATCATCAGAAGGTTATAAATGAAGAATCGATATTTTCTGCTTTGGTATACGTGTCAAAGTAACAGAAAAATCTATATACTCTATTTCCTGTCATGTAAGATTAGGAACCTTCTCTAAATTTCTAGTAAGCAAATTACTCTGGTGTATTTGAAATAGAAATTATATTGATTGGAATCTCAAGTTTTTGGTCGCTTTCAGAAAATCTATAAAAATCGATGAATATCGTAATTTTGACACATTTGTTAACAAATTTAAATCTCGGTTTTAAGAATATTACAAAAAATGAAATATATATTTGTGACACGTTATTTGAAGAAAATTAGCAACTTTAAAGTTAAATTAATCTGATTTGAAACAAATATTACTTAGAGCCTAACACGTAGTATACAACCATTTCTTAACCACGGAGTCTTGTTTTACTGACGAGCTGAGTGATTTATTGGCAGTCTAAGGTGTTTACAACTAAGTATGGTTGACCAGAAATTGACATAAATTTACGAAATCTAAGTGAACGCTTTTTTTCTGGTTTTTAACTACCTAACAATTTTAAAAAAATTAACTATATTTTCGGCAATTATCTAATATTTCATTGAATTTTATTAATTTTAGCTTTATAGCATTACGTTTTCATCAAAATAACACTTAGATAAAGGAATAAACTACTAAAAACGTTTTTATGAAATAGGAATTAAAATAAAAAATAATTTAAAAGGAAATTTCAAAATGACACGTAAATTAAAAAAATAAGAACTTCAAATAGAAATTGAATAAGAAAAATTTAATTTAAGTTAAAGTAAAAATTACATTTTTAGTAGAATTGTATTGGGTTTGGTCTCCAGGTTCTTTCTTTAGTGATACTAAAAAAATGATTAATATAAGTATGACCCACAGTCAAATAAATACATAAAATAAAAAGTTAAAAATTTTGTAGAGATGATTTGCTTGTTGAGACGTAAACACAATGAAATACAGAAATTAAAAATGAAAGAATTGCAGACGATCGAATTTTCCAGGGAGGAAAACTCATAAAATACTTGATGGACTCTCATATTTACGAAAATGGGAATGTTTCTCCACTAAAAAATGTTTAAATTATTTAAAAAATCTTGGTGCAAACCAACTTTTATTAAGTTTTTCAATTTTTGATTCGGAAATATAGTTTTCACTTAATGACAAAATCACCTAACAGGATTTAAGTAATGCAGAATTTTAAACGATTTATAATAAATTATTATAATTAAAATTTAAAAAATTAAAACAATTCTTGCAAAAATTCATTATTCATCGAAAAATTTTTTTCTTAAGACAATAGTGTTCTTAATAAATCTTTAAAAACAATTAAAAGCTTTTCTAATGTCATAGATTTACTGCATATTTTATTTTACGATTCGGACAATTTCGAGAAATGAGTAGTAGTTTGAAAAAAAAAACATTGACCAAGGAGTCCTGATAAAGCTGATAAAAACAATTTTGAGACTGAAATTTAATTTCTCGAAATTTCATGAAATTAAGTGGGTGGGGGTAGCATTTGTAAAAAAATAATATTTTTTTACCAAGATTTTCTAAAAAATTTCAAAAATAATTTAATTTATTTGTGAATAAGTCCAGAAAGTTTCATAAAAAAATATGACAGTTATTTGATTTTTGCTAGAATTTCTAATCAATTTGTTTTTCGGCTGAAAAGGCGCTAAAACAGTAATCGTAAATATTACGTCGACCGCTGACACCCCCCACCCAAAAAAAGATTTTTAACCACAATTTCGAACGTGCTAGAAAGGATTGAAAAAATTAATAAAATAATAAAAAATACTTTGGTCTTTCCCCTTAATGATAACAAATATTTTGATAACAAAACTTAAGTTTGGGGTCTTTTTTCATTATGCTATACTGTTTTTTTCAGCGACTAAGTGGAGGTGCCTATATAAGATGCACCGATAACGTGGTAAAATATTTATAAAAAATGAGTAATATTCAAATGAGGACTCGGCAACACTTAGATGTTTTTCTTTTAATATCTTAGTTGGATTTGTAATCAAAATTTAATAATCATATATTTCAATGTGAAGTCATCAGGAAATCAGTCAGGCTCATGTAACAAAGAGCCATGTTTCACTGATTAAGTTTTAGATTAACCACTGAAGAGGTATGTGACTTGTGGAGTTTTCTTTTTCTTCAGTGTGACGGATATACGGTATGTATTAGTAAAAATCCTAATTTGGATGCTAGGGTTACAAAGGCTAGTCATTCAATTCCAAGATAAAGAATGGGAGAATGTGATGTAAAATAAATGGTCGCATTATGCTTTTAGGCTGTAAACATTAACCGCTGGTATAAATGTTTCATCTCTTCCTGTGATTTCTTTTAGAAAGACCCGCATTTTTTTTCTCAACAGAGACTTCCATGCTTTCTAAGTAATTTCCGTGAATTGTTGACACGTTACATTCGAGTCTTTTGTCTTCATTCATGAATTGAAAAACAAAAGTGTCTGAAATAATACTTTCTCTACTCCTTTCACGAAAAATTGACAACTTACTGAAATCTGATTCACCGATAGACATATTTCTTTTTTTGCCAATGTATGTAAATAAACGATTTTGTTAAGTTTAAACCAGTCTTCTCGCTATTTTAGCTTGTTCCAGATAATACGTCTTAGAATTTGGGACACCTAGATAATTTATAATCGCCAATTTTATATTCGGTGCTGATAGACAAGGATACGCTTTTGAATATATATTACGAATTATCTGCTTATATCGGTAACTGATAGCCATATTGTGTTTATACTTGAAGAGTCTACGTTTCTATATTGTTAAAAAGTGGACGAAAAGGAGTTTTATTTATATTTCTGGTAAAAAATTACTTACCTCTCGGAGACGAAGTTGCCATATTTCACGGTGACCATCGCTGCCAACATCTGGTAGAGTGATATTCACAGAAAGATCTGAAACATATCAAGCAATATCAGAAACAGCCTAGTCTCATCAGACATGGATAAGTAAATATAAATTACGAGAATAATGGACAAGAAATCCTATATTATTTTATTGCACAGCAGTGTAATAGAATTTCAATTGTTTGAACAGCACAGAAAATGAAATAACGGTTCTCTTACGATCACTAAAGTTAAGCAACGTCGTGCCTGGTGACCGCTTGGGAATACCCGGTGCTGTAAGCTTGGATAATGGAAATGGGAGAGCCGAGTTTCAATTCCAATCGGGTTCGTTATATTCACTTACGCGCAAATACTCTTGGGAAATGGTATGGATCCACATCGTTTCTTCGCAGCTATGGATTAATTCGTAGAACTTGTATTAGTAAATCATTACAACCTAAAAATGAATCTTAGAATCTAAAAATATGTTCTGGCTTGAAATAACCTGCAAATTGTTGAGAATCCCTAAAAAAAATCAATCAACTAATTTGTTCACTTTGAATTACAGGTGGATATTATAAATCGGAATATTATAAATGGTCCAAAATTTGTAGTTGTATGTTGAGTTCTTTGGTACAACAGACGTGGTCTTTCTGAAATTATGATTGGTTGGCCGATATTTCTGTAGTCATCATCAGAGTCTATGTCATTTCAAAGGTCTAGTTATTCTTCTACTATTAATATTGATTTCTTGATATGAAGCCCAATCTTTCCGTTTCTATTTTGACATGTCGACCATTAATTGGCTGGTTACTCTGAATCGCATTACTTGGTTAAACTGATGTCATACCTTGAACTGAACTGATTGATCGATCAATTTCTTCTCTTTCTAAGTTGAAAATGGCATCCATCTTGACCATTCCATATAAGTGGGTATTGGAGTAAATCATAGAAATATACTGCAAATGTCCACTTCTTATTTGCAAAAGAAAAGCCATACTCTTCATCTACGATTATAATTTCAGTTTAATGTGTGTCAGATTCATTGTATCTCCTTTCATGTTCTGTAGTTGGATGTTTGTCTCCTGTTGGGTTTGGTTTGTTTTACGGCATATCAACCTCAATCCGAAAATATAGTGGTGTACTTACATGTATGTCACACTCTTTATCGTGATGTGCTACATATATTTATATTTATTTACTGTATTAATTTATAATTTTTCATTTTATTGACATGCTTTTTTTTTTTTAAATCTATTCTGTATATATAATATTTTACTTCAAATATTACTTTAAGATGATAAGTATTTTGAGAAAAAGCACATTTTATTATAGTAAAAATCTTAAGCTTTTACGATATGAAAGATCTTTCAATTTCGCTTTTAATGATCATTATCGTAAAGGGTTGAAGGGTCAGCGCATGTACTACAGCAAGTGCAACTGTGGTGAAGACAGGGCAAGATAGTAAGATAAACGGATTTCACCCCTCTTCAAGAATAATATATACCTACACCGATTTATGAGATTCTTTAGGTAGCAGAAGAAGACCGACCATCAAAGAATCCGATCCTTGAGTTTTATATGTTGTTAAGAGTTTAAAATCTGTCACAATCGTATTTGTCACAAATGATGACATTTGAAAAGCAGTTATATTTCAGAAGGTTTCATCAAAAATGTTGTACTTCTGGAGTATCACCTGAGACTATATACTTCAGTAATTCTGGGAGCTCTTGTATTGTTAGCAGATTGATTTTACTTCTTAAAAAGCGTAGAACTGGTGTTTCTGCTAGTCACTTCGTGGTACTAAAATGATCATAGATTTTAATCATTCGGACGTACGTTGTTCGTAATTTTCTTCAACGAACTTCCTGATGTCATCTGTTCTCAACTCGGCATTTATGCTGATGACATAACTATTTGCACCTGTCTTAATAGTAAGTCTGATTGGTTCGATAGTCTCAGATTGGCAGAAATAACGTTCAATCTGTTGTTAACTTGGGCAAGAAATGGCTTCTTTATTTTAATACCTAAAAAAACCCTGCTCTCTTAATCGTCTGTTAGGACCCTTTGTGCCTCCCATAAGCATGGCTGATGCTAACCTTCTGGAGAATGACTAATTGCACCTTCCCAGACTAACGTTTACCGTTGACATGAAGTCGAAATATTATATTGAATCAATTGCGAGGTTTGCTGCTGGGTAAGTTGGTCCACTCTATCGTGCTAGACAATCTTTCTAGCCGGAAATTAAATTACACATTTAGAAGTCTACCATTCATCCTTGCTTTGAATACTGCTGCCACATCTACTCTGGTGATCCTGCTATATATTTAGACATTCATAATAAAATCCAAAGAATGTGCAATGTTATTGATCCTGATCTGGCATCTCGACTTCAGTATCTTTTCTACCGTTTCTCAAAACGTCTCATCATTTTACAGTTGAAATTGCTAGATGTAGCCCTAATTTCTATTCTATCAACTTCTTCCCTCGCACTTCTCACTTGTGGAATTCTCTTCCGGCTTCTTGTTTTCCAGTCAACTTGGAACTTCAAAAATTTAAATGCAATGTCAATCGTTATCCCATGTTTTCTAAATTCTCGTTCTTTTTTTGTTCTCTCTCCTCAACAATGTTTTTTTTTCATATTCTTTCACACTCAAACCTTTATTAGCTTTATTGCTTTATTTGGGATGAAATGATAAAACAAAATCGAAATCAGTAACGCATACACTCGGGAAATACATGAGTTTATTAAGTCAACTAAAAATATGTATCCAAAAATTTCCACAGGAAATTATGTATTCTGTTGTGTTGTTATTGTAGATAAAAATCACATATCTGTTGTTTTGCTGGAGCATACGACTATTGACTTAAAGTAAGCGTTTAGTCGATGTCGCCAACTTTCATTTTTATGCCGCCTTTTCTATACTTAATTGAAAACAAATTTTCTATCCCTAATTACACCGCTGACTATCATTTATCTCCATAAAATATTGTCTATATATTTTTTTAAATGGCAAATGAATTAAAATACTGAAAAATTAAAAAAAAAACATGAGAGCGTAAACATTATTTTAAGTGAATGTAGTCCTAAAATATAAAAACAAAAAATGTAATTTTTATTTCATTGTGATTTCTAATTTACTGACAACAAATTTATATATTTTTACAACTCTTGGAGTCAAGTGTACGCACATAATAAAAATGCATCAAAATATTTTCATTTTAATTCAATAATTTTTCATTTTTTTAAAAAGATTTTTACATTAAATAATGTTCTAAATGTTGTAAAGGGAAACTTGGTTTAAGAAAAAACCTCCTGTCTTTATTGAAAAAATATTTCTGATTTTATAAAAATAAGTCCTTTATTAAATAAAATGATTGTCCGTGAATTCTTTTAAATAGTTTTGCCTCTGTTGTCTTATGGTTTATTCAATTGTAAATAAATAGAAACTTGTTTGATGCATGTTGTTAAAGATTTAATGTTTTATATTTATTTTATACAAAATAAATAATTTAGCAATAATAATTTTTAAATCATCTTTTACTAAACATAAACTGCGAAATTTTCTGCAATTCCTTCATTGTTTATTCATTAACTTTGCAAATGTTTATCTTAAAAAATAATTGAATAACGTCGGTTTTAAATTGGAAATGCTAAAATATCGGCGTATTTTTGCTACGTTTTCTAATGCTAATTATTAGATGCTTTCATTTATAAATATCTCCACTTTCTAATTTGAATCTGAAACCTTCTTTAGAACATACTGAATCAAAATATATGTGCTTTTAAGGGTTTAAATATTTTAGTTTTCGATTTTAAGCCGGACACATATACACACAGATGAATGCTCTTTATTATAAATATATTACATATTCTTTACCAATACGTGAAGCATATGAGACACGTTTTAATTTATTTACAAATCTTACCAAACTTTTTAAAAGGAAAAAACGCAGAACGACGTCTTCTCAGTCAAAATCAAACGGAATGATTAATTTTTTTCCATTGTTCTTTCAAAAACGTATTAAAAACGAAACTTGATATCTTTTGGTTATTTAGTTTGCGTACAACTATTAGAAATTGATTTAAATTATTTAGCTGTTTAATTAGTTCATGGTACAAGCTCGTCTTTCGGGAGAGTTGTTAATCAAAAATACAGAAAATTACTTGGATACTCAGTTGTTTCTTGACAAACTATTCCAAGGTGCCAAAGACAACAACTAACACCAATCTGAAACACCAAACATACAATATCTATATTCCTATATTAACATTGAATTCATATGTTAAAAGATAACGCTAATAAATATCCATCACAAGCGAATCACTGGAGTCCATATAAAGTAATTGAAAAACATACTGTTTTCATTATAAAAAACATGAATGCGTCATTATCCTCGTTGAAAGATGAAAAACTGGACGTTGAGACAAAAATAACAGATGACTCATCAGTCATTCGTGGAAATAATTCTTGAGGCAGAGTTACTAACAGCGGAAGGTGAGAAATATAGCTCCAAAACTCGAAAACTCTGCACAGCCATAGAATCCTATTCTTTAGATTATTTACAATCACGCGATAAGGAAGTGAGATGATGTAGGAAATTTTTAAAACTAACTTTAAGATTTTTCTTTCGGATAACATAGCTACAATTTTTCAAAAGAATTTAACATCCTGTTTTATTATACTTATTTGTATCTATATCCGGTATATTGGGAGGCTGTAAAAAAAAACATTGTTTTTCCAAAAGGAAGTTTAGGCCCTTTTCATACACGCGAAGAAAAGAAAACATAAATTGATACTTACATCTTGCATAAGGACATTGCAATTTTTTGCAACAAAAATATGACAGTGTAGTCATACCATCTAATTTAAGATCATGTTTTATTATTGTTGTACCCTTAAAGAGTTTACAAACGCACGAAGGTGGTAATCGAGTGAGCGAAGAGCAACACACGCGTAGATGAAAAAGAATGAGAGGTTTATTGTAAAAGAGAATACACTACTGAAAGACAGGGAATCGGGTGGCAGTCTAGTAATTCCCGAAGCAAGGATATCTACCAACCGCCTCACGCAGTCAGATGTGGCACAAGGCCGAATTTAACGTAGGGTATCCGAGCTCGTAAGCTCGGCCAAAAAATTCCACATATAAAACGGGGCCGGGTAGCTGTTTTCCGAGAACAAATCTAACCTTCAATATAGCCTCGTCTGGGGATCCTCTTTGCCCGGAGGCAGAGAGTTTGACCAGCACAGCTGGAGACTATTCTCCAACTAATTCCCGAAGCAAAGATATTTACCTTACTTCCTCGCGAGGCAGGTTGTGGCACAAGCCCGTTTTTTTAATGCGGGGAAAAACCGAGTCCGTAAGTTCGAGCAAAAGTCCTTGTAGACCCCGTATACACGGGGTCGGCTAGCTGTCTACCACCCCAGACAAGACTGTGCCCTTCGGCATAGCCTTGTTTAGGTTCCTTTCTGCACGAAGGCAGAGAGTTCGACCAGCTTAGCTGGAGACGAATCTCCAACTAATTACCAAAGGAGGCCCAGGTATATCCTGTCCTCACTATATATATAGCCACTGATATAGTCAGTCCACATAGGCGATAGGGAGTGTGGGACATTCCATTAAAACAATTATAGTTATCTGAGTATTTTTTTAATCAATTAACCCCAAGCACACAATGAGCTACTGGGAGTGAAAGAAAAAGGGGGTACTTTAGAAGGAACCGGAAATCCAGTCCTAATCAAGAAACAAGGGATAAACCTCTAGTCTTGTTCAAGAGACCGAAGAGGAGTTTGAACAAGATGATAGGCAAACCTATCTACTCCAAGTAAAAAAATAAATGCCCTTTTCACACACGCGAAGAGAATATAAATTAACACTTACCTCTTGTATAAGGGCATTGCAATTTTTGCAATGAAAACAACGTTATAGCTGGTGTGATAAAAGAAACACTTGCACCTTGCACGATTGGAAGGCTAGAAAAAAATAAATAAAAATCTTACGTTAAATTGCCGTGTATAATCGACGTTTAACATTGATAACAAAATAACCCCTGTGAATTCTTTTAGTTCAATATAAAATGTGATCTTTTCGCCCAGAAGGGGAATTAAAATTTCCTAAAAATCACTGTAACATTTTCTATTATTTTCAGAAACCAATATTTTTTCAAGACAGTGATTAGAAAAAAACAGCAGTATAAATAAATAAATGCAATTATGCTGATCTGTTTCTTTACCGTATAATAACAATGTATGAAAATGGCGAATTGGAGGCCGGACATTACGACGATGTACTATGTAATCCATTACTGGGTAATATCTTAATGACTATGCTTATTTTGGTTTGATAGCGATTGCTAATATGATTATTAAGATAATAACTCGTGTCGCGTAAGTTTCTCATTTCCTCGTAATTATCTACCCTTGAAATGTGCATCCGTAAGTCATGAAAATAAGAGTAATTTTGTATTTTTGTATTGCTGTTTGCCCAAAGAAAATACATAATTCACAATTCATTTCTTTTGAGTGGTAAAAAAAAAATGAAATTTGTTTGCGAGGAACTTTATAACTTTTCCTTTCAACTTAAAACAAATATTATTTTTATACTCAGTAATAAAACCATTTAAATTTGTAGAGCTGTGTATGAAAATTATTTCTTTTCTTCGCTTTTTTCACGCATATTTCTCACATATATGATGTCTGGCCGCTAGTATCCGAGTATGTCTGTCTATTAGAGTTGCTAGTTCATCCCTGTTGCAAACGATTGCACAGACAAATCTGTGTCTGTTTAACACTCACAGGTCCCACATGTGGTTTATACTGCAACTATCCCATTCTAAATATTTTTGGCATTTAAAAGAAACAAATAAAACCCCGACAATAAAGTGGAAATTATTTAAGAAAAAACGAGAACTTGTAGGTCATTAAATGATCCATGTCTTCTATGCCTACATGAAAAATTATATATTATTAAGTTTCTTAAAAATAAAGATTTATTAAATCAACGAAAACGAATTAACTGTTTGTGAAGGGATTGTATTATCTTTACATTAAATCATAATTAATAGGATTTTTAATAAAAAATCTATATTTTAAAATTATATATCTATTATTTCATTACATATATTTGTACATAAAATGTGTAATTTATTCCTTAATTTTTAATTTTAACATTGCCATGTCTAATGTACCATTGAATATAATAAGTATTGCATTTTAGATCATTATATATATATATATATATATATATATATATATATATATATATATATATATATATATATATATGTATATATATATATTAATAATAATTTAATAATGCTGGAGGCTCCTTTAAGACAGTCCTAAAGTTTTAAAAATAAATAAATAAATAAAATAAAAAAATGACAAAATTAACCCATTGTTCGATACATACACTTCTGTATTTCAATGTATCTTATGCTTACGTTCTTACAAGGAAGCGAGGCTGACATGTCTAATACACGACAGACAATTCTAGACGAGTATGAATTACATACCCACTCCTAACCTGTAACATACTTTTTCACTTTCCCCCTTTAGCTTTGATCTCTATTTAGATTCTTCAAATAAAAAAAGACCCATAATAAAATTTTTAAATCTGATTTCCACTGTTACTTAAACTCTTTAATATAATACTACTTCGCTTGCAAAAGTAAATCATTCTTTCTGAAGTTATTCAAGATCGCTTGACAATGGAACAATAAATTTTAACTTTCAGTTCCGAAACATAGAAATTTCCGAGTCGCGGTGATAAAATATTTTTAAATAATAACATTATAATATTATGTTCGACTTTGTATCGAGCACTTTAAAAAAAAATGCTAAAGAACTGAGGATTGTTAATTTGACTGTTCTTTCTCTTTATTTGTATATATATATATATATATATATATATATATATAATATTAGATAGAAAGTAATAAAAATTGTGGCGGTTTCACTTAATTTATAACGTCAGTATTAATTTACTTGTCGGGATGGCCGGTCTGGTGGGTTCTAGAGAGTCTGCATCTGAGTTTTGACTCGCTATTACGCGCGTTGAAGACGCTTCGAGCAAAATAGGCTCGTGTCTAAATCTGACAGCAAAATTTGCTTTTGCATTTTAATGAAGTTATTACTTTTCTTGGGGTGAAATGATTAAAAAAATGAAGCTGACCAATGTAGTAGGGTTAGATATGCATACATTCTACAAGTTGTATAAACTTAGGTAAGCTGAAGTGAGTAGAACATTTTTCTTATTAAGTTTTCTTTGTATACTAAACAAGTCTTGCTATATATTGAATAAAGCTAGTAGTCACCTATTTTATTATTAATTTATAACTCATCGATTGTATTACGTTTTATCGCAACATCCAGGTTATTTATTTTAGTCTCTGGATAGAGCTAGCATCTTTTTAAAGATAATCATATCTTCTGTTACCATATAGTAGACAAGCAGCATTTGGATAGTAGGATGTGGTTATATGACTACACGTAATTTCAATGGCGACATCGATAAAGGTGCAATTCACATCAGACGGGTTCTGAAAGATATTGGAATACAAATCTCGTAAGGGATACATCGTTATTTACAATTTACGCTCCCTCAGAAATCTTCTTCGTTGAGATCAGTGTACTAACTGTTTCTCTCCTTAGCTGTGTTCTCATCTTCGGACAAGATACCGCAACAAGGTGTATGCGGGCATAGTCCTAGGGACTCCGAACTCGATTCCATAACACCAAAAGGGGAGGGGTGCCGGATATTTTGATTTTTGGATTGTACTTCCTACATTACAAAACCGTGAACGACTTGAAAGCAGTAACAAGACACAGAGGAGAACAGATACTACACTTTAATCACATCTCGAAGTTTGTTTGTTACATCTATTCACGGTGGTAGTTTTTAACGTTTAGTTACCATGGGCCAATCCCAAAATGAACCGGTTGCTACGACCACTCTCACACTGGTGTTGGTATTCCTTTGAATCTTCCTCTTTTAATGGAATGATTAACGTGCTGCCGCAGGGTTGAAATCCCTGGAATCGGGTATCCCTGGAATCTCTTGCTGGAAAATTGTCCTAAAATAGAAACACGACAGAGAACTGAAACTTTGATCCTACCGTGAAGGTCGGACAAATCTATTTACCTACCACCTTACAGTAATAAGATGTGAAACAAGGTCGGTTTAATGAGAAGTATCATACATACAGGCCAAAGACAAAAACTATCCAGTCCTAGCAACCTGTCACGCTGGCGTCGTTATCCACAAACCCTTCCACTTTAGGAAGGTACGGCCGCAGGTAGGAATTCTCGGGACCGCCTTCCATCATAGCTTAGAGAAGATATGAGATACTGCACTTTGATACCAACCTGAAGATCTGGTAATAGAGATTTAACCTTACGCTCATTCAAGCGAAATGTGATACAAGGTGCCGTTTAAAGTGCATTGGTAGACCCCGCAAACAAAAACTACTCAAACCACCTCGGTATATCCCCTTTTTGGAGCCGTCAATGACCATAGCTACTCCCTGAAAGAAAGTTAAGTCCTGGGGGAACTGATCTCTTGGAATAAGAGCAAACATTCAATTCATACCTCTCGTCAACGAAAAAGCCTATACCAATGAAGTAAGGAGCACTGATCAATTATCCTATTCTAATCGATGGGCATGTATTTACATATAGACTTGTGTGACCAAAATCAACAATAAGTTGAAAGATAGAAGGAAAGAAAAGAAACACGGAATCATAGCCGCTAGATATCGAGTTGGTGAAATCAGTAAGAAATATTTTTGTTCAAGTGAATTATTCTGTTTAAATGTTTGATTACTCAGCATTAACTGATACAGGAATGTGGGAAAAAGATGAGTGATTTTGAAATTATTTTTTCGTTAAACCTTTAGGCGTTCTGTTAACAAAATTACTCAGATTAGAATTTCAGATCAGATAGCAAGAAAACACACCAAAATTAGTCTCTGAAATGAATAAATAAAATGAATTAAAAGAGAAAAAACGTCTATAGCATTAGATTATCTTGGCAAATAATGTATTTACTAATCACAGAGATCGATGTCATTTTCTGACCAATTTCCATTCAAATTATTCGAATTTTGATAGTGTGTATATGGAAAAATTGTCCGTGTAACTTACCGACATCCAAATGTAGTTTGAAGCAGCGTGCTCAATCCAGATATGAAGAAAGTAGTAGAAATTAGCTCACTAATTCCAACACTGTCACCATTCATACAAAAAGCTGAGTTTGCTACAACAATTGGAAGCATCAGATTGCCACCGAATGCTGTCAAGTAGTGCTGTAAGTATTAATATGAATATATTTTAGTAGCATTTATAAACGCTTTTTTTTCGGACCAATAAGATTGTATCAAATTTTCAGTATAAATAACAGTTTATCTTTTAACAGAAAATAACGAACTATGCCGAGTGTTGAAGAGTTTTCTCAATCTTTTTAAATGTTTAAATAACGAAATATTTTTTTTATCTTTTCTAATTAAATTAAAATAAAAATAAAATTAAGAATCAAAACAAAACGGTTTTTCCTCTAAAAATAATGGACTTATGAGTTTTATTGGTAGCGGCATTGTCTCACAGATCATTAACCGTAAAATTAATTCCTTGTTGTTTGGATTACGAATTTTGCTTCCTGTCAAAGCTAGCATCATTCAATAGATAGACATTATTCAATGATTAAAGGAATTTTGATTTGGATGCGCTAAAATTTACAAACCCAGTTAACCACTAATTAGAGGGCCTTTCAAAAAGGTTTAAAAATGTGTCTGAGGACTCCTCCTGAGTAAAATCCGGCATCGAGGCTTTCATCCCAGTAAGAAAATACAAAGCTAAATCGCACTCATCTCCTTGGTTCTCAGCTGCTTGCTCAGCTGCTATAGCCCATATGTATCATTTCTGTCTGTACCGGAGCGACATGTCTGATTTGATGATAGAATGAAACAACGTATTGCATCTCGCAAGTTTGGTTCTAACGATTATTGGCAGCTCTGCAAGAGTGTGCTGAACAACAGTAAATCTACTATCCCTCCTCTATTCAATCAAATCGATGTCCTAGCTTTCACAGTTGATAAGGCTGAATGCTTTGCTCAGAAATTCCCATCCAACTCATCTCTTGACTCATCCGGAGCACCCACACCTGATTTTCTCAAGAACTGGAGCTCTTTTGAGTGATACAAGAATAACCCCGTCGATGATATTGAATATCATCTCTAAATTAGACTCTCATAAAGAAAGTGGTGGTAACGGGATACCACCCGTAGTCCTAAGCAAATTTGTTCCTGAGCTGCCTCCAGTTCTCTCCAAACTATATAACTGTTGCCTTGCTGACTCTTGCTTTCCAGCCTGTTGGAAGTCTTCATCAGTTGTCCCTGTTTTTAAGAACTCTGGAAACCCTTTTGACCCTGTCGTCCTATCAGCTTCCTACCACTCTTCGGCAAAATCTTCGAGGCATTAATCAATGCTTAAGTGGTGAAGCACCTTACCTCCTATCATCTACTCTCTGACAAACAATATGGTTTCCGCTTTGCCTGGTCTACCGCTGACGTGCCTACGGCTATAACCGAATTTGTATACCAAGCTCTTGATAATAACGTTCAGGCTCTAGATATTTCTAAGGCGTTTGATAGGGTTTGGCATGCCGGCCTTCTACGTAATTTTAAGGAATACAGTATTACAGGACAATTATTTGATTTAATTCAATCATTTCTGTTAAAGCGCAAAATGAAGGTCGTCCTAACCGGGTGTCCTCCAGTTCTTTTCATACAAAAGCTGGTGTTCCTCAAGGCTCTATATTGGGTTCTACACTGTTTTTGATCTTCATCAACGATCTTCCTGATGTCATCAGTTCTCAAGTAGGCGTCTACGCAGACGACAATACCATTTACTCCTGTCTCAGTAGTAAATCCGACATTGTTAACCTGGCCGTTGGTCTAGAAAAGGACCTCCAGTCTCTGGTCGACTGGAGCAGGAAATGGCTTGTAAATTTTAATGCCTCCAAAACGAAACAGCTCTCATTTACTCACCATAAAGAAACCTCCCTGCCTCCTATCAGCATAGCTGATGTTTAACTTCACAAGAGCATCTCTCTTTGGCTTCTTGGTCTCACGTTTTCCACTGACCTGAGGTGGAACAACTACATTGAACCACTATCTACATCTACCGCAAGGAAAGTTGGTTCTCTAAGTCGCGCCAGAAGGTTTTTCTCGTCTGAGTCCATCCTTCAAGTCTACAAATCTACTATTCGTCCTTGCATTGAATACTGTTGCCATATATGGCCTGGTGCCCCCGTTATTCATCTCGAGGTTCTCGACAAAATCTAATGGCGGATATACAATGTGATAGGTCCTGACCTGGCATCTCGACTGCAGTCACTTTCTCACAGACGTGATATGGTTTCCCTCTATCCTTTCTACAAATATTTTCATGGCAACTGCTCTGACGAGCTACTTTCGCTGGTACTCCAAATGTATGACTTTAAGTGTTTACTTTAAGTAAACCCTTTTACTATCAAAACAGTTAAATATAAACGTCTCTTCAATTCCAACAGCTTTTTCTCTCGAACGTCCCGACAGAGGAAATCCCTTCATCTTACTTGCTTCCCTGATAACTATAATATTCAAAAATTAAAATGTAATGTCAATCGACAGCTTCTAATGCCTTGATCTTGATCCCTGACCTTCTCTTTATCCTTTCGTCGAACAGCCCTTTTTTCTCTTACTTTCCCTTTCAGTAACCCCTTGCGAGATAGTGGCACTGCCGCCTTGCTTGGGGTGAAATGCTTTAAAAAATACGTTTAATCAATCCTCAACAATTTCAGTTAATCAGCTCCTCGCAAATGACCTCGACACTTAAAGTACAATCTACTTATCAACATCGATGGAAAGGAGGCAATTAGGATGTATTAATGAATGTTATCAAATTAGGCTATCATGGCTTTAAATTTTATTTTATTGAATTCAAAATTCTCTTTTTACTTGAATTTATTTGGAGATTATAATTATTGAAAGAGGAAGTGCGAATGAATGATTACGATGCAAGAGAGTAATGCCCTTACCTGAAAACCCAACAAAATACACATGTACCAAGAGGGGACATCATTTATTTTGTATATTAATTCCAATTTATTCTCAGCGACATTCGTCTCAGGTTTGACTAGAGGGCTGATACTTTCGATATTTTGCCTTTCCGGTTCTGCTTCGAAGGACTCGGTATCCTGAAGGAAACGAAAATAATTCTATAACCGTTGGAGAAATTCCTGCTTCGTCGTGTTGGACATAAATTTTATCTTAAACATAAAAATGAAAAGAAAATAATTGAAATTAATAAAAATTCAATATTTAAAATATGCATGTTGACACTGTGATTTAAGAAAGACTACGAAAAAAATTGTTGAATTTCTAAACACACACACACACACACACACACACACACACTATATATATATATATATATATATATATATATATATATATATATATATATATATATACACACAAGTATAGGATTGGTGTAGACGAAATAAAAATCCAATAACCAAAAACGGTATTCTTAAAAGAGTGCTCAATACAGAGTAGATCAAATATTATTTATTCAAAAATTATAACATATGACATCACTACAAAAATAGAAATTTTGTTTCAACACTTTTTGTGTCTTCTCAAGTGATGGTGTTGAATGTAGAATAAAGAGTTTTAAAAGGTTCAAATCAACCAAAGACCCCTCACTAGGAGAAACGCTGTTACATAAGTTACAATGACCAATCAAAATAGAAGTATAAGATAATTCAAAAAACTTGACAACGAAACTTAGTTATAATTATTAATGCCTTAATGTTATACTAAAATAGATATAATTCTGATTAATTTTAAATTTTACTAAAATAAATAATATAAAAATAAAAATTCCCAATTTTAAGTTTAACCTATATTAAGTTTAAAATATTGTAAAATTATTTTAAGAAGAAACTGAGGAAAATATTCATATATTTTATCATATATATTATGTTTTAATCGAAATTTTTTTAGAGCAAACGCTAATCTAAGGAGATTCAAGCATCGTGACAACATAGATACATTTGAAGAGATCTGAAACCAGATGATGTGGGCAGGGGAAGAAGTTTAATAATAATACATACATACATAATCATATTATAATATAAAAACACGTAGAAATATTTAGATATATAAACACGTAAAAACACGGAAGAAACAGGAAATAGACGTCCACGACAAAAAAAAAAAAAAAAAAAAATAGTATTAGACACATACAATGAAAAGCATATACACATACATTAATAAACACATAGACATACACATAGACAAACGAATGTAAACCAACTATTAAAATATTACTTACATGGGCAAAGATAGTGTTAGGACAGATAAAAAAAAAGTTCCAAGGGAAATAATTTTTTCCTGTTTCTAAGAGAGTACCTCCCTTTTGCCCCTGTCAAAAACCACGCGAGTCACGTCATCAACGCCACTTTTGCGAGTCGGGACGTGACACAAAAAAGCGGGGCAGATTTGGAACATGGCTACCAGACAGTAAGGACGATATGTATTCTCCTGTCCCAACGGTTGTGACACACAACCCAGTAACTTGGGACCGTGATTTTTACGTACCCCAATATATGTTGTAGTGTTCTCCTGTCAATAAATGGTGTTTCAAGCCAACCGTGAGTAGAAAATCACTCTTTTCTTATCGCATCACCCGTATCTCCATGTGCAACACACACACACACACACATATATTCATCCTCGGGCCGTGAATCAAAACTCATTCTAGGCATTTCATTCGATAGTTATGAGACTGCAACCCCACGCGCGTTCATAACAGATATATATATAAAAAAGAGGGTTTAAATAGATAAAAGTCAAGAAGGGTAGAATTGGAAAACAAATATTTTGCTATAAACAAAGCGAAGAAAAAAGACAATTAAACACACACACACACACACACAATGGCCAAATTTAAATGTCCGGGCAAAATGCAAGACAGAAAATAAAACCAGCAGATATATATATATAGAAAAGAAAACATATTAACACATTATATAGATATACCCCATATATACTCATATACGCATGAATGCATACACGGACACAAACATATAAAAATATATATATAAATAAATACCTAGATACGTGCATGCACACACACCTATACAGACAGACACACAAACACACACACACATATATACGCATACACATAGACACATAGCAATAAATACAAACATATCACACTATAAAGCTATAAAACACTATTAACTTAAGTTACAATAATATCTAGAAAGGGAAATCCTATTTCTGTACGTGTTGTTGGAGAAACATAATATATGTTGATACCACCGAGTTTTAAATGAATTCTTGGTGGTTCCGTTATAAAATTTTTTAACTACTGAATTTTCCATTAAAAAATGTATGCTTTACCAAGAATTCATTTAAAACTCGGTGGCATTCACACAAACAAATATTAAAAAAAAATAAAACGTTGAAATCTTTAAATGAACCGTACTTATGTTTACAAGAAAAAATAGAGTTAATAAAATTTGCCAACAAACAAGCTGTATTTCCCTTTGTAAATATTATTGTAACTTAAAAGTAAAGTAGAAAATATAAAAAAAAATCTGGAACTTGCAAATTTTTTAATGAAACGTGCTTCTTATGTTTCTAAGAAAAATTACAAGAAAAATTAATAAAAATCCATTTTAAAAATTCTCTTTGTTTATCTTTGAATATGATGCAATGTGCAGATATGAAAAAAGTAAAAAAAAAAAAAAAAAAAAAAAACTGCGAGAGATCAATGTCTGGAAAGTTTTCACTTGAAAGGATGGAATTATTTTCGCCTGACCATTTGTTTCTTCGTGACCAAGCGTTAAGGTGCGTCAGGCTAAAGGTTGACTCTCTCTACCGTAATGGGCGCAATTTCGATTCCTACCAAAGGGTGCAAATACGATTTCTCGAACATTGAGACAGGTAGGTCAAAATAAATAGATATACTCTTTAATAAATAAACGGAGCGTCTACTCAAATACAAGTATCTACTAAAAATAACTTTTAAATTGATACGCATAAACGCACACAGACACTTTGTATAAATTTTCTATTAGATAAATATTTGAATGGGTATCTTTTTAAAAGAAAACAAGTAAACGGAATCTTTACTGTTAACGGACAAAACAAGACAATGTGTAATGTTCGTTTTGGCGGGTGTGCGTTAACACAAAATGATTTTAGTGTTAAAAAGAATAATAAAAAGCAAATTTTTCAACTTACCTGACTGTATTTTAATTGACTAATTTCTCTTAATTCAAAAAATTTAATTAAATAAAAGATAAAACATTAAACATTTGAGATTTGTAACTGAATTCCGCCATCAAAACAAATAAGAAGTAAACACTATAGATTTCACTCTTGTCTTTTTTTTTGGAGAGGATTAAATTATTCAAATTTTCATTCCATTATCATTTATTTGGAGACATTGCGTTAAAAAATACTAAAGGAAAAATATGATATACATACCTGAATCATTTTAGTAGAAATTAACGTTCACTTCTAATGGACTGGCAATACAAATTAATCACTCACAAAGATCCAACGAGCCAGCTTTACAATCTTAAAACACACTGAAATATGACGAGCACATTGACCATTTAACAACCAATGAAAATTAAAGAGAGTTTGAGGAAAAAGAGGCTCGGCTTGGCTGAATTCGTTTTCAGTGAAGTTAATGACTTACGGCAGTTGGGAGAAAAACAACGTGAGTATAAAATGGCTGATAATTTTCCTCACATAGGTAACTCCAAAATATTTCCTTCTCTCGTCTTTCTACTTCTATGCTTAAAACAAATGCCAGTATCTTAAATTATTCATGGTTATCATTTTCTTTTTAATTTTACAGTCACAATATCTACGCTACACGAGCTTGAATTGATACTATATTTAATTATCTTATAAAATACTATTAACCGGAGAGAACAATGAAAGAACAGAAATTATATGTCAATTTTTAAAGATAAAAGAAGAATAGAAGATAGAAATCAAGAAAACCTGAAGAGAGTTCCACAAGCGAGAAGCTTGAGAGAAGAAACTGTTAGCATAGAACTTACGGTTACATCGAGGCATTTTCCACCAATTGATGTGAGCTAGCTTCCAATCTAGAACATAAAGTCGATGTACCAGGAAATAATTATAAAAAAAGGCAATGATTAACAACAATGATTACGGCGGTAAGAAAGGTGTTGACGGCGAGATCCCAAGACAGGACTGATAACATTACAGGTTCCTCTTTGCATTTTATCAATGATCTCTAAATACAAAACAGAAGTACCAAATTTGGCGTGACAACAATATTCAAAGTTTGAACGAAATGTGTAAGTTATATTCTAGAGAGGAAAAATGTGTAGAACGACACAGTGAATCAACTTTCCTCGCAGCAAACCTATTAATTAATTCAATAAATGCTTAATGTCAGCGGAAAAAGGCTAATCTTGAGAAGGAGCAATGAGTCTCTCTCCTGGAGGTTTTTTGTTTTTGTCTTCCATCAACATGTCTGATAGAAGACAAAACAAAGGTTATCTAAGACAATTATTAGGGAACGGTTTCGTTTTTGGGGAGTTAAAATTAACAATTTCTTGCTAAAATTAACAATAGAATATAGGTCATATTTTAAAGATGAACTGCAAATTTGATCTTATCGAAAAGAGTAAATAGTTGCGTCATCAGTATAGATATCGAGTAACTTCGGGAAGGTCGTTGGTGAAAATTAGGAACAACGTAAGTATAAGAATAGATTCCCTGGGGACATCTGCATTAATGCAAACAGATCTAAAAGAATGGCCATTGAAGATACCATTCATTTTTGCGAAAGATCACAAATTTTTCCAGAAATACCATAAACTTTCGACTTTTGTAGAAAACCAGCATGCCAAACCATAATAAAAATCTTCGCGATATTCAAAGCAACAACCCGAGCTGCATCATTATTGGCTAAAGTCTGTTATACTCTTTCAACAATAACCATTAACAGTTGATCTAGAGAGACGAAGACCATATTTTCTTGTCGGAAAGTAGACCCTACGAAGTTAAATTGAGCCTTTAGAACATTGCTCAAAAGAGATAGAAAGCTAATAGGCTGGTAGTTAGAAGAATCAGACTGTTCGTCTGATTTCTTAAAGACTACAACTACAGAAAAGAATTTCTAACCAAAAGGAAGGCAAGAAGCAACAAGACATTTATTTTAGTGTCTAGAGAGTACAGGATTCAATTCATATGCACGTTTTAAAGGACTATTTTATAGATACTATGAAGTTCGCAGGCTTTGAAGTAATCCAGTTTAGAGATGATAGCAGAAACCATGGGCGGATTTTAAATATTCAGTTCTAATTTAAAAGTTAGGAATAGAGACTCGAGAGTAGAATTTGAAATAATTTACAAGCAAAACATTTATCAGCAGAAGATTATAACTCTCTAGTTTGTGTGAAGAGAGAAGGTATAGAAGACTTACATTTATTTACCACAATATCACAGAGCCGACAGTTGTCACGAGCAGCAATCTAGACCGTGCTTTATTCTGTTAGCAAAAAATGACTTAGCCCCTTTAAGGAGAAGTTTTACAAAGATTGCAAGCAGAAACAAAGAGGCATCTATTTTGTTTGGTGCTATCTCATTGGTACAGCTCGAAAAATTTAGTCCTGTGGTCTATAGAGGTTAAACAGGCAGGAGTGAATCAAGGAAAAGATTGTGGTTTCACCTGTTATTTACAAGAAGGCACACTACTGTCTACTGAAAACTATAAAATCTTTCTTTTAAAATGATTTTTCCGGAAAGAATGTCTAATCAAGTTGACTTTTCCACAACTGAATGAGACTTCATTTCTAATCTTTTCACAGAAGTAGTGTGGAACGTCAACATCTTGATTATGTAATTATTTTCTCTTCGAGTTGCATGTGATATCAATTTTAGTTATTGCTGTAGTTGAAAGACCTTAAGTGATGTGGTTTATTGTATTTGATACAGGTATCTCTTTTAATTTTGTAGCGCTAGTCTACAAGGTTTAGTGAAGGATAGTCCTCTCTGCTATCTATAGGGTTGATTCACTCGAAACTATTTCTACTACTGGTTGAGGCTTCCTTCCTAATTTCTTCTAGGAAGTAGTGTGGAACGCCGTCTTTGCTAACAGTTGTTGGATGAGGAATTCATTCAGCAGAGGAAGTTTCTATTGATTTGTTCCTATTCTGCTGCAAGTATACAATTTACTATTGGAGAGGTTTGCAATTCCATGACGTTTTCTGATGACATAAATGCAATTATTGCGCCCCTTATTAGAAAGAAAGCTTTTACAGTTGAGGTGCTGAATATAGCGCCAATTAGCTAAGTGAAAAATTCTATTTGTATTAATCCTATATACAACATGTCCGTGATTCATGTTTATGTTGCTGTTTGTTCAACTACGTTCACCGGTATAAGTCATTTCTAAGAAGCAATGTAGTGTGTACATAATGGGATTATTTGAAAAGATATGAAAGTTTGAAATAATCTACGGTGACGTCATGTTTAATGGTTACTGGGGGCGAAGCCACATAAAAAAAATGCATTCATACGCACACACACATATATATATATATGCAGATCATGAAATATATATATATATATATATATATATACATATATATATATATATATATATATATATATATATATATATATATATAAGTAGGTAAGGTTTATGGTTAATGCGATGAACTGCTTCAATGGGATGATTAAAAACCACATTCCAAGCGACGCTATGCAGGTAGTCACCCCCAGTCTGTTCGTTGATGACATAATATATTCTGTTAGTAGGAGGTTCTTGGCTGGAGAGGGAGTAGAAGGCGATGTTACTAGACACTATGTGATCAGAGTTGCCAAGAGGTCAAATCTGCGTAGCGCGACAAGAGTCAGGGATGGAAGTAAACCAGAAATCGAGAAGGGTATCGTTACCTTCAGGGTTACTGGGAACGTGTAGGAAAGTTAACCACTTGGGTGAGGTATTGAGTGATTGTAAATTTAAGGGTTTGGATGCCAGCGAGGCCAATTACAGAGTGTTTAAGCCACATGGTATGGTGGGCGTTAAAGTCACCAAACATGAATATATGTGGAAACGGATGCAGGGATATGGCGTTGTCTCTATTATCGGTAATGTTATCGAGTCTCTGACAGTTGTGAGAGGAAGAGGGACGACAAAGAAAGAAGAGAGAGTTTACTGAATTGAGGAGAGATAGATGAGGACGAATGATTGGAAGATTCCAAAGAGAGTTCCTTAGCCAGCATGAGATGATCTCGGACATAAACCCCCAGGCCATGCTTGTAGATTTTAGAGTCCTTTCTAAGGAGAGGGAGTTAGCTGGGAATCGAGAAATCAGAGGAAAATATTGACGAATTAAGGTTAGTCTCGGAGACTTTTCGAAGAGGAACGATTCCACATTTCCTGGAAATCAGGTGAGTTATCCATATACTCTCAAAAGTGCATATCCTTAAGAAGGCATGTTCAATTTTGTACTCAGAACGAGAGAAAAATCAAATGTTTTTTTTTATTTAGGAATGTAATGCCAAAGAGAAATGTTTTAGTGGAAAATCGATAAACAATTAATTTCCCAATTAACAGTTTCTTTCATGTCATCTTTCCGTATGAAAAAATCCCTAACCCTTTGTGATTCGACTTTTTCTCAATGATTTAAACAATTTTTTTCATATTAATGACTTCACAAGAGCTTTTCCTCTCCTGGGTATGACGATAAATCACATCCGTGTCCTGGGTAAGACGATGAACTACATACGAGAGCAAGGCCTTTGATCAGGCGGTTTTGAGGAGCAGGAAACTACCTCTTGTAGTATTCCCAGGTCTACCCTCACCCGAGGTGGTGGCACCTGTCAGCCCTAGCTATGGGCAAATAGTTAACTCCACAAAACCTCCACCACCAAAAAAGGTCAAAACATTATGAAAGTATAAAAATAAGTTTTAATACTAGCAATACTCTTTTAGAAAAATTTTACTAGCAATACATTTTTGGAAAAAATATTACCAATAATAAAAATCTTGTTGGCATTAAATAACCCATTGAGGTTGATATGCCGAGAACCAAACTAAACCAAACCAAACCAAACCAAGCCAAATCAAACCAAATCAAACCAAACCAGATCAAACCAATCATAAGATCTTTGATGCAAACTACTCGTTTAATTCAATGTGTTTTTTTAAACGAAGTAAGATTTCTTTTGTAATGGAAAAAGGTCTTAACACTATTATTGTAACAAACAACTGGGATTAATTACAGAAAATAAAAACTGTTATGTATTCTTGGGACGTACATATGACATTAGGACCAAAAGAATTAAAGTCAGTTCTCTTTAATTCATGATTCCCGTTTTCAATATATTATAATTAGGATCCAACTGATAGTGCATGCCTAGAGTCATTGGAGAAAATTAATGTCTAAAAGAGAAGGCACTCTAATCGAAAAGAAAGCAAGAGAAAAAAGAACTGTCTACATTCTTTATCTTCAATTGTATCCTCTTAAAATTAACTTATTTCAAAGAATACACTTAAATAATTTTAAAATAAATAATAAAGTAGGGGGTGATGAATGTTTTCGCTTCGATCTACATCTCGATATCAGCATTCTGGCACAAGGCATGTAAAAAGACGTTTATATTCGGCCAGCCTTCGAAGCATTAAGTCTGTTTGCTTTAAAAATCAGCATTCGAAATATTTATACCAGAGATTGAACAACAATCACTGATGTTGGTAGGAAATACACCGTCAGAAATGACGTAATTTCATGAGTAAATTACATAAATATGTATTGTCCCATGTTTTTAATGAATCATTGAACAATTCTGTATTTGTTGGGTGTTGGTTTAACAGAAAGCTATATTCATAGTCCGAACAAGAAAGAATTAATTTTATTTTTAATGGTTTGCGAAACAAGATCGCTACAAATAAAACTCTATCGTCATTAGTTCATTATTTTTAGGGAGAAAGTTCAGCAATCAAACAGAAAGCAAAGAAAAACATAAGCGTCTAGATATTGAGGTATATTCTTTATCTCCAATTGTATCGGGTCAGGCTTACCTTCTTCCTCTTCCCGTGCTCCATCCCCCTCTCCCTCCAATTCTTCCCTCAGTTCATTATCAACACCCCCAAAACTTCCACCTCTTCTCCTCCCCACCCATCCCGGGAGAAAAAGAAGCGATTTGTTGGTTGGGCATGGAGGATTACAAGAAGGGCCAGTCCAACCAACCAAAAAAAAAAAAAAAATGTTAAATTAGAATTTTATTTAAAAAGGACACCGTGGACGGGATCCATTGAAGATACCCGTAATTTTCCTAATTCCCCAGGGGTGATAAACTGTATATGAGACACTGGGACATACTTAAAAGTCTGGGGGCATATAGATGAAGCCAAGGAAACATTCTCAAACATTAGAATGGTTGAGATAAGGTCACCGTATCTTAGAAAATTAATACAATATTGTGCTGGGAGGGTCCCTGTTTTAATCCATCCCTCACTATATAGATGCATAAAACTAATGTATCCCACGGATGTCGGCGGAATTGTCCTGGAAGGACAAATGACGTCAGAACTAGGTGTATGGAGCTTAAGACAATCCGTCGGTGTCCTGACTGACACAGATTTCCGGTCCGTATGTATGTAGGTTTTTCTTTTTCTTTATTTTTGTAGATCTAAACGATGTCAATCAAGTTAGCCAGTTTGAATGCGAATGGCTTGAGGAATCGTGGTAAGGCTGTTCGCCTTCTCTGTGATCTCTTGTCGTTCGGCGTGGATGTCGCCGCGATTCAAGAGACCCACTTTGTTTGCAATGTCGATGCGTGTGTGCTGTCTAACGTCTTTGTCGTCTATTCAGCATATGGGAACCGACAGGCTAGAGGAGTCTCTTTGCTGGTGAGGCGTACTCTTGATGCGAAAGTAGACTTTGTGCATATCGATGCCGAGGGCCGGTTGATCGTGGCCGATATTGCCGTGAAAAGCAGTCCGTTCCGAGTCGTTGCGGTTTATGCGCCCAACCACCGGGAGGAGCGGGTCTCGGTTTTTCGGCAGCTCTACATGTTAAATTTCTGTCTTTTTTAAGTGTATATTGAGCACTTTTTTAATACTACTGTTCTCTGGTCTAATTCAACTATGACAATTTACATGCACACATGAACCCGCTATAGTTTATATATATATATATATATATATATATATATATATATATATATATATATACACATTTTAAATCGCTACAAAAAAGCCTTCATATTTCAAGAGTTTGATTGTACTTCGTCAGGCGATGGTAAGTAACTGGTGATGAAGTGATTTATAAGGAAATTTAAAAACAAATTGTTACCTCCTTTCCGAAAGTTAAAAGACGGGAGGACATAATGTCAGAATTAAAATTAGATTTGTGGTTATGTCTTGATTGACCAATTAAATGTCCGATCTACGCTAAATAAAAAATATATGCTCAGATGGTAGAACACAGACAGGGCATTGTTGCCGATTACGGAAAATATGGCAGCGACAAATGTATCTAGATTGTAGACAAATATGAATTTCAAATTTTTGAAAGGTTGTTGAAGGGAGGGATACGTTGATCAGATAGTTAAGAGAAAAAAATTATATTCAGAAAGCATTTTAAAGGGGCCTGTAGATAAAATTAAAAATGTGGAACATCTTTATAAGATATTAATAATACTGACTGGACGGTAATACATAGTAAAATTAAGGTTGAATAAACAAAATAAGGTAATTAGTCGCAGAAGGTGGAGCATTATATATTCATAAATTATTTCTATAAGAAATGGTAATACATAATTTTTCAAAAATTTAACTGTTTTAAAGCAAACGATAAACTATGTCTGCAATTTACCGTTAATTCACTGCTCTGGTTCAATAGAGCTTGTTTGTTGGCAAATTTTATGAACTCTATTTTTTCTTGTAAACATAAGAAGCACGGTTCATTTAAAGATTTCTAAGTTCTAGTTTTTTTTAAATATTTGTTTGTGAAAGATAATATATGTGGATGCCACCGTGTAAAGTTTTTAATGGAAAATCCAGTAGTTAAAATTTTTTATATCGGAACTACCAAGAATTCATTTAAAACTCGGTAGTATCAACATATATTGGCTTTCCCCAACAACGCGTACAGAAATATGATTTCCTTTTCTAAATATTATTGTAACTTAAAAGACGTTAATAAAACCCCTACGTTAAAATAGAAAATATTTCTTATGTTTATAAGAAAAATTACAAGAAAAATTAATAAAAATCCATTCTAAAAATTCTCTTTGTTTCATTTTGGATATGATACAATGTGCAGATATGAAAAAAGAAACAAAAAACTGCCAGATATCAATAGCGGGAAAGTTTTCACTTGAAAACATGGAATTAGTTTTGCCTGACCATCTGTTTTTTCGTGCGTCAGGCTAAAGGTTGGCTCCCTCTACCGTAAGGGAACGCAAGTTCGGTTCCTACCAAAGTGTGCAAATAAGATTTCTCGAACATACTATTTAATAAATAAACGGAGCGTCTACTCAAATACAAGTATCTACTAAAAATAACGTTTAAATTGATACGCATAAACGCACACAGACACAGCCATACAATCAATGGAAATCGAGGTTAGAAATCTGACTAAAGTCTTAATGACTAATTTCTTTTAATTCAACAAATTTAATTAAATAAATGAGGACACATTAAACATTTGAGATTTGTAACTGAATTCCGCCATCAAAACGAATAAGAAGTAAACCCTATAGATTTCTCTCTTGTCTTTTTTTTTTAGAATAGGATTAAATTATTCAAATTTTCATTCCATTGTCATTTATTTGGTGACATTGCGTTAAAAAATACTAAAGGAAAAATATGATATACATACCTGAATCATTTTAACAGAAACTAACGTTCACTTCTCATTGACTGGCAATAATAATTAATCACTCACAAAGATCCAACAAGCCATCTTTACAATCTTAAAACACACTGAAGTATGACGAGCACATTAACCATTTAACAACCAATGAAAATTAAAGAGAGTTTGAAGAAAGAGAGGCTCGGCTTGGATGAATTCGTTTTCAGCGAAGTTAATGGCTCCCTGCAGTTGGGAGAAAAACAACGTGTGTATAAAATAGCTGGTAATTTTCCTCACAGAGGTAACTCCAAAATATTTCCTTCTCTCGTCTTTCTACTTCTATGCTTAAAACAAATGCCAGTATCTTAAATTATTCATGGTTATCATTTTCTTTTTAATTTTACAGTCACAATATCTACGCTACACGAGCTTGAATTGATACTATATTTAATTATCTTATAAAATACTATTAACCGGAGAGAACAATGAAAGAACAGAAATTATATGTCAATTTTTAAAGATAAAAGAAGAATAGAAGATAGAAATCAAGAAAACCTGAAGAGAGTTCCACAAGCGAGAAGCTTGAGAGAAGAAACTGTTAGCATAGAACTTACGGTTACATCGAGGCATTGTCCACCAATTGATGTGAGCTAGCTTCCAATCTAGAACATAAAGTCGATGTACCAGGAAATAATTATAAAAAAGGCAATGATTAACAACAAACATTACGGCGGTAAGAAAGGCGTTGACGGCGAGATCCCAAGACAGGACTGATAACATTACAGGTTCCTCTTTGCATTTTATCAATGATCTCTAAATACAAAACAGAAGTACCAAATATGGCGTGACAACAATATTCAAAGTTTGAACGAAATGTGTAAGTTATATTCTAGAGAGGAAAAATGTGTAGAACGACACAGTGAATCAACTTTCCTCGCAGCAAACCTATCAATTAATTCAATAAACCTTTTCACTTCATGTCAGCGGAAAAAGGCTAATCTTGAGAAGGAGCAATGAGTCTCTCTCCTGGAGGTTTTTGTTTTTGTCTTCCATCAACATGTCTGATGGAAGACAAAACAAAGTGTGACACTAATTGGCTTGCTAAAAGGGAGAAAGAAGAAAAGAAAAAGGAAAGAAAGGAAAAGAAAGGCGAGAGTTAAATTTAGATGATAAAAAGCCATCACGAAAAGGACACTAAGCGGTGTTACATTTCTGACAAGAAAAAGTGGTGAAAATTTTTATTTCCTTTGTCGAAAAGTCAAAAAAGGAAGATACTAGAATTAATCTGATTTATGTTACGGGGCGGATGAAAATTCCAGGTTGGCCAAATAACCTCCGAGACAGAATTCTAAATAGATAAAAATTAAATAGGTCGTTCGCTGACCGAGAAACAAAAATGTTCGTTGGCCACACAAGAGTTGCAAGGTTTTTTGTTTTTGTCTTCCATAAACATGTCTGATAGAAGACAAAACAAAGGTTATCTAAGACAATTATTAGGGAACAGTTTCGTTTTTGGGGAGTTAAAATTAACAATTTCTTGCTAAAATTAACAATAGAATGTAGGTCATATTTTTAAGATGAACTGCAAATTTGATCTTATCGAAAAGAGTAAATAGTTGCGTCATCAGTATAGATATCGAGTAACTTCGGGAAGGTCGTTGGTGAAAATTAGGAACAACGTAAGTATAAGAATAGATTCTCTGGGGACATCTGCATTAATGCAAACAGATCTAAAAGAATGGCCATTGAAGATACCATTCATTTTTGCGAAAGATCACAAATTTTTCCAGAAATACCATAAACTTTCGACTTTTGTAGAAAACCAGCATGCCAAACCATAATTAACAACTTCGCGATATTCAAAGCAACAACCCGAGCTGCATCATTATTGGCTAAAGTCTGTTATACTCTTTCAACAATAACCATTAACAGTTGATCTAGAGAGATGAAGACCATATTTCTTGTCGGAAAGTAGACCCTACGAAGTTAAATTGAGCGTTTAGAACATTGCTCAAAAGAGATAGAAAGCTAATAGGCTGGTAGTTAGAAGAATCAGATTGTTCGTCTGATTTCTTAAAGACTACAACTACAGAAAAGAATTTCTAACCAAAAGGAAGGCAAGAAGCAACAAGACATTTATTTTAGTGTCTAGAGAGTACAGGATTCAATTCATATGCACGTTTTAAAGGACTATTGTATAGATACTATGAAGTTCGCAGGCTTTGTAGTAATCCAGTTTAGAGATGATAGCAGAAACCATGGGCGGATTTTAAATATTCAGTTCTAATTTAAAAGTTAGGAATAGAGACTCGAGAGTAGAATTTGAAATAATTGTGACGGGTACACACCTGGCCCAGGGTCGAATCCTTTGGTTACGGCGCCAACTGTGACGTCGCTCCTCCTGGTTCCAAGCGTGCCGCTCCAACCTCTTGGTTAGATGATCACCAGCCTCGCCTTTCCCAACCCGCTTCCAATACCTGGTTGCTAAAGCAACTGTACTGATCTCCGGTCTGTCTACCCACGCTGTGTTTAGATCTTAGACAGACGGGACCAGCAGGGATTGGGCCGTATGCAAGTTGAGTCCGACGGGGGTGGCAAAACACAAGTAAAAGAAAAAAAAACTCACGAGACAAAAAATTACTGATAAAAAAAAAAGGGTGACGACCTTTTATATCTAATGTCCGTTACATAAAGAAAAATTGTTCTCATTCCCGACCCGCTCTGTGGACTATGGCACCAAGCTTCTATCATACAACTTAACGATTTCGAATTGTCTACTCTCTAGAATTGTGTATGTCGGAGTGTGGTTTAGTTCGACACTGGGGCTAATTTCTATCAATCATTCGCAGTTGATTCTTCTCTTCGACTTGAGTTGTATTTCTTCACTTCGATCTGGTTGGGTCGAATTCTGTTCTCGGCTGGGCTTGATTTTAACTTCTTCTTCTTCTTCCGTCCAGTAACTCTTTGGCCTTGTCTCCGACTTGGCTGCAACTTCTCCGCGGCTTTCGAGTAATCTTCTCCTTCGTCGACTTAGATAGAACTTCTCTTGTCTTTGACTTGGGCCGGAAGGATTTCTTGTTTTCGACTTGGGCTGGAAGGATTTCTTGTTTTCGACTTGGGCTGGAAGGATTTCTTGTTTTCGACTTGGGCTGGAAGGATTTCTTGCCGCAACTCAGCCGCAACTCTCTGTCGTCCGAGGTGATCTCTTCTCGCTGCCGTCCGGGGCTGAACTCATTTTTTGTCGATTGGGGTCCTGCTTTTATTGACGCCGCAGCAAACCGGGGTGGGTCTGTCGGCGTCAGGGCTCTCTCGATAATCCCAAAAGTCGCATTAGTTCTGATTTCCCATTATCGCTATTATTTTCACCCCTACTTCCTCACAGTGCCTCTGGGGGGAAGACGCATACCCATCTCTCCCGGTCTCTCGTATGTCAGGTGACCGTTTTCGACCAATGGTTCTTGATCGAGCATTCTCCCTCCTCTTTCCGCATATCACGTGACCGCTTTCGGCCAATGAGACTGCGGTGGGACGCCTCCCGTCTCCAATCGGGCGTGGCTTACATCGTTCTTGTTCTAAAAAAAAACAAAATCTAATTTGGCCTTTTTCACACGTACGAAAAATGATAATCTTGGCTTTTTCTCACCTGGGTTCTGTCAAAACAGCCTGCCGCTAATTAGATGTGACTTCAGGAAAGAATATTGGCGCTATCTGTGAGCCGAGACAATCGTTTTCTTTCCTTCTTTGTTTTTGGTCAGACCTGATAGTCAAAAATCTTAATTATCTGAATTGAAAATGTCTCCACTTCATCATCGTGGGGTTCCAATTTTTAACAGGTCAGAATCTGTATACAGTTCCACCGGTCACCACCTCAACACAAAAAAACACCTTTCCTCCGATTAAAATTTCGTTTCCATTGTTCTAAAAAATCTTTATTGTTTCAGCCAACCTTAACAACTTCCATCCTACGCGGACATGGAATTAGTTCAAGTGCTTGACCTGATAATTTTGACACTTGTTAGGTGCTGGTCGTACGTGTGTGTTTTCGCTTACGACCTGGTTTCGTATTATGTTTCTGTCTTTCCTCTTCTTTTTGTTTTATTTTATTATCTCCAAACTCTATTTCTTCAACCAAATATAACAATTTCTATTTCCCTGGATTTCGGTCAGGTAATTTGACCTGATATATTTTGACACCTGTCTTGTCTTAGTTTTACTTATGACCGGGTTTTGTACTATCTATTCCTCTTTCTCTTTCTTTTTATTATTTTTTTTTCTTCTTCTCTTTGGATCGCCTAAATACAGTTAGAGAATTATTCTCAAAACTCAATTATTCTTCGTTTCTAAATAACTAACAACTGGTTAATAAACCGAATAAAAATTAAATCATATTTCTATGAATATCTCTTTTTAGTCTTTCTAAAAATGCAGGGTGCCACAAATTTACAAGCAAAACATTTATCAGCAGAAGATTATAACTCTCTAGTTTGTGTGAAGAGAGAAAGTATAGAAGACTTACATTTATTTACCACAATATCACATAGCCGACAGTTGTCACGAGAAGCAAACTAGACCGTGCTTTATTCTGTTAGCAAAAAATGACTTAGCCCCTTTGAGGACACGTTTACAAAGATTGCGAGCAGGCACAAAGAGGAATCTATTTTGTTTGGTGCTATCTCATTGGTACAGCTCGAAAAATTTAGTCCTGTGGTCTATAGAGGTTAAACAGGCAGGAGTGAATAAAGGAAAAGATTGTGGTTTCACCTGTTATTTACAAGAAGGCACACTACTGTCTACTGAAAACTATAAAATCTTTCTCTTAAAATTATTCTATTGATTTGTTCCTATTCTGCTGCAATTTACTGTTGGAGAGGTTTGCAATTCCATGGCGTTTTCTGATGACATAAATGCAATCATTGCGGCCCTTATTAGAAAGAAAGTTGAGGTTCTGGATGGAACGCCAATTAGCTAAGTGAAAAATTCTATTTATATTAATCCTATATACAACATGTCCGTGATTCATGTTTGTGTTGCTGTTTGTTCAACTACGTTCACCGGTATAAGTCATTTCTAAGAAGCAATGTAGTGTGTACATAATGAGATTGTTTGAAAAGATATGAAAGTTTGAAATAATCTGCGGTGACGTCATGTTTAATGGTTACTGGGGGCGAAGCCACCTAAAAAAGATGCATTTATACACACATACACATACACACACACTCACACACACATATATATGCAGATTATGAAATAAACCTTCATTTCATATATATATATATATATATATATATATATATATATATATATATATATCAGAAGGTAAGGTTTATGCCATGTTCTGCTTCGCAGATGCGAAACAGATCATGGCATAGCTACACATCTCTTCATTACAATTTAACTTTTGAAAATCATAGGGAAACCGGTAAAGTTTATCTAAATAAATATTCTTAAAAACTCCTGATGCATTTTAAGTTCTTTTTCCTATATATATATATGTACGTGTGTATGTGTGTGCATATTAAATATGTCTACTACGGTAAATGATATTTTAATTGATGCGGGTTGTTTAATTTCTATAATAGTTTCTAGATTTTCCAGTATTTTCTTCTATTAGGTGCTTTATGCTATTTCGGTATTAATATTCGATAATATTTGGTTTATGTTGATAATTATATTTTGGTTGTTCGTGATGGGCTGGTCGATGTTTGCATTAATTCCACTGTGTTTTGTCAATTAATATTGAATATGCAATCTCCCAAATGATATGAGATGTCATAAACAATATTATATTTAAACAGTGGGGATTTTTGTGGTACCGTGATGTCGGTAATGATCAGATTAGACATTTAAAGTTTTTCATAGTAGATGATAAACCTAAGGTAATTTAAAGATCATTGAGTTATATGAAATATATTTTTAATTCTTTTTTCATCTTGTTTATAATTAAGGCGCGTCTGGCTACAATAGAGTAAGTGATGCTGTATTTATTTTGGTTTGCATCCGGGTCATGCTTTGTTTTCTTAATTTCGCCAAGGCTAATTTTATTTGTTCTTCGACGACGTTATTGTTGATCAGAGTTTGTTTAATTTTATTTAATTCCTGATACAATAATTTCTTAAGAGTGGTTTCGGACCTCACTGAGTTCCCCATACTTTCGACCTTGTGCCAAAACTAAGTTACCCTTTGTAAACCACTGCACGATAATTTGTCCGACGAAGCGATTATTTTTATCTTGAAAATCATATCTGTATAAATTCATCTCTTGCACGACGTAAGTAACATTTTACGAACACAATGAGAACATAATGACGGTGTACTGATGTGTTCGTTTATTCTACTTTTTACATGTCATGTTGAAAACGAAGTCTTCAATAATTCCGCCAAGTTCCTATATACGCCCGCTATATCAAAGGTATTTTCATATTAGAAATAAGCCTAGATGAAATAAAATAAAAACTTAAAGAAACCTTCGAGAATAAATGAATGTTAGACTTTATTTACGAATTCACTATTAATAATACATTTACTTGATTTGATCACGCTTTATACAAAACAACGTAATACCAGAAACTCGCGTCAACTCAACTAAAAAAGTAAATGTTCTTACAAATATTAAATAGCCTTTATAAAAAACATGATTTATAGGGCCAAAACTTCAGCCCTCCTCATACAGATATAAGTCGTAATATAACTCTTACAAAAACACTGTACGAATAAACTCTTATAAAATCCTTATTATGTTACCAACTAAGGTACTTTTCTCTTCTCAGTGTATTTTTCATTGACTTACATTTTTTTCTAAATAATTTCTTTCAGTTGAACGTTTTTTAAATTGCCTTCCAAGTCCTCATTTCCTTTATTTTCATTCACAGTGAATTTGGCACCTTTTTTTGTCTTACAGCATTTGCAGATACGTTTTATGGCGAGGGAAAAGTAAGAATTGTAGCCGGGACAGAAAGGTAGGTAGATGAAACAATGGACCTTGTCTATTTGACGCTGGAAAAAAGCAGGTAAATTGTATACTTTCAATTCTTGGCTCCTGATCGAAGAAATTTGTTCACGCATTCTTTTCCAGTACGACATTCCTCGTTCTTCATCAGTACCTAATAATAATAATAAAAAACGAAAAAAGCCGACGATATGATAATAATATGGACTGAGCTATGTCAGAGAAACTTAGAGAGAGAAACTGAGTCGGTCTTAAAATCGACTTACAAAACAGTCGAAGGAACCAGATATAGAAAGGGTGGTTAAAGATAAAACAGAAATAAGTAAATGTAGATTGTGAGCATATAAATATAAGACAAGTAAGCAAATGTAGAAAATTATCCTTGGATTAATACAAGTCTATGCATGACTGCTTGGGGAAGGCGATCAACTGGGAATTGTTCAAGCAACTGCATTTCGAATACACAGATTAATGACATATGCATAGAACATAAATACTCCTAGAGAATGAAACAGAATTCTTTGAGATTTTGTGATATCAAACGGATGACCCAAAGTTGGCCTAAAACATTCATCCAGTAGTAGGAAACAAGGAGACTTACCAAATAAAGATTATATACTACAGAGTAGTTTAACATTCTTTTATTTGTTTCTAAGACATTTTCCTGTGTCTTAGTACTATGCTTAAGCATCTTTCGTTATTCCTGTATACATTCGGCATTTGAAATCAAATAAAATAAAATATAAAGTTTACGAGGTATGTGGAGTAACATTTACGGATTCAAAACCCCGCGATACAAGACGTTTAATGACGAGTTTTAATATCTTCAGTATATAAGCCACACACAGAAATTTAGGACTCTCGACTTTTGGGAAAAAATATACGTGTCTTATACTTGAAATATATTCTCGGTTTTGAAATGTTTGATTATTTGATTGATACTGTACCTGGAAGTGTGTTGTCCAGGAAAAACCCCAGAAATCCTCCAATCAACATGTTTGTTCCTAGCAGCGCGCTAAGCATTTGGTCAAACTCGGAACTTCCTAAAATAAATAAATTGGATAAAAAATGGTAACTATACAAATCATTTTCAATCATTTTGTATTGATGATGATATGAACAAACATCGAAATATTAAAATATTCACTAAACTTTATGGTTATGAACATATTAATGATTAACAAGTGTATTTTCCTGCTTGTTGGGAATCCTCTTTTGTAATTCCAGTCTTTACGAACTCAGGTGAACCTTTTGATTTTTTTGTCGACCTATTGGGCTTCTACCTCTTCTTGGAAAAGTACTAGAAGGTCTACTCAACTCTGAATTGGGTAAGCATCTCACCTTATAGAATCTTCTTTCAGATAAGCAATATAGATTTCGTTTCTCAACTAATTTGGATAAGAATCGTGAAGATCCGGCTGCTGTTTTGGATATCTCGAATGTATTTGACATAATGGTCTTTTTCAAAAGTTGAAAGGTTATGGTGTTTCTGAACGAATTCTTGAACTGATTCAGTCTTTCTTATCAAATCACGAGAGAACGTTGTCTTGAACCGCCAATCGTCAAGAAATTTTGCATTAATGTCAGCGTCCACTAGGGTTCTACCCTTAGACCTATGTTGTTCTTAATTTTCATCAACGACCTTCCTGATATCATTCAGTTCTCATTTCAGTATCTATGCCAGTGACAACTATTTACTCCTGTCTTAATAGTTAGTCTAATCGGTTTGATAAACTCAAATTGGTAGCTTAACTGGGTCAAGGAAGAGCTTATTAATTTTAACGCCTCTAAAACTAATTGCTCTATATTAATAATCTTAGAGAGAGCTTTTTGTCTTCCATCAGCGTAGCAGATACTAACCTCAAACTAACCTCAAACGAATGACTCTTGACTCCTTCTCGGGCTAACGTTTCCCGCTTACATAGAGTAGAAGGATTATAGAAGGATTATAATGAATCAATTACTAAGTCTTCTGTTCATTGTGACGTGCGAGACAATTTTTTCGCCCGAATTTAAATTGCATATTTATAAGTTTATTATTCCTCCATGATTTGACTATTGCTGCAATATATTGTCTGGTACTACTATATATTTAGAGATCTTTTATAAAATCCTAAGAAGAATCTGTAATATCAGTGGTCCTGACCTGGCATCTCAGCTTCAGTCACTTTCCTACGTAATGTAGCTTCTCTTTGTATTTTCTGTAAATACTTTCAGGATAATTTTTCTGGTGAGCTTTCCTCTATCGTAGCTAGACTTTATGGATTTAAGTACATTAATAGATTGGCGGCAAGATCTCGTCATTTTACAGTTGAAATGTGAGATATAAGCGTACGTTCTATGTCAACAGTTTCTTTTCTCGCACTTCTCGCTCGCTGAAATCTCTTTCGGCTTTGATCTTAAATTTAAATACAATGTCAGTCGTTTTCTTCTGTCTTCTTAATTACTGTTCTTTTATTGTTGCCACTACTTAATAACGTTTCTATATTCTTTCACACTCAGTAACCTCCTGCATCTTCATTGTTTTGTTGCCTTGCTTGGGGTTAAATAATTAAAATAAAAACAAATATGTAAAAAAAAAAAAAAAAAAAAAAATCGGTAAAATCTAACTCTATCGCGAATTCAAGCTATATTGGGTACATATCACTTAACATACGCACAATGCATAACCCAAGAATTCAAATCTTACTAATGTATATATATATGTATATATTTTATAATTTTAAACTTAATAAAGATTAAATTTGGATTTTAAAATTGGTAATTTTTACTTTAAATTTTAATATCAAATTTTATCATATAATTTGATAATTATTGGTTAGAATAAATTCTTTTTTAATATTACCCTTAGTTTAAAGATCTGAATAGCTATTATAACATGACTTCGTTATCAAGCTTTTTGAATTTTCCTATACTTGTATTTTAATTGGTCATTCTAGCTTTTGTAACAACGTTTTCCCCTAGCGAAGGATCGTTAATTAATTAGAAACTTTTAAAACCATTTATTTTACATTCAACATCATCACTTGATAAGACACCAAAGGTGTTGAAACAAAATGGCTATTTTTGTAGTGATTTTATAACATATTTATGTTACAATTTTTAAAAATAAATAATTATATCTGCTCTACTCTGTATTGAGCACTCTTTTAAGAATAGTAATTGTTGGTTATTGGAATTCATTCAGTATACACTAATTATATACTTGTATATATATATATATATATAGACACACACACACACACACACACATATATATATATGTGTGTGTGTGTGTGTGTGTGTATATATATATATATATAGACACACACACACACGCACACACACACATATATATATATATATAATAAAATATAGTCCTAAATTATGCTATATTTACAGAATAAAGTGCTTAATATCATGGATAGAGCGTAAGTATAAAAGTGGACCATGAAGTCAACACCAAGAGTCTCTGGGCGTTGATTTCAATGTCAACTTATATATATATATATATATATATATATATATATATATATGTGAAGATATATAGAAAATAGGAAAGAACTGGTTAGGTAAATAATCAAAAGTTCTTTAGCATTTTTGTTATTATTTTTAAAAAATAGTGCTCGATACAAAAGTAGAGCATAAATATAATTATTTATTTAAAAATATGATTCCAACACGCTACATAAGAGGTCTCATGTTTCAAAACAAGAGCCGATAACTTCAATATAATTATTTGAATTAAATTGAATTAAAGTAAGCTGTGTTCCATGGTAACAGCCAGGGCGAATTGTTTAAATAGGTAGGGGTGTTGGGTGTTAATAATTTGTATCAGTATAGAGTTACTTTCATAGATGTCAAATCAGGGTAAGGTGGGGGTGTCTAAAATTAAAACGGAAGATGTTTTCTCCTAGTCTGGTTTATGTGTCTATGGAGATTTATTTATGTTTTTTATTTTATTTCTTTATGAAAGGGTTTTGTGTATATAAAAACTGCCGTAACATTTGTTTTTTGACGACTTCGTAAAGGGTTATCTTTTTTTGTAGGGTATTTAAACTATTTATTTGGGCTATGGATTATAAAAGTTATTTTATTGTATGTTTGTTTTTAAGCTAATTATTCAATGCATAAATCTGATGATGTAGGAAAAAACCGTTAACTCATGTCTATTGTTTAATAGATTTTTATTATTTGGAAACTTAATAATGTGCAGTTTCTCATGGAGGCACAAAGGGCATGGGTCATCCCAAGTTTTACAAGTTCTAGTCCTGTTTATAATTTTCCATTTTAATTTAGGTGTCCTATTTATTTCCTTCAGATGCCCAAAATATTTAGATAGAGAAGTCTGATTTCTTTTATTTATATTGTTGAAAGAGCACTTATGCTGCCTCTATCTGGCTTTAAATTCATTCTTCGTGGACCCAATGTATATATATATATATATATATATATATATATATATATATATATATATATATATATACACAACAAAAAAGTTCTAATTGGCCGTCTTGGAGCATTGTTTTAAATTTATTTTCAATGTCAGTCCTCCTCTGGTAGACGCCTTGTTAATGAGAATGGCTTTGTGTTGGCGATTGGTGAGAGCGTAAGATAACTTATCCCGGGGGTTCGTGTCAGAAATAGAAATTTAACTGCCTAAATAGACTATTCCCCATATGAGGTGTGTACAATAGGCTGAGCATGTGATCAGTGATCAAATTTTAGAGACGATTGCAACAAAAAGGTCACTTCTACTTAACACCAGAGTCAGTTGAAATTTCTAGGGCACATAATCTGGGATTAGAAAATTTGATAATCACAGGACAGGCTGAATGTAAGAGACAGAGGAAAGTAACGCATAGCCTACTTGGTGAGCTTGAGTGAATGGATGGCGAAGCGGTATTTGGGAAAGATGGCAGAAAAACAAAAGTTATTAAGAGCTACAAAAGTGCAGAGAATTCTGGAGATCGATGATCGCTAGCGTCCTTCCTTCCTTGAATATATCCTGCGAGTGTTAAATTCTCTAGGAATTCTTTTTTGTCATTATGTGTCCGAGAAAATTCGAATGTCTCTGATTGTAAACCTAAGCCTTCTTATTGTCCTTGTTTTACTTAAAAACTTCCTCATTGATCACATGTTCATTTAAAGTTATTGTCAGCAAGCGTCGGTAGAATCACATCTTTCGTTTCAAGTCTCTTCTTCATCTGTGAAGAGATTTTCCAGTATTCACTGCCATATAAGAGATTAGATATTATGTCGCATTTCAACATTTTTCCTGTTTCCTACGAAAGTTCACTGACTCTTAAAACTTTGCTTTGTTTCTCGAAGACATTTTTCGCTTTTTTCTATACTTTCCATCGTTTATTACTACATGACCCAGATAACTAAAGTCCTGAATCTGTTTATCTTAAAATCCCTAGTAAGTGACTCATATCTTGGGTTGTCTCATTTTTCTGCTAATAACCAGGCATTCTGTCCACTAATAGTTATTACACCTTTTGAAAAATCGATATATCAAAATGCCTCTTTGATTACCATATCAACCATACTCATATGATTGGGCAATGAAAATAAATAACAATTCAAATGGGTTTACCATTTATTCAAGCTTCCTGACTTACCGGTATTTATCATTCCAGGATTCTTTTGAATATAGCTCTTTGATTAACATATAAACCATTTCAATTTGATTGAAGAATGAAAAGTAATTACAATTCAAATAGGTTTATTTTATATTCAGGTTTCTTGACTTACCGGTATTTATCATTCCAGGATTCTTTTGTATCCACATTGGTAAAGCCAAGCCGAGAAGGAGAGAAGTTCCAATTATGAAGAGGTTTCGGGAAGAATCCAAAGAGACATCCCTGAGGTTAGAAATTCCAACAGAAGAAACCATTCCTATCATAGAAATGAAAAAAAATAAAGATTCCAAATTTAAAGATTTCAATGATGCTTGAATTTCGTACAGTCTCAAAATTCATTATGAATATTAAAGCTTTCTAACACAAGGGAAAGAATGGGGAATTGACAACTATTCAATTTCAATTACTTTTATTTTTACTTCGTGGATATATATAGCCATCATATAGCTAACATTTTATTTAAGTGAGGTACCTCATGAGCGGTTATTTTTTTTTACTTGAATGTAAGAACCACCTGTTGGCTTATCATTTCTAGCTGATTTCGGTGTTTCATTATAAACTTCATATACTTTAAAAGTTATTAGGATCAAATTGGAGTTGATCCGAAACGAACTGCACTATTTTTTGGCATGATTTACTTCTTCATATGGAATTTTAAATTTGATCAATTTCTTTTTCTTTTTTCCGAGAATTATTTTCATATTGTCACTCGTGCTTTCTGTATAATTTTCCTGTTTGAAACTCAGGCAAAACTTCATACGTATTCTCAACTGCGACTGCACATGCTTGTTTGATAATTGAATAGCTGTGAAGTTTTTCATATTAAAATTTAGGCACTCTTTGTGATTTCCTTAATTTATGCAATCTTAGCTTGAGATTTCTCAGGTATGTTTTTAAGTGCAAACTCGATTACGCTTTTATTTTTCTCTTAACCTCTTGACTAAGTTTCGGTATTAAGGATAATTAATGAATTGAAAACATTCGTTCTGATTGACAGTATTTTACATTTAAATTAAGGACAGCATACTATGTTAGCCATTTTGTGGTAAAGGAAGCTGTTATTAAAAAAGCATTTATGCAAATAACGATAGCGACAACGTAGAGTGAAAGCTTTCTGTTGTTGATCATCTTAGCTACAAAACGAAAAAGGGACAAACAAAACAGAAAAAAATGTAAGTGTTACTTACCAAATACGATGAAGAACATCCCGCCAATTACAGGCTGTGGAATTGTGACGAAGAGAGCGCCGAATTTACCCAAACAGCCATGTATTATCATTGCGAATGCACCAACTTGGATCACTCTTCGGCTTGCCGTCTGGTGACGTACAAATGAAAGGCATAAATTATTAGAAATTTTGTTGTTGCCATGATTGCAGAAACATTATGACTGTAAACAATGTATTTGCTTTAAAAATATTTTTAAGTTCTGTGACATACCTTGGTAACTCCGATTGCACCGATATTTTCACTGTACGATGAATTGCCACTTGCAGCTCCCCAGGCACCGGCCAAAAAACAAGTAATACCTTCCATTCCGATTCCTGTAAAATTAAAAAATCATATTGTCATATGAGTGGATTTAAATAAGAATAGTGATTTGAAGAGGTGTTGAACTAATTTTGTGCATTAGGAGGTTTAATCAACTTTGTAAAATTAGCTTTCGATATCTGGCTTTTATCTACAACTGAACACAGACCACTGGAATAGATGAAAAACATACAGCTGCTTCAACCTTATACATTAGGAGAATTGCGGACCTCGAGGTGGTGCAAAGGTTAGCAAGCTTGTCTCACTAGAACAATTACGACTGAGTAGTAAGTTCGATCCTCACTGGGTGCCCCTTACTTCCGGCTTTGGGCCACATCCAAGCTACGCTTGGAAAATCACTACATCAGGAGAATTCCGATTTCTTAGCGAAATTTCTTAACGGTTTGTTACTGTCCAGAAAGAGCTATGAGCGTTTAAATCTTGATGGTATCTGATAATATTAAATTTGCAAATTGCTTATCGGAAAGTCACAAAAACATATTCCCTCAGTTGCCTTGCATTATCTGCCCACTTGATCGAGATAGAGTTCCTGATAGACATTTCTAGAAAGAGAAAATAATGGATGCATAATGCATTCTTTTCATATTGCCCATTTATGGTCTTACAAACTGTCGTTGACATGGTCATGTTTTTTTTTTCGTTTTAGCGGTGTTCCAGCCTTGTAAACCTCAGCATTCGATATATGGCTTTAACATGGCCTGAAGTTTGTGTTCAACATGAAATAGACTGTAGACTTCTGTGTTTAGTGTAAAATATAGTGTAAAATATAGTGTAACTAGTTAAACTGTAAATTGTGAATACAGTAGTTGTGTTAACATACGCTAATGTGTTAAAATTATTATACTTAATCGACAGATTGCACATATGCACACACACACACAAACGCACACACACACATATATACAAATGAAGAGAAAGTATTAGGTTGGTGCAAAAATAATGACGTAATAATATCGTTTTTTGACGTATTTTTTAACGTCAAAAAACGACATTATTATGTCATTATTTTTGCACCAACCTAATACAGATTTAGAATCCACAGTTCTCTGGCATTTACTTTTTTTTAAAAATGTGGTCAATACAACGTAGAGCATAATATGTTTTTAAAGATATTTTTATTAAAAATATTTTTCATCGCGACACGGAAATTTCTATGTTTCGAGATTTAATGTTTCTATCTCGTCAGTAGGCATTGTTCGGTAATTTTGGTGGAAATGATTTACATTTGAAAATAGTAAACATTATATTTGCTTATTAAAGAGTTAATATGGAGGGGGATCCAGATTTTAATATCTTATGAGTGTATCTTTTTTTAACTAATCAGAAGGAAGGTCAACGATAAATTTGAAAAGTTAAAAATATAGATTAGAGGTTGGGGTGTGTGTGGTGCTCATACATGTCTCGGGGAGTATCATATTAACGGTTCGACACCTTACTTCCGGCACCGTGTCATAATGTAAAATATTTTAAATAAAATATCTTGATATATATAATATACTTAAATATAATATAATAGACTTAAAATATGGTTTTTCGCTACACAGTTCCAACCATGTTTCAAAAATGGAAGCTAAAAGACCCTAATTTAATTTTGTACTTATATAATTCCTTCTACTTCGTGTAAATGTCACGTTGTGTCAACGTAAACATGACGTTAGCCCGATGAAGCCCTAAATGAAATGTGTCAAACGAAAACTTTCCCCACTCTGACATATTTTTCGCCTAATATATATATATATATATATATATATAAGTTAATAGACTTAAAATATGGTTTTTCGCTACAAAGTTCCAACCATGTTTCAAAAATGGAAGCTAAAAGCCCCTAATTTAATTTTTTACTTAAATTAAAGACATTACTTCCATTTCATCCTCAAGCGAATTTTGGAGTAACTTTAAAAATTACAGGGTTTTAAATACACAGCTAAAACAAAATTCATGTTTCCAAGGTTACAGATAAATCTATTTTGCTAGACTAGGGGTGTCAGTATGTTCAATATGTTTATATTTTAATGTATCACTTATTGTTACGTTTTGGTAGTGGGTAGGGATGTATTTTTCAATGAAATCTAACATCCGTTAAAAGCGTGTCGTCTCGATTTTTTTTTTTTTTTTTTTTTTTTTTTTACGGCTAAAATTCTAACGGCATTTTTTTTCGTTCGTATATTTAAAGATTTTTGGGAGGTGTCTACGTCAGATTAATACTTTTTATTTAACTACGATTTGAAATATTTTTACTTTTAATTTTTAATATACTATATTTCTATCAAGAACAATTAAATGTAATTAGAATCCCTTACAGTTTGTAGAATTATTATCACATCAAGTTTTTTTAAAATTTTATTCTTGAATATTATTCAAGTAAAATTTCCATTTCTCTGATTAAGTAAACTTTAGTTATTTATTTAATTACGAATTAAAAGGAATTTTAGGTTAGAATTCATTTTAATTAACTATAATTTTAATTACAACTTTAAAATATTTTCATTATATTTTATTTTTTTTATTTTTTTTTTTTTTATATATATTTAATTGAAGTAAATGTATTAGGCCGGGGCAGAAAATAATGACGCAATAACGCCGCTCCTTGGCGTTAAAATATACGTCAAAAACCGACAACACTATGCCTCCATCTCTACATCAACTCAATATTTGAATTACTATCAATAAGTAAAATTATTTTTCTATATTAAATATGTTTGTATTACTATATTTAAAAATTTTATATTTAAATTTAAATATTTTTATTTTTTATTTTTTATTTTTTTTTTATGGCCAAAATACCTAATTCATTTCACTTATTTAGTAAACTTAATTTATTTATTTAATCTTAATTTAAATTTAAAAGAAGTTTAGGTTAGAATTCATTTTAATTGACTACAATTATAATTACAACTTTAAAATATTTTCATTGTTAGTTTTTACTTTTTATAGAGTATATTACATTTAATTTTTATATATTTTTATATCAAGTATTTTACGATTTTTAAAAAATTTTTTTATTTAAATATTATTTAAGTAAAAATTTTTTTTTTTTTTTTTCCGCATATTTAAAGATTTGTGGTAGGTGCCTATGTCAGAATACTTTTTATTTAACTACGATTTGAAATATTTTTACTTTTAATTTTTTAATATACTATATTTCTTTCAAGAACAATTATTAAAATGTAATTAGAATACCTTACAGTTTGTAGAATTATTATCACATCAAGTATATTACTATTTTTTTTTTTTTTTAATTTTTATACTTGAATATTATTTAAGTAAACTTTCCATTTCTCAGATTTAGTAAACTTTATTTATTTATTTATTTAATTACAATTTAAAAATTACAATTTAAAAGAAGTTTAGGTTAGAATTCATTTTAATGAACTACCATTTTAATTACAACTTTAAAATATTTTCATTATTAGTTTTAATAGAAGTGAATGTATTTAAGAATTAGAATTACTTACAGTAAGTAAAATTATTTTACAATTATATTACGATTTTTTTTTTTTTTTGTCAAAAATAGCTAATTCATTTCACTGATTTAGTAAACTTTAGTAATTTATTTAATTACAATTTAAAGAATTTTAGGTTAGAATTCATTTAATTTTAATTAACTACAATTTTAATTACAACTTTACAATATTTTCATTATTATTATTTTTTTTTATACTATATTTTATTTAATTGAAGTAAATGACCTACATATTCTAGCTTAATAAGAAATGACCAACATATTCTAGCTACATGACCTACTACATGACCTACATATTCTAGCTTAATAAGAAATGACCTACATATTCTAGCTTAATAAGAAAAGCTAGAATATGTAGGTCATTAAATGACCCATGTTCTTTGTGCATACATGAGAAACTATATATTACTAAGTTTATAAAAAATAAAAATTTACTGAATCAGAGAAATGAAATAGCTATTTTGTGCCGTCATTGTCAAAAATTTTCATTAAATAATATTTAAAAATAAAAATAAAAATAAATTTATAAAATAGGATCAGGTAATATACATACCTATATTTAACATGAAAAATTAATTTTATATACTGTAAGTAATTCTATTATATTTAATTGGTTATTCCTAAAAAATAGTCTATTAAAATAATTATGAAAATATTGTAAAGTTGTATTTAAAATTATAGTTAATACGAATTCTAACCTAAACATCTTTTAAAATTATACATAGTTAAATAATACGTATTCTAACCTAAACACCCACCCAAAAGAAATACCGACACTCAAATGATTCCTATAAAACACCTACAGAAAAATGAAATTATGACGAAAAGCTAGAGGATGTGGACCATTGGATGACCGACGTCATTACTAATATATAGTTGCAACTGTATGTACAAAGGGTATATATATAAAAAAAAAATATATATATTTAATTAAACATTTAAATATAAAATTTTAAAAATCGTAATATACTTATACTTGATATAGAAATTAAATGTAATATAGTCTATAAAAACTAACAATGAAAATACTTTAAATTTGTATTTATAATTGTAGTTAATTAAAATGAATCCTAACCCAAACTTCTTTTAAATTGAAATTAAATAAATAAATTAAGTGTACTAAATCAGTGAAATGAATGAGCTACTTTTACCATAAAAAAAAAAAAAAAAAAAAAAAAAATTTACTTAAATAATATTTAAATATAAAATTTAAATAAATAGTAATACAAACATACTGGATATAGAAAAATAATTTTACTTATTGTAAGTGATTCAAATATGGGGTTGGTACAGAGGTAGTGGCGCGAAGATGTCGTTTTTTGACGTATTTTTTTAACGTCAAAGAGCGGCGTTATTGCGTCATTGTTTCTGCTCCGGCCTAATACATTTACTTCAATTAAATAAAATATAGTATAAAAAAAAAAAATAAAAAATAATAATAATAATGAAAATATTGTAAAGTTGTAATTAAAATTGTAGTTAATTAAAATTAAATGAATTCTAACCTAAAATTCTTTAAATTGTAATTAAATAAATTACTAAAGTTTACTAAATCAGTGAAATGAATTAGCTATTTTTGACAAAAAAAAAAAAAAAAATCGTAATATAATTGTAAAATAATTTTACTTACTGTAAGTAATTCTAATTCTTAAATACATTCACTTCTATTAAATGAGATTATAGTCTATTAAAACTAATAATGAAAATATTTTAAAGTTGTAATTAAAATGGTAGTTCATTAAAATGAATTCTAACCTAAACTTCTTTTAAATTGTAATTTTTAAATTGTAATTAAATAAATAAATAAATAAAGTTTACTAAATCTGAGAAATGGAAAGTTTACTTAAATAATATTCAAGTATAAAAATTAAAAAAAAAAAAAAAAATAGTAATATACTTGATGTGATAATAATTCTACAAACTGTAAGGTATTCTAATTACATTTAAATAATTGTTCTTGAAAGAAATATAGTATATTAAAAAATTAAAAGTAAAAATATTTCAAATCGTAGTTAAATAAAAAGTATTCTGACATAGACACCTACCACAAATCTTTAAATATACGGAAAAAAAAAAAAACAAAAAACTTTTTACTTAAACAATATTTAAATAAAAATTTTTTTTAAAAAATCGTAATATACTTGATATAAAAATATATAAAAATTAAATGTAATATACTCTATAAAAAGTAAAAACTAACAATGAAAATATTTTAAAGTTGTAATTATAATTGTAGTTAATTAAAATGAATTCTAACCTAAACTTCTTTTAAATTTAAATTAAGATTAAATAAATAAATTAAGTTTACTAAATAAGTGAAATGAATTAGGTATTTTGGCCATAAAAAAAAAAAAAAAAAATAATAAAAATATTTAAATTTAAATATAAAATTTTTAAATATAGTAATACAAACATATTTAATATAGAAAAATAATTTTACTTATTGATAGTAATTCAAATATTGAGTTGATGTAGAGATGGAGGCGTAGTGTTGTCGGTTTTTGACGTATATTTTAACGCCAAGGAGCGGCGTTATTGCGTCATTATTTTCTGCCCCGGCCTAATACATTTACTTCAATTAAATATATATAAAAAAAAAAAAATAAAAAATACTGAAAATATTTTAAAGTTGTAATTAAAATTATAGTTAATTAAAATGAATTCTAACCTAAAATTCCTTTTAATTCGTAATTAAATAAATAACTAAAGTTTACTTAATCAGAGAAATGGAAATTTTACTTGAATAATATTCAAGAATAAAATTTTAAAAAAACTTGATATGATAATAATTCTACAAACTGTAAGGGATTCTAATTACATTTAATTGTTCTTGATAGAAATATAGTATATTAAAAATTAAAAGTAAAAATATTTCAAATCGTAGTTAAATAAAAAGTATTAATCTGACGTAGACACCTCCCAAAAATCTTTAAATATACGAACGAAAAAAATGCCGTTAGAATTTTAGCCGTAAAAAAAAAAAAAAAAAAAAAAAAAATCGAGACGACACGCTTTTAACGGATGTTAGATTTCATTGAAAAATACATCCCTACCCACTACCAAAACGTAACAATAAGTGATACATTAAAATATAAACATATTGAACATACTGACACCCCTAGTCTAGCAAAATAGATTTATCTGTAACCTTGGAAACACGAATTTTGTTTTAGCTGTGTATTTAAAACCCTGTAATTTTTAAAGTTACTCCAAAATTCGCTTGAGGATGAAATGGAAGTAATGTCTTTAATTTAAGTAAAAAATTAAATTAGGGGCTTTTAGCTTCCATTTTTGAAACATGGTTGGAACTTTGTAGCGAAAAACCATATTTTAAGTCTATTAACTTATAATATTAATGCTCTGTAAATTTACATTGAGCACTATTTTGTAAAAATAAAAATATCTATAAGAACACCGGATTATATATCTTACTGTTCTTTCTTTTTATTAATATATATATATATATATATATATATATATATATATATATATATATATATATATATATATATATATCATGCTGGACACAACCGTCAGGCCGCTGATTGCGTCCAGCGCGAAACAGCCTGTCGCCTCTGAGTGTTGACTTCAATGTTCACTTTTAGATTTATATTTACATACGCTCTATCTCTGATATGGAACACTTTATCCCATAAATATAGCACACCTTAAAACTATATTTTTTCATATATATATATATATATATATATATATATATATATATATATATATTAGGCGAAAAATATGTGAGAGTGGGGAAAGTTTTCGTTTGACACATTTCATTTAGGGCTTCATCGGGCTAACGTCATGTTTACGTTGACACAACGTGACATTTACACGAAGTAGAAGGAATTATAAATTTAAGTTTTCTTTTTATGCATATTTATTGTATAAAGTCTATCCGATTTAATTTAATTTCTTTTTTTTGTCTATGTATCCATCACTTTTATCGATGAATATCCAAGTCTGCCAAGAAAGGTAAAATGTTGTAAGTGACTTGACGTCTATTTACTCTGGATGATCACTTTCTAGCACTTTCTATATATTTTCATCTTAGTAAAGTGCTTTCTCTTTTAATTAGAGTAGCATTTTTTAAATCAAAACTATTGTCTGACTCACAGCAGTGAGCAACTACTGCATTTAGTATGTTGTTTTGTAAAAAAACCTTCTGCGTCCATATAATCTTTTATTTAAATTCCTTTAGGTTTCATCTGTGCATTCCTTGTGACAATTATTACAGGTGATAGAGTAAATTCTTCTTTCAAGCTTTAGCGTATTATTTTTTTTGCATTAAGTATTTTATTGTTTTAGAAGTAATCGTAACAAATATTAAAGTTAAGCTAAGATAAATTCTTTTTAATTGTAGTTCTGATAGAGTTGTACAATATATTTTGATCCGTTCAGTTTATCAGGGACGTCCGCTTTTCTCTTTTGAAATCTTTTGTTTCGCGTTGAATATATTATTTTAATCATTTTACCCCAATCAAGGCTATAATATCCCTATACCGCAAGGGGTTACAAAGAGTGAAAGAGAATGATGAGACCTTAGGGAGAAGTGAAGAAATGACAATAAAGCAACAGGATTCAGAAAGACAGTAAATGGCGGTTGACATTGAAGTTAAATTGTTTGAAAATTGTAGGTTATGGGGAAATAAAAAGTCAGAATGGAGTTCCACAGGTGAGGAGTTCAAGAAAATAATATGTGGCGATTGAATATAGCTAGTTAAACTGTAAAATGGTGAGACCAAGTTGTCAATTTAGCAGCACGCTTCATGTAGTCGAGACACTAAAGAAAGAAGCTCATCAGAACAGTTGCCATGAAAATATTTGTAGAAAAGACAGCGGAAAGCCATGTTGTGTTGGCGGGAAACTGACTAAAGTCGAGATGCCAGGTCAGGACCGACCACATTACAGACCATTTGAATTTTGTGAAGAATATCGAGATATCCTGCAGGAGCACCAGACCAGAATCAGATATGACAGCAATATTCAATGCACGGACGAATGGTACATTTATAAATGTGCAAAATGAATTCTGAAGAGAAAAAAAATTTCTGGCACGACATATTAAACCAACTTTCCTAGCAACAGACGTAGCAATTTATTAAATATAGTCACTCTACTTTCAGTGGAAAACATGAGTCCACGAAGCTATAGTGTATTGCTCTTCTGGAGTCTAGCATCAGCCATGCTGGTGTCTAGCATCAGCCATGCTGGTGTCAAGCAGAAAAGATTCTCGATGGTGATTAATTGAAAGCGGTTTTGTTTTAGAGGCGTTAATATTTACAAGTCACTTCTTGTCCCAGTTAACCACTGATCGGAGGTCCTTTTCGAAAGCAGTTGCCAGTTTTACTTTGTTAGTTCAATATTTGCTATTAAGACAGGAGTAAATGGCTGCGTCATCTGTATAAATAAGTATTTGGGAATTGATGACATCGAGGAAGTCATTGATCAAGATCAGAAACACTGTAGGCTAGATCCCTGGCAGAACCTCCGTAGTTATGAAATATCATAGTATAAAGTTATCTGAAAGCGTGCCCGTTCAACACAAATTTCATTACCGGATTCGTTAGTATTGACTGGATTAAGCCCTTGAAACCGTAGCCCATGGACTTGTGGAGAAGGTCAGCATGCCAAACCCTATCGAACACCTTCGAGATATCTAGAGCCACAACCCAGGTTTTGCCATTCTTATTTAAGGCTTCATAGACAATGTCAGTGATAGCCGTTAACATGTCGGCGCTAGACTTAGTGACAGGAGGACGTGCAAATTAAGTTTTTTAAGCTTGGTTCTGATATACCTTTTCTTAAAATTTGATTGTGCCCCTTTCCAAAATATTTAACCTTAACTAACATACTTCTGATATATTGATGGCGTTCTATTAATATAGCCGCGTGAAAATAATGTATCTTAGCTTGTAGATAAACCAAAGTCCAACATACAATAGAATTAATTCATGAAATCGAAACAAACAGTACTTCATCTTTCCTCGATATCATGTTACATTGCTGTAACTATAGGCTAAACCGAAGTGTCAATCAACTAATAAAAGTGATATCATAAATTTCTATTCTTAAAAGAACAATAAAATAAAATCCGGAATAATCATCGGATTCCATTTAACATCACCAGAATTTGTAGCATTCAATATTTACTTGAATTTGTAGCATTCAATATTTACTTGAATTTGTAGCATTCAATATTTACTTGAATTTGTAGCATTCAATATTTACTTGAATTTGTAGCATTCAATATTTACTTGAAGAAGAGAAATACTTTTAAACTTCACCTTTATTATATCATATTCAACGCAAAAATAGGCTCGTAAAATATTTAAAAATAGAAAAGCAGACTTTCCTGAAAAACCCAATGATTCAAAATGCAGTTGCTTTGCCATTGTTAATTGTGAATATCTATTGTACCAGTTTAAAATCAGTTTGATATTTCGTCCTGTGCAAGCTATATGATCGTTAATCGTACCTCTGTTGATGGCAGGAACAGGTGGAGGTGGAGCGCCAGCCATCCATGCGCATGCGTAGTAATCTCCAAATGATTGAATAATAGACGCCAGCACACCTGCAAAAATGCCCATTACGCCTGCCGAGCTAACGCTTGGCACTCCCCATTGACCTGATAGAAAAATGACAAATGTAAACAAACGAAATTAACTATTATAAGTAGCGATTCATAAAACAGTAATTTAGAAATCTATCACACACACACACACATATTTTATTTATAAAGTAAATCACATTGTAAAATATTTTTATAAAAAATTATTTAATAATTTACAATTAATAGCATTAGTAAATTTATTGAAGCTATCATAAACAAAAAAATTGTTGAACACCTCAACAAAACAACATCCAAGCGACAAACAGTATGGATTCCATCTTCTAGGTCCACTGTTGATGTCTTAACTATTATCACGCATAGAATCAGTCACGCACTAGATAATAGACATATCTCGAGAGTGATCGATATCTCGAAGGTCTTTGCTATGGTGTGGCACCAGGGATTGCTACACAAACTAACCAGCTATGGAATCACTGGGAGTTGTTAAGTCTTTCTTTTCAGGTAGGTCTATGAAGGCCGTCATCAATTTTGGTGTCCTCTAAGGTTCTCTCCTCGATTCTACACTCTTTCTACTTTATATTAACGATCTGCCTAAGAAAACTCTCAGACCTTTTGTAAATATACATACAGATGATACAAGAGTATATTGGTACACCTCTAAATATCTCGATGTCCAGTGCCTGGCAGTTGATATTTCTTCTGACTAAACTCCCAAAATTTAATGGGGAAAATACTGGTTTATAATATTCAATACACCCAAAACTAAGCCAGTAAAATTTCATCACCATCGAGCAGCAATCCTGATGAGTGGTCATACCCACAAAGAGGCTCCCTGGCTAGAACGTCTAATGGATCTAAAGCTCACTCCGGCCTCAAATGGAATGCATATATCCATGCAATCGCAAAAGATGGAAGAATGGTTGGTTCATTGTATCTCTTCAGAAAATACCTAGCACCCTCTGACATGATTTATCTTTATAAGAGTCAGATCAGGTCAAGAATGGAGTATCGCTGCCAGGGTCAACGGATATCTATCATATACGTCTTCACAATATTCTCTTACTTCCCTCTTCTCCCTCCCTTACAATATCATTCATTGTCTACCTTGAGTGGCTCTTGTGTCTTTTATTGCGTGATCTAACAGTAAAAAAGATGCAGTTTTTCAATCTTCAGTCACGCTATATCTTATTTTTTGTCTTTTTTATTTTTCAGGTCTTGTTCTTGGATTTGTGCCTTTTTTTATAAAATCATGTTTGCATGAAGCAAATGATGATGTTATGTCTTACTATTCAATTTAGTGAAAAGCTTTTGGAAACCAATGGAAGCATTGAATGCTTCTAAGTAACATTCGTTTCCAACTGGTTTTCTCTAAATATAAGCGCCAATTCGAATGCCACCTATGAATACTAGTTTATTAGTAATATTTTAAACTAAATACTTAAAACATTAACAAAAAATTAATAAAAATGGTAATTTTATGAACCAATGTAATCCTGAATTTTTAGAATGAGCAGTTATTATTTACATTTGCACAAATGTTTTCATCTTTGTTGCTTTGAAAATATTTCGGCTGTTGTGCACTCCGGCCTTCTTCAGGTGTTTGTCGATCTGAGTAACCTTCAGAGAGTTTCTAAATGAACTCTTTATTTAATCTATTCTTTTGTTGCATTGCGCAGTTATTGTTCGTTCTGTTTCTACAAAACCACGAACGAAAGCATTAATTGATTACGCTGTTGTCTGAAGAAGGTCAGAGGGTGCAGTAGCCAGAACGTTTTGATAATAACATCAAAGTTGTCATAATGTAAAGGTATAAATAATGTAAATAATAATGTAAATAGTAAGAACAGAGCTATTCATAAGTTGGCTTTACCTGAGGATGCTGAAAATTTCTTGGCTCGACCCACTTTAGAAAATTATTATTTCAATGACCAAACATAAGCATTATAGTCGGGCCGATAAGTTTTTAACAGCCACACTCGAGAACATTGGATGCTGGTTTTATTTTTAGAATAGGTTCACATTAACTGGTGTTCACCCACTGAGAATTGAATAGCATTGTTGTAATAACCCTACAGTAGGTGGTCTTTATGCTATTTTCATTTTTTGTAGTAAACTCAATTTAGTTTCGTCTTATCTAGAATCACAATACCAAGTTCACCCGATAGAAAGTTCAATAGTCACTCAAGATAAAAGATGACAGTAAACAAATACTTGTGTTCAATGAGGTGCGTGATACGAACAGAAGTTAACGAGGCAAGACATGCAGAATAGGAGGTTTAGAAGGAAAGGAGACAATTACCTCTTGATTTGATGTGGTCAAGATTGAAGCCACCATTCAGGAATCTCTTTCAAAAAGTTGTAGTTTTGAGAAAAGGCTGACTTGGACTTTCTTCTTATATTTGAAACAAAAGAAATGCTAGGACAGAAAGTATATTAAAAGAAAGAAAGTAAAGGAATAGTGTTCGTCAGACATTTTGAAAAATAAGTTATCTGCGACGATAATCCAGAACAATGCTTAACTCGAAATACAGAATTGTTCAAAAATCTATCAGAGGTATCTGAAACTAATTTTATTTAATGCTATTTGAAATTCTACTTTGAGCTTCTCTACCAGTTTTATTGTACATTTTACTCTGAAGTACGATGAATTATAATATGAAGTTTACTATAAAGTTTACAAGTGGTGCTAAAAAAAAATCAAACAAACCTGCTGTGACAGGTTTAATTTTATTTTAAGCACAATTTCCTTTTTAAGATAAGTACCGCGACTTATACTAAATTAAAACTTAATAAGTGAGACAATCTATATTCACAGATATGTCTCTCCCCTATTACCGCCGCCAAGAAACTCAAGATGACCGAATAGGAGAAAAATTCAAGTTACTGACTACCGCCTAGGAAACTTCTGCTTGCAATCAATGTTAAAGAATGAAAACCTCTTTTAATTGTCGGACGGCCAGCTACACCACTCCAACTTGCGAATGAGGCGGGTTGTTTGCAACCCTGTATGATGAAAAGTAATGGCAGAAGAATTCTTGATGAGTTAACGGCCAGCTAAATAGAGGTTGTGTCTCAATAAATCACCGGGAAGAAAGCAACGAGAAACCACTCCACTATCAATCCAAGAAATATCATGTCATTTAACAAAAAAATATGAAACATAAGGCGTGAAGGGGGTTGTATCGACTGGAACTTATTCCTCGCCCGATATGACGCGATATGCGATACAGGTGGTTTCTGACCCTCATCCAGTAACTGTTCGAATAAATGGCGTAAAAGGTGTCAAAATGCTTGGGATTGAGCCCTCGTCCGGTAAGAGAAGACATGAGCGACAGGTGTCATCACTTGACCATCATCCAGCGACTATTTGCATCAAACAAAATATAATTCTCCGGACATAGAATGTTAAAACATTAAACCACTGTGGACAGTTAGAAAATATGAAACAAGAAATGGGAAGGTTAAATATCAACATCTTAGGAGTATACTGGTGGGTATGAAGATTTTTCAGTGACAAACACAAGATCATACACAATCGGAGAGAAAAATGAAAGAGGAGTAGGATATATACTAGACCAAGACATAAGGAAATGCGTTTTGGGATACTGTCAATTAACTGAATACATTGTGGTTAAAGTTACGGGGTAAGTTTTAAACATGGCCATCATAGTTGTGTATGAACCGACAGCACAAAGTACAGAAGAAAAATTGAAGAGTTCTACTCTACATTAGATGGCGCTAAATGTCCCTTTGCAAATCGTAAGTAAACATAATGGTCATAGGGAAGTGGAATGGCAAGACGAGAGGGATGGTGAAATAGCAAATTCGGACTAGAAACCGGTAATGAACGCCGAGAAAAATTCGTCCAATGGTGTACGGCGAATATATTAGGTAATAGCCAACATCTAGTTTTAAGAACACTCAAGACAAATATGGACACGGAGAAGACCAGGAGGAGAAACAAAGAACCAGATCGATTATATAACTATCAAAAAGATGTTCAGGAATACTGTTTTATACTGCAAAACATATCGAAGTGCCGAATGTGGAAGAGATCACCTCCCAGTGATATGCAAGATTAAAATGAAACTACGGAATTGAAGGCAATTAAGGCAGCATTCAAATTGCAATGGAACGAATATGTCGGAGAACACTTCCACAATGAAAGAGAACAACTAGCAATACACATAATTATCGACGGGCCGGAAATATACCGGGATTCATTACTGGAGGACACAATCTTAATATAGGGTATGCAAATGACACAGGGGTTTATAGCAGACACAGAAAGAATGTCATAAACATTCCTACAGAAGGAACTTAAGAAAAGCGAAAGAAAGGATTAAGCAACAACTGCAAGAGGACAGATTGCATGGTTACGGAAAATGTGACACTGAAATCCGAAGGCACATTCCCAAGAAGCATTCTAAAAGCTAAGCAGAGTACTAAGGAATAGAAAAAAATTCGCCAGAAACAATGAAAACAGTACTAAAGTTCTATATGATACTTGTCCTCTTGTATGGCAGTGAGTGTTGGACGATCGCCTCAAAGATGAAGAGGAGACATGAAGAAACAAAAATTTGGTTCTACAGAAGGATGCTGAGGATACTACGGACAGAACATGTGAGCAAAGACGAGGTTTTGGAGAACATTGAAACAAAAAGAAAATTAATACTTGACATCAGAAAGAGACAGATGCTGTTGCTGGGGAACATAATGAGGAAGGAGGGCTTGGAAAATCTGATACTCATGGGACAGATAGAGGACAAGAGGAAAACAATGCGTAATATACTTAGTGAGATTGACTAAATGGATGATTTAGGAGAAATAAGAGAAAGACAAAGTTTATTAAAAGCTACTAGAAACGGGAAGTTATGGAGAGCCATGCTCGCCTACGTTCTGAGGAGACACGACACATAAAGGAAAAATAGTTAGCAAAGCTAGTCTTTGCTGTGAAGATACTAATCCGTAGGACTAGAGAAGCTCATCACAGCATTTATGGAAGCAGCGATAGTCTTGCAACATTGCGTCTGTGTGGGTGAAACGCTACACAAGCCATATTAACTGAACACTTCAGTAGGCGCCCTTTTGTTATGTACATTCTTTTTATTTACTCAGTTTAGTTTCATCCGATCTAGAGCCACAATACTAAACTTGTAGTTAGGATTAAACACTACAGAAGCGAATGATTTGCCATATTAATCAGTATTCTACAGTAGGCGCCTCTCTACTGAAGCAAGAAAGCGAGAGAAAGAAGTAGGAATGTAATTAAAAAAAAAAAAGTCATGAATATCCTGACTGTTGATAAAGGATTCAATTCTTATTTCTCTTTAATGAAATATAAAGGCGTACCTGGATATGGAAAACGAAACCATGCTGATTTATAAAGTACGTCACTGTAAAGATCGGTTCGGGCCGCGTAGCCCCATTTGTCTTTCTCTTTGGGGAAGACGTCTGTGATGGTGAGAATATAACAGAACAGCCAGGATATGAAAATAGCAATTAATAGCTGAAAATAAGAAAGCAGGGATTTCTTAGAGATTTTGAAATAATTCTATAATAAATAAATGCGCTGGGCAGAACATATATTGCGGATATGAAAGACCACATTATTAGGCTATCTAGCTTTATGCCAGTGCATTAGAGGTCCGGCACGAAAGAGCTGTAAAGAATCCGTAAAAAGGACCCAAGTTTCCTGCTATATTAACCATTACAAATAGGTATATAGGATTCTGGCAGGTGCTTTTGGCGCTGCAGTCTTTAATTAGGCAAAGGAATAGAAAGGTCAGGTACCCAATAAAGCTAGAGCTCTTTACATTTGAGATTACGTTATAAGATGTAATATCGATATGAAGCTTCATATTTTATGAAAGGAAAAAAAATAACATTTTTTTCTATTTTTTATTTTTATAAAAACTCAATAGAAAAACATATATCTATAAGTGTAAATTGAAAATCTTAAAAGTTACTTACAGGAAACATTTTAAATAAGGAAAGAGATGTCTTTGTGCATCCACTGCCTTTCTTGTAAATAAAACAGGGTACATCAATATTTTTCATATATTGTGAAAATATACAGATCAGTGCCGTCGTCCTGATGAAAAAAGGAAGGAAGAAAAAAATAAAGAACAAATCAGATTTTACTTTCTGAGCGTCGCATTTGTTTTTAAGGTAGAACCTAAGTCATTTGCGCAATTTCCAGTGAATATCACTTCCAATCCAGTTATATTTGCTTTTTTACTCATTTCTCGTAGTACAGGAATGTCATGTTGCAAAAAGTTATATTTTTTCTCTCTAGTGATTTCTACAAAAGGATATTGAAAATTCCATGGACAGAGCGTGTAAGCAATGAATAGGTGTTAAAAATATGGCAACAGAAAGAACACTTATACTCAGAAAATGCAATAGACAATTGAAATTCGTTGTATACAATAAGGAGGGAGGGTTCCGAAAACTTAACCCTCAGGGAGCATATTGGGAGCAAGAGAGATATGTGAAGGCAGCGAGCCACTGACGGAATGAGCCTGTGTGAATTAATGGCAGAATAAAGAGGAGGTGCGTTGCTTTATTAAAAAAAAGAAAAACTGCTAAGAGCCACACGAGATAGAAAGTTGTGGAGAGCCATGATTGTCTGTGCCATGAAGGGACACGGCACATAGAAGAAGAAGAAGAAGAAGAAGAAGAAGAAGAAGTGGTGTACGAAAACACTGCCCTTTTGTAAAAACAAACAAACAAACAAAAAAAACAAGGCTCCCCTGATTGGCTGTTAATTGTCGCATGATCAGTTAAACTCAGCTCATATTAATCTAAGGAATAAGAATTATCACAACATCAAATTTGTGTTTTTTATTTTACCAATTCCTCCACTTTTTCGCAATATTAGCAATACCGTTGTCGACGAAATTAATTATTGTAGATATAAATATACAAATTTAAAGGTTAGACAGATATCAACGTTATATATAAACAGTAATGTGCAACTTACAGCAAAGCAATGTACCATTGCCCGGAAGAATAATCGGTTGCGACTTGAAACAGTGAAAGTCCAATCAAAGTGATTGTAGGCATAATGGTAAGAGGACCAACAAAAGGTAAAAACATTTCCATTAACCCACTGAAGCCGATGAAGATCTGGATCAGGCTGCCGACCATCAAACAACCCTGAAACTGAAAATACAATATAAACAAAGAAAATAACTGGGATCTCTGTGTCACTTTCATTGATAATATCAATAATAGTAACTCGTATTTATATGAACACAGCCGAGGTAAATATCTATCGCAGGAAAACCTGATTCAATGGTTGGCAATGTGAAGCACTCGGTGAAGATCTATTTCAGAATATGAAATATTGACGGGGCTAATTTACTAACCCTTGAACAACTTGTAGTACTAGAGGTGACATATATTAATGTGACACTATTTAGCGGTCGCGTGAAAATTAAAAGCGAGAAATAATTAAGGCGAGAAGAAGCTATCACGAAAGACATACTGAGCGATGTTATTTTTTTTAACAAAAGAAAAGTTGTAAAGATTTTATTTTCATCTGCGAAGAAAAGTATTTTTTTCGCAAAAGATAGGAAATTCGTAAGATCTCGGATCTGTCGGAATTAATTTATGCTACGACGCGGCGAATAAAAGATAGCAATCTGCCCATGGCAATAATGAAAATTTTAAAATGGTCAAGTGGCCTACAAAACAGAAGCTGGAAGATAATCGTAATCAGGTCACGCACTGATCGAGAAAGGCATCAGCTGAGGCCACCCAGAGAAAAAGGGAAAGAATAAACTATTAACTATCTTTCGGAGATATCATTTGGTTTTGGAGAGACATCTGTTTTGTATCCAGACCTGGACATGATAAAAGTTTGTTACCGGGACAGATATTTGGCGACAGGGTGCGAAGACGTTCGGTTGACCACCCATTTAACGCCTGGCGAAAATCTCGTTGATAAATTCCAGTTGACATTCGGTTAAGATAGAGATTAAGGATCACACTACGAGTCGTAGGGGCCTGGTGGAGGAAAAAAAAAGAAGAAAGGAAAAAAAGGAAGATAATTTTTTTTTCTTTGAGTGATAATTGTAAACTGATGCCAGACTGGCCACACACGCGCTGCCAAGCGTCATTGGCTGAGTGGTGGCGTGAGCGGTGGGTGAAGGTAAACATATTAGAAGGAGGGGAGGCCTGTTGACGCCTCTGAGGGTATTGGTGTGAGATACCACTATGAGAAAGAAGAGAAACCTGTTGACGCCCCCTGAGGGGATTTGTGTGAGATACCAATATGAGAAAGGAAGAATTTGGGAGGACGATTCCCATAAGAACTCCTCTAAAGCAGAAAGTAATGGACTTCCAAAAATGGAAAGTGATAAATGTTCCTGTCCGAAAACAAAGAAAATCCTTATTGTGGATTTGGGATTATCGAGGAACCCAAACCACGACAGGCCCACACCCGGTTTTTGGTCGGCGTCCATATAAACAGAGTCGCAGCGTGTAGACGGCAGTTGGAGTTCGAGAGTTGCAGTTCCGAGAAGACAGCAGACGCGGACAGGCGCAGACAGACTTAGACTCACACCACCAAAACAAGTTTTACGAATATCACCTGAAGATACAAAAAAACAGTTATCGAAAAACAACTTAAGATATTAAGACTCGCCTAAAAAACGCAAAGTGTCACGTATCCATAGAAACGGTTTGGGAGAAAGACGCAGTCCTGTATTCAGCAACCAGATATAAAAAAAAATATTTGTTATTCTTTTTTAACACATTTGAATCTTTCGAGTTGTTACTTTATTTTCTTTGACATATACTTGTGCGATGTCACCTTTGCTCGAATTCGGCTTGCATTACGGCCCGGCGACTGATTGATTTCGTCTACCTAAGATCAAATCAAAACGTGGGTAGGTTAGACTAGAAATCAAAGCAGTTACTTCGGTAACCAGACGTTGGAGGCGAGCTGGAAACGACAAAGCTGATACCGAATCTAACCAGATTCCCACCCGAATCAACCAAGGGTTAGAACGTCACATTTGGCGACGCGACCAATACCAAGTCACATTGGTCATCACAGGATAGCACATAGCACGGGGCAGAGAGGCCGGGGTGACGTCACACTAAGCTTTAACATGTACAGCAAAAGAACACAGTAGGAAGCGACCCTATCAACACATTCCAATAGTAATGGTGTAAATGACACACTAGCTAGCTAAGGCTCATTATGTACATCTATTTTCCTCTCTATTTAAAAATACAAAGAATCTATTGTAGAAACTGTAGTCGGGAGCCTTGTTAGTCTGTTCGTCTGACAAATTTTTTCAGTGGGCGCTCAAAAATGGCAAAATTGACTCCATCCAAAAAATCTGTCGAAGAACAATGGTTATTAGATAAATCTCGTAAGTTATTGCGAATTAACTAGTTCCTTACAAAGTGATCTATCAATGTGATCCTGTTTCAAATTTGATTTCTTACAACAATTATTACATGTTTTTCAGTTTTCAATTCTGAGTAATGTCCGCAGGGTCACTGAATTTTCAGAGTCCAAACTAGCCAACTATGAAATAAAGCCTCGGGTCGTTGTATATTTTCCCTTTTTGGCGGTCTTCTTTTTCTACATACTGTATTTACCAACATGTATTTTCGCCTGAATTAGGGACAGCTAATGGTTCTTTTACACTTATATGTCGTTTTTCTTTGCTTTAATATAATATTTGATTTGTTACTATAGTTTAATCAAAATTTCATGATCATACATTTAATTCTGAAATCAGCAAAACTCAGCAGTGAATATAGATGTTTCACTGATTAAGTTTTAACCTAAAATCTAAGTCCATCCATCGAAGAATGAGATCTTTTACAGTTTGTTTTTGCCAATACGCATATATACGGTATATTAAAGGCAATGTGGATTCATATATATATTGCGCGAATAGGTAAGCTTAAACAGTGCGTCGGAGAGCATAACTAGCATCATATACAGAAAGCACATTCGCACTGATTGTCGGCAGATTCATACGGAAACAATCCCGATATTTGCTAATAAGAAAAATATAAACCTAAGCTATAAACAAAAAACCAGTTAAGAGAGAACATTGCTTTTATGCATGATTTTCTTACATTGAGAGATTCTTAACTTGTCAAGTTAGATTTGATACAGAAAAGAGAGTTCAAGAATTATAACATCTATCTATCTATCTAGCTAGCTAGCTAGTTATTAGGTTGGTGCAAAAATGATGACGTAATAATATCGTTTTTTGACGTAACGTCAAAAAACGACATTATTACATCATTATTACGTCATTATTTTTGCACCAACCTAATAGCTAATTATAACGTTATTTTAGAGGGTACTGGAGTTGAGTTGTTATTCCTGTTTTTATTTTTTTATTTTGCCTAAACTGAAGTTAATAACAACCAGCCAAGTTCAACGTTCAGGGTGAAAAAGGAAGTCAACAAAAAGTCCCAACAAGAGATATGCTTTCCTTAAATGAGCAATTTGAAGTGGCATGCTTTGACTTGCGCATTCCATGAGGAGAAAGATATAGTTTCGATTCCTGTCAGGAGGCACAACGTTTCTTTTTTTTTAGGACTTCTTGATCTCGTCTGGTCGTGAATTATTTCATTGTTATTTCAAGGATAACAACTCATTCACATATACCCACTAAAATAATTTTTATAGTAATAAGAAATAACGCCGGATTATATATATATATATATATATATATATATATATATATATATATATATATATATATGCTACCATTTCTTAGACTAAAAAGCATTAACCATCAGTATAAATGCTTCGTCGTAATTCAGTACAAAAAAATACTAAGTTTTTTTTAACAGTCACCACCAAGCCCTTTTACAACTTACTGAAACTTAATTCGCCGATAAATTCTAGTCCCAGACTTCTTTTTATGCAAATATACCAGCTGAAAATAGACGATCGATTTTTGTTAAGATTTTTTAAAACAATCTTCTTATTTTCTATCTTGTCTGCTCAGCGCGAGATAACACGATAGAATTTATGACCCGCACAAAACTTATATATATTTGGTAACCATAGATTAGGATACAATTCTGGACATATTTGATTATTTATATCGGAAATTGATTTCCATGTTATGTTTTTACTTGAGTAGTCTTCGTTTCTTCATTGTTAAAAATATATATAGATATAAAAATTATTTACCTCTCGGAGACGAAGTTGCCATATCTCACGGTGACCCTCGCTGCCAACCTCAGGTAGAGTGCTATTCACGGGAATATCTGAAAATATATCAAGTTGGGATATAAACTGTATTAAATACATACAAGTAATTAACAGCAGAAAATATTAAAATTTTTCAAAGTTGTTATTAAAATTTCCCAAGATTTTTTCAACCAATTTTAATACACATGGTGTTGACCAAATATCACATCGAAACAAATGTTCCTCCAATTCTTGCCTGATATCGATGATTTAACAGTGATAAAGAAAAAATTGCAAAACACATATCCCATCAAATTATCGCATTGTCCTGATGAAACATCATCTCTTTTCGATTCACTACAGCAGGTCTTTTTTTCCTCAAAGCTTGGTTCAAACGCTCTAATTGCTGACAGTATATTTGAGCATTAATTGTTGCATTAGGTGGTAAGAATTCAAAGTGGATTATTCCTTGGCGATTCCACCAGATTGAAAAAAGAACCCTTTGCCCATGAAGTTCCCTTCTCGGCTGTGGCTGGGATCCTTCCCCTTTACCAAGCCACTGTCTACAATGCTTCACATTTCAATAAAAGATCCATTTTTCGTCGCCAGTCACAAGTCTATCCAAAAAAGGTGAAACAAGTTGGCGAGAATGGAGAGAAGAGCAGATGTCAACTAGGGATTTGAGGTTGTTTTCTGACAATTCATGAGGCACCCATTTTCCAAGTTTAGGAACTTTTCCAAGTTGTTGAAGATGACGATGAACAGTTGTATGGTTTGAACTGAGAACCACTGCCAATTCCTCAACTGATAAAGCAGGATTTTCTTCATGGGCTGCTTCAAGAAGCTTTTCATCAAACTCAACTGGACGTCCGGTTCGATCTTCATCTTCAATGGTGAAATCTCCACCTCTGAATTTTGCAAACCATCTTCTGCAAGTTCTTTCATTCACACATTCCGCTCCATAAACCGAGTGAATGTTTATAGCCGCTTCGGCTGCTGAGTTTCCTTTCTTGAACTCATAAAGCATTATGTGCCTCAAATGATTCTTAGGTACTTCCATGTTAGCAGGGTTTTAATCAAACAAAATTTAATTTTATTGTTCTCTGAAATAAAATTTGATGAGTTTAAATGCATCTAAACATAAAAATAATGTTCAGCTCCATTAGACATTATAAAATACTCTTTAAATTTCGTTCATTTTAAAAAAAGGTAAAATTCGGACAGAACTTATGGGATGACCTGATACAAAATAATGTTTTTCGTTAACAATGTCACAATTTAAAAAAAAAGCCTTACTCGCAGGCAGCGACAGAAAATGAGTAATTATGATTCAGAGATATTTACTGTAATCGAGTGGACAACTTCTTCAGGATATATATTTTCTGGCATTTATAGACCTGAGTAACTACTGAGTACGCCGATATTCAGTGACACCCCACGAGGGCGTCATGTGGCACAAGGCCTTTTTAACGTGGAATCTCCGAGCCCGTGTGCTCGGCCAAAAATATGCCCATTGAACCCGTATAAACGGATTCAGGGACGGTTTACCTCCCCGAAAGGGAATCCGCCCTTCGGCGTAGCCTCCTTCGGGTTCCTCCCTGCCCGAAGGCAGAGAGTTCAACCGAACAGCCAGTCGACTGACTGAACGGTAAAAGTACGCCATGTTGTATGTCTTTATTTATTTATCCATTTAATACAATCTCAGTTTGTTTTGTTTTAACACTGTTTATTTTTGGGACATTTTATCATCCTGTACGTTATTATAAGAACACACACACACACACATATGTGTATATGTGTGTATGCCTGTGTGTGCGCGCGTGTGTGTGCATGCGTATGTGTGTTAGAATTCAATGTATATCGAAAGTCATCATATTTGTATTTTTAAACCCATCATGACTATAAAACTAAACTGGTTAGAACATGAAGCACTCAGAATTTGTTTACCTACAACTGTTAAAAAGTGATTTAAAGTGTTTATCAGACGGATTAGCTTATGTTACGTCTTTCGGGAGAGTTGATTTTTAAAAATGCTAAAAATTCCCTGAATACGCAATTTTTTATTGACAAATTGTTTCAAGGTGTCAAAAATACAGTTATATCAATCAAAAACAAGAAAAATGCAATATACGTTCCTATTTTAATAATTAGACTCATGTATTAAAAGATAATACTACCAAATATTCACCACAACTAAATTACTGAGGCTCATAAAATGTCACTAAACATCAATGCTCTTGCCATTAAAAACCAATACCACATTATCTTTGTACATAAATCAAAACTTGCACTAAGCCAATACAGGATTCGACAGTCAGTCATGACAATAAATCCCGAATCATTATTACCAAGAGTAAAAAATGGCCTCGAAAGCTGTGCATAACCATAATTCTTGAGATTATGAACACTTCCGCAAGATTGAATTGGAACGATTTAATTAACATTTAACAAGGAAATAATTTTTAGTTATAAAAAATATGTAAGTACATTTTCCCAAACTCTTACAATTTTTAACACATATGCAAACGTATGTTTCTATCAAAGGTAAAAATCACATATGAGGATAAACGAAGTTACGAATAATTCTTCTTAGGCCAGTGATCGTAATAAGATTATCTAAATCATTAAAAGTAAAAACATGTACAAATAAATCCAATAAGAAACAAATAAATAACAATGAGTTACAATATGGGTTTTATTATTTATTAATGAAATTCGTCGTTAGGAAACACGGAGCATGTTCGCTTTCTGTGGCGTCAAATAATGTCTTGTATTAGCATAACAACGGAAATACATTACTAAGTATGGAAACTTGGTTGTATGATTAGTAAATTTATAAAGGCAAATTCTGTTTTGTTATTAAAATAACCAGTATTAAATGACTTCATTCTTAAGCCTGTGGTTTCCTGACTTCATAACAGCTTTGTCAATGCATTAGAGAATTCTTGCTTTCTTTGAAATATTGTGAGGTGAAGACCTTTTGTTGAATATATTAGAATAAGAATTCATATTTATACAATTTTATGTGCAATATACGAGAATAATTTCCATAAAACATGACTGAATTATTTATGTCAGTTTTTCTTGCATTTCTCTTTTGAATATTTCTATCTGTTTAGTTAACCGTGACAAGACAAACAATATTGACATTTAGCTTTTACGTCATAAGATTGTATGCAATTATACAAACAAGAATAATGAAATGAATTGAATTCTGAGCTTGTTTATAAATCTTTGGACCATTAGAAAGGCATAAATCCATCCTTTTCATAAACGCAAAGAAAAATGAACATAAAATGGTACTTACCTCCTGTATAAGGGCATTTCCATTTTTGCAATGAAAATAGCATTATAGCAGGTGCGAGAAAACTAAAACTTGCACCTTGCGTGATTGGAAGGCTAGACAAATAAAAGAAAAACAAACAAACAAAAAATAATCAAAATCTTATGTTAAATTGCCGTGTACAATCGACGTTTAACATTGATAAGAAAATAACCCTTGTCAATTTCCTCGGTTGAATATAAAATGTGATCTTTTAGCCCAGAAGGGAAACCAAAATAGTACAGCCTTCCTAATAATGACTGTAACATTTTCTATTTTCTACAATATTTTGCCAAGTAAGATATTAGAAAAGAACAGCAGTATAGATAAATAAATGCAATTATATTGATCAATTTGTTTACCGTATAACAGTTTATGAAAATGTCGAATCTGAGGTCGGACATTACGACGATGTATTATGTAATCCTTTACTAAGTAATATTTTATTGAAAATGGTTTCATAGCGATGCTAATATAATTATTAAAATAATAACTAGTGTCGCGTCAGTTTTTCCTAATATTCTTAATTGTCTGCCATATATGGGTAAGACAAGGAAACTAAAAGGATCCTTGAATCAAAGGCTTTCTCTTTGATGAAGCTTTTTAAGTTTTCATTTTAAGTTTTCATTTTTAGCCACTCGTGTTACTTTTTACTCTTTGTTCAGCATATGGAGATATCTTTCGCTATTCCAATGTCCATTTGGATTTTTGTGTCGCCATTTTTCGTTGTGTGGGATAATAATGAACCTAACCCGTACTACCCATTTCATTAGTAACCACACTCTGTATAAAAGGCCATTTAATTATTTACGATTCAGTTTTGTTGAATAAAACTGTCAGTTTTAACTCAGAACCGGTCTTTCCGACCGCGGATTTTTGGAATCGTCCTATTTTTGATTGTTGGTTGAAAAATAAGTGTCCATTATATCTACGCTTTGCCCCTTGTTTTTACTAACTGTTTTCTTTTGTCGCTTTTTCTAGAACTTTTTTTGTTGAACTTTTTGTTGTATGTGCTAAGGTGGGACCCCACCAATATAGCGGAATCTCTTCAGCACCGGGATTCTCAACCAACAGCCGCAAGCCAGTCGACATGGGCGTCAGACGGACAAAAAAGGCCCTGAATACTATAGTAATCTGGAGGAGGAGTATCAGCCCTTCAATTCAGGAAGTGAAATCTTGGCATTACCCTCTGTTGTAGAGGCAATAACCACGGAAACCATCTCTCTACTTACGGAAATTCGAGAAAATTAATCGGCGTCAGTGAGGAAGTAACGGTAAAGAGCCTCAATATTTGGCGCCAAGCAAAATTAAGGTTGTATTGAAGGCGGTTGATGGTGCGAAAAGGCAACGGAGACCAAGATTGGCCGCAACAAGTCTTTCGGATTGCAGTTAGGTGATTGGAAGGGCGTTGCTCGTCCGGGGATCTTCATTTGAACTGACGGTCCGCCTATATTCTTGGAGTGTAGTTCGGTTCGACATCTCCAGCTGAAGAATTGGTTGTAGCTAGTGGTAAAGGTAGCGGCGGCGTTTAGGACTTGGATCCGAAGGTAGTTGTCCTTAAAGGCAAGGCGTGCTCAATGTACATCTTTCCCTTCATCCTTTACTGGTTGTCAGTACTCCCTCTCTGCGAGGGCCGTAGGAAGGAGATCGAGCGCTTGCTTTTTCCCACTTGGTGAGTTACCGACGCGCCTTAAGTTTGGTTTTTCCTATGCTGCGCGTTGACAGAAGATTTACTGTGGGCGAGAAGTGTTAGGGACATTTTCTCTAGCCTTACCCTTACTATTTCTGGGGTTGAGCGCCGTTGTAAACCCCGGAATCATCTGAATTCTTCACTGAGTGTCGAGAGACCTTGCATGCTACTCCTCAGTACAATGATCTATCATGTCCTAGGAAGGCACTAAGTCGGGAACTAGTCGGGGGATGGGTCGCGTTGGACACACCCTGGGTGCGATTCAGTTTGTCGGCGATCGAATTGTGCTCTTTCTAGTCCTTGGCGCTAGCGGTGACCTAATACAGCCTACCTTACACGCCATGAGACCATTACTATGCACAGTCTGCCTTACACGACATGAGACCATTACTATGCATAGGCTGCCTTACACGCCATGAGAACATTACTATGCACAGCCTACACTACACGCCATGAGGACATTACTATGCACAATCTGCCTTACATGCCATGAGACCATTACTATGCACAGACTGTCTTACACACCATGAGAACATTACTATGCAGAATTTGCCTTACACGGCATGAGAACATAACTATGCACAGCCTGCCTTACACGCCATAAGAAAATAACTATGCACAGCCTGCCTTACACGCCATGAGACCGTTACTAAGCACAGCCTGCAATACACGCCATGAGACTATTACTATGCACAGCCTGCCTTACACACCATGAGAACATTACTATGCATAATCTACCTTACACGGCACGAGAACATAACTATGCACAATCTGCCTTACACGCCATGAGAATATAACTATGCTCAGCCTGCCTTACACGCCATGAGACCATTACAATGCACAGCCTGCCTTACACGCAATGAGAACATAACTATGCACAGCCTTCCTAACACGCCATGAGACCATCACTATGCACAGCCTGCCTTACACGCCATGAGAACATTACTATTCACAGTCTTCCTAACGCGCCATGAGACCATTACTATGCACAGCCTGCATTAGACGCCATGAGAACATAACTATGCACAGCCTGCCTTACACACCATGAGACTTACACACCATGAGACGATTACTATGCACAGTCTGCCTTACACGCCATGAGAACATTACTATACACAATCTTCCTTACACGCCATGAGAACATAACTATGCAAAGCCTACATTAGACGCCATGAGAACATAACTATGCACAGCCTGCCTTACACACCATGAGAACATTACTATGCACAGCCCGCCTTACACGCCATGAGAACATTACTATACACAATCTTCCTTACACGCCTTGAGAACATAACTATGCAAAGCCTGCCTTACACGCCATGAGAGCGTTACTATGCACAGCCTGCCTTACACGCCATGAGACCCATTACTATGCACAGCCTGCCTTACACGCCATGAGAACATTACTATGCACAGTCTGTCTTACACGCCATGAGACCATTACTATGCACAGCCTGCCTTACACGCCATGAGAATATTACTATGCACAGTTTGCCTTACACGCCATGAGACCATCACTATGCACAATCTGCCTTACAGGCCATAAGTACATTACTATACACAGTCTGCCTTACACACCATGAAGAGAAGATGCTCCATGTGCAATTCATTGCCGTCGTGCTGTCACAACCTGGAACAGTGATATTAAAAACCATGTACGCCAGAATAGACAAGAACCACTAACAGACAGAGTGTAACTGATAGAAGCTAATCCTCAATATGTCTTAATAAGCTATCACGACGGAAATCAAGATATGGTCTCCCTAAGAGACCTCGCTTCGGCGGAAGAGGAAGGTGAACCAGAAACCTCTCTAGAATCCAGGATGCCAGCCCCTGACACTCTAACCGACAACGCCGGGGACTACTTACAATCTCATAGCCCTAGATACTCGTGGTATGAATCGAGTGCAGACGAGCGATCGATGCCACAAATACGTACCCTTCCTACCACTGATAATAGCGATAATACTGAGGGCGCACTAAACTACCAGCGGAGAAGGCTGAAACGTAACAAATTGAGATACTCTGAGACACTCTGACACCGAATCTCAGAAAAGCAAAAGTTTCGAGACCTTCTCTAAACAAGAGAAAGAAAGCACAGAAAACGCTGACAAAGTTGAAGACCAATAAGCACCCTCAAGATGACCGGGCATTTTCTCCTGTACGAGTAAAACAATAACCGGGGTAGAATGTTATAATAATGAACCTAACCCATCCTACACATTTCAATAGTAACCACCCTTTATAAAAGGCTGTTTAATTACTAATTATTTACTTTTGCTGAATAAAGCTACTTAAGTTTATATTCGGCGTTGTTTATTCATTACAGTATATTAAAACAATTCCCGTGACTTTGTCTACGCGTAGAAAGTCACAAAAATATAAAGTAAGCCTGTTTATGGGGATTACAACTTGTAACAGCACCTCCTCATTGCAAGAGTATTTGAATATTTTGATCTTTGTGTAAAATTAGTCACAGAGATTGGAAAATCTTTGTCCTTGCCTGCACGTATGTGTATTCCGATCACATTTAAATGACCATGTGTCACATTCTAGCCCAATATCTATCGAGGTGGCGACATAAGCGAAGAAATATTTTTTGTCACAGTGACTTATTCTTTTTAGATATTTTCAAGATTACAATCAACCTTAATTGATACAGGAATGAGCGAATTGATTTTATATGAATTCTATTGTTAAAATTCTTGGCGTTCTGTAGAGATATCTGGATATTTTAGAATTCTTAATTCTTCAATTTTGATAATGATTACCCGTAAAAATTGTCTGGCCTTGTAACTTACCGACATCCAAATGTAGTTTGAAGCAGCGTGCTCAATCCAGATATGAAGAATGTGGTAGAAATTAGCTCACTGATTCCGAGGCTGTCACCATTCATACAGAAAATCGAGTTAGCCACAATTATTGGAAGCATCAGGTTGCCAGCGAACGCTGTCAAGTAGTGCTGCAAATATTGATATGAAACACAATTATGAAACATTTTTAGTATAAAAACAATTTCTAATTACACAGAACATGCCGAGTATTTTAGAGTTTTTGTAATTATTCAAAAATCTTTTTATCAGAAATTTTAAACAATTTTAAATTTAAACTACCAAAATATGCTTATTTTCTCTATTTAAATTAAAATAAAAGTATTAATAATCAGAAGAAATGAACTAATGAATTTTATTGGTAGCGGCCTTGCCTCGCAGGTCATTAACCGTAAAATTAATTCCTCGCTGTTTGGACTACAACGATAGCTTTCTGTCAAATCTAGCATCATCCAATAAATAGACAATTATTTATAAAAAAAAACAGGTGCAATGAATATTTATATAATTTGCTTGTGAAAATACCTTTTTTCTGACTCCGTATTTCCTACCAACACCAGTGATTGCTGTTCGATCTCGGGTACAAGTACTGATTTCGAAAGTTGATTTTCAAAGCAAAGGGTCCTTACCCTATATCAAAGACAAACCCTATGATAAACACTTGGCTTTTCTCTCGTTCTTACTACAAAACTGCACATACCTTCCTCGGTCTATGCACTCTTGGGAGTATTTAAATAATTCGCCCAATTTACAGGAAATGCGTTTACTCACTCAATTTACAATAATTTTCTATTATTAGTTCTTCACTAAATACCCATTGAAAGAGGGAAAAATGGAAATGGGCGGAGGAGAGAACGAGAATGAATGATTATTGCGCAAGAAAGAAATACACTTACCTGAAGACCCAACAGAATACACATTTGCCAAGGGGGGACATCATTTATTTTGTATATTAATTCCAGTTTACTCTCAGCTACACTCGTTTCAGGTTTGGCACGAGGGCTTAAACTTCTGACATTTTTCTTTTCCGGGTTTGTTGAGACGGGATCTTCATCCTGAGGGAAAAAGCAGACGGTAAAACATGGTAAACATCTGAGTAATTCCATATCAACTCAACCAAATGGTCCCATGGGCACCATCTCAGATTTTGATTAAATTTTAGTATGTTGTACTCGCCTTTGAGAAACTAAACTACCCTAAAATCTTCCTAAAATTATGAATTATGAACTTTTGAAATTTGATGACAATTTTTACTGATTTCAAAATTTAGCTCTTCAGAACTCTGGATACCAAGAAGATACCAAATTCATATTTGGTAGTCCTGTAGTTTAATAGATGGAGATATATGCTTGCTTTTAAATGTATGCATTAATAAGTGTAAACTTTTAGCAGAGCTAAGCAAATCGATAAAATTGATACGGTCAAAATCGCCGAATTTCTAGCGATTTTCTAAATTTTAAAAATATAGGCATAATTTTTCAATAAAAAACACATTTGTAAAATCGTAAAGATTTAAAATCATGCCTAATCCAAAGATTTTAAATGAAGTATGAATAATTCAAAGTTTTACATTACAATCAATAAGACTTTACGATTTGCATATGCAGGTGGGGTGATGGTTACATGCTGGGAAAATTGAGCGTTATAGTCTTAGTTGGCAACCAGGCAAGGAGAAGAAAAATACTGAATTCAAGCCAACCTAGAGAGCTGTCTTGCTCGTGAAACACCACTACTGCCATGGATTTTTTTTATCATTTCACCCCAAGCAAAGCAATAAATTCACTAAGACGCAAAAGTTTACTGAGTGTTACTGAGAATATAAGAAAGAAAAACACTGTTAAGCATTGAAATGAATAAAAGAACAAGAATTAAAAAGTCAGATTATAACATTTGGCATTGCTTTTAAATTTTTTAAGATCAAAGTTGACTGGGAAGCAAGAAGCCTGAAGAAAGTTCCTACAATTGAGAAGTACGAGAGAAGAAACTAGAATAAAACTTATGGTTGCATCTAGCAATTTTAACTGTAAAATGATCAGACCTTGCCGCCAATCTAGTACTACGCTTAAATTCATTAAGTCTAGATACCATAGAGGAAAGTTCATCAGGACAGTTACCATGAAATTATTTATAGAATAAGGCACAGGGGAGCTACGTTACTGTTTTTATGTTCAGGTGAAGCTGAGATGCCAGGTCATGATCAATAAAATTGCATATTCTTTTTGTGATTTTATCAAGAATCTCTAAATACATAGCAGGAGACCTGGCCAAATGTGGCAACAATATTTAAATGGACGAATGGCAGACTTATAAATATGTAAGATAGATTCTGGCGAGATAAATTGTCTAGCGCGGCACAGTGAACCGACTTCCTAATAGCAGACTTAGCTATTGTTTCAATGTAATAGTTCCACTTCATGTCAGTGGAAAATGTTAGCCGGAGAAGCCGCGAAGAGTCACTCTCCTGGAGATTAGCATCAGACATGCTGATGGAAAGCAAAAATATTTCTTTCAGACGATTAAAAGAGATTAGTTTCGTTTTGGAGGTGCTAAAATTAACAAGCCATTCATTATCCCACTTAACAACATATTCGTGGGTAGGAGTTTGGTTTAATTCTGCAATATTTGTGGGTAGAATCAAAAAAATATTAGGCTTTAGAAATCAATTTTAATTGAATAACAAACGGAATGAAAAAAAAATATTTGCACGAAGATCTACAACAAATATACCTGTGTGCGTTTGTTCTTGTTCAATGCTTAGAAAGTTTGTCAACAACATCTGTTCACTAATATTGAAAATTTGTTACAACTTCTGTTATGGCTTTGGGCCAGGCTAAATTGAGTCTAGTAGCTAACCCCAACGAAACTGTTTTGTAATGGGTGTAAAATCTAAAACAATACACTCATGGTCATGGTGGCAGTGAGCTAAATAATATATTTATGGATATTGACCTGACTTTAGTATTTTATATTGGTGTGATGGCGCCAGACAGCATGTACATATGTTTGTGTCAACAAAGACACGTAGTTAAAAATAAATAAGATAAGTACGCGAACGAGTTACAGACGAGAGAAAAACGCGCATTGAAGTGTCTCTTTCTAACAAACCGCAAACATTTCAAAATATCTTTAAGAACAATAAAATATTTCTTTACTTACTGTTCTGTCGAACGACTTGTTTTCCATCTTTCTTTTTCTCTTTTAAATTTTTAAGAAATTCTCCGGTGAAATTTTATTACAAAATCAGCGGGTTACACGTTGTTCGCTGCCCAGGTGTATTCAAGTTGTTTGTATCGAATAAGATATGTTAATATTTTCCTGTTATGTTATGCCCCACTTCAAATGAGGTTCTTATTTCAGTTAGTCAGAATATAGGTCATAGCGAGTTCATGGCTTATATATAAATAGTCAGGGGAACGTGGAAAGTATTTGTCTTAAAGGAAAGAGGTTATATAAAATTAAAAATAAATTGGTCTTGTTTGAAGAATGAAATGTTAATTTAAAACTAAGACACGAATAAAAAGGTGTTTAAAAACCTTTAAAATATATAGATAAAGTTATATTTAAAAATACAAAATTATACTTAGAAGTAAAAAATCATATTCCAAAAATAAATTATATTTAAATATAAGATATAATTAAAAAAAGTTATATTTAAAAATAAGTGATATTTAAATAATTTATATTTAAAAATAAGTAAAATTATATTTAAAAAAGATTACATTTAATAAAATAAATATAAATATAAATAAATAGGTTATATTTAAAAATAAAGATATATTAAAAATCAAAATATAACATAAGAAAAATATATATTTAAAAATAAAAATATAAAAATTATATTTAAAAATCAGATATATCTAAAAACAAGTTCTATTTAAAAATACAAAGTTATACTTAAAAATACAGTTATAGTAAAAAACAACCTGAAAATATACGGATAAAGAGATGTAAGTGATAAAGGGAAAGAGAGTTGTAAGAACAGGGGGGCAATTCATTAGATAAAATTAATATAGTGTAAAGGTGCGAATATAGAAATTATAATTAGGTATACATTCAACATTTGAAAGGTTAGAGAAATATAATAGCTAATTAAGTAAAACCTATATTATCGTAATTTGAATTTGCACAAGTCAAATTTCCATAATATAGGTTTTACTTAATATATATATATATATATATATATATATATATATATATATATATATATATATATATATATATTAATTGATTTAAAATATGGTTTTTCCGCTACACAATTCCAACCATGTTTCAAAAATGGAAGGTCCGAATTTAATTTTGTAATTAAATTAAAGACATTTCATCCTCAAGCGAATTTTGGAGTAACTTTTAAAATTACTGGGTTTTAAAGACACAGCTAAAATCATAATTCACGTTTCCAAGGTTACAGATGAATTCACTTCCACTAGACAGGGGTGTTTGCGTGTTCTTTATGTCTGTATTTTGATGTATCCGTTATTAGCTACATTTTGGTAGGGGGTTGAGATGTATTCTTCAATGAAATCTGACATCCGTTAAATGCATGTCGTCTAGATTTTTAAAAATGTTATTGTTAACGGCAAAAATTCTTACGTCATTTTTTCTATTTGTATATTTAAAGATTTTTTTTTTGGTGGGTGTTCAGGTTAGAATACGTTTTATTTAACTAGAATTTGAAAAATATTTTCACTTTTAATTTTTGATATACTATATTTCTTTTAAGAACAAGTAAATGTATTAGAATCCCTTACAGTATGTAGAGTTATTTTCACATCAACTATAAGTATGTATATTGTTAGGTATCATTTTTTTTAAAGTAAACTTTATGACAATGACGCCAAAAATAGCTAATTGATTTCACTGATTTAGTTAACTTTTATTTTTTATATAAATTTAGTAATATCTTGTTTCTCATGTAAGTACAAAGAACATGGGTCATTCAATGGCTTACATCTTCTAGCTTTTCATATTAAATTCATTTTACTATAGGTGTTTTATTGGATTCCTTTAAGTGCTTGTAGTACGTGGAGGGAGATCTATAGGTTAGAATATGTTTTATTTAATTACAATTTTAAAAGATGTTTAGGCTAGAATTTCTTTTTATTTAACTACAATTTTAAATACAACTTTAAAATATTTTCACTGTTAGTTTTAATAGACTATAATTCTTTTTTAAAAGAAGTAAATGTATTAGTAAAATTATTTTTACATATCAAGTATAAGTATGTATATTACCTTTGTTAAAATTTTTATATTTAAATATTATTTAAGTAAAATTTATGACAATTACGGTAAAAATAGCTAATTCATTTCTCTGATTTAGTAAACTTTTTTTGATATACTTAGTAATATATAGTTTCACATGTCTGTACAAAGGACATGGGACATTCAATGGCCTACATCTTATAGCTTTGCATCATAATTTCATTTTTCTGTAGGTATTTTATTGGATTCCTTTAAGTGCCGGTAGTACTTTGAAAGAGGTGTTTTGGTTAGAATACGTTTTATTTAACTACAATTTTAAAAGATGTTTAGGTTAGAATTCGTTTTAACTAAAATTTTAAATACAACTTTAAAGTATTTTCACTGTTATTTTAATAGACTTTATTTTGTAAATGTAATAGAATTACATACAGTATATAAAATTATATTTTCCCGTTAAATATAAGTACGTATATTACGAGGTCACACTTTTTAAATTTATTTTTATTTTTAAATATTATTTAAAGAAAATTTTTTACAATGACGGCATAAAATAGCTATTTCATTTCTCTGATTCAGTAAATTTTTGTTTTTTATAAACTTAGTAATATATAGTTTCTCATGTATGCACAAAGGACATGGGTCATTTAATGACCTACATATTCTAGCTTTTCTTATTAATTTCCATTTTACTGTAGGTGTTTTATTTGATTCTTTTAGGTGCCAGAAGTACTTCGAGAGAGATGTTTGATTTTTATATTTATTTAGCCTAAATGAACTTTGATGTTGGTTGAAACATTTTTTTGATTCATGGCGTGTGCAACCTATATATATATATTTATGTTTTCAGGATTTTCTAGGGGGCACAATCCTATGGGTAAAGGAACTTGGATGAGTTCCACCACGGAATTTGTGAATGAGCGGCGAAATATCGAGTCTAGTTCGCCATCTCCTCGTCACCGAGGCCCGTTGGTACAGTTGGTATGACGTTTGCCTCCTATCGTAACTGTCCGGATTTCTATTCTCAGTAGTGGATATATATATATTATATATATATATATATAAATATAAAAGGTTTCGAACTCAGCCTATAATCGGGTTAAATAAGAATGACGAATATTTTAGTCGTCGAAATAAGCTTATTCCCCACGTGAGGTGATTTTGGATTTTATTCGGTATTACTAGGATCCACTTAGATTATATATCAATGTTTTTATTACCTTTAATATATATATAAATATACCTCTACGCTATGAATCGAGCAGTCTGGTAACCGGGAATGCTTATATCTCGTATATAATGCATTAAAAATTCCTTTTCTCTGCTGCGTGCGTTGATAACCTATGGATGAGAGACTCCGGCTAATGTTAAATCGGCCAGGTTGCGATTCCGGATTGAAGCAATCGCATGTCTAGCCACACTGATGAGTCACGAAACTGTCTGTGGATGAATATATATATATATATATATATATATATATATATATATATATATATATATATATATATATATACACTCCTGGTCAAAATCTTCAGACCAGATATAAAAGGGTCAAGAAATGTAAAATACAATTACTTTAATCGAAATATATTTGCGAAACATTTACATTTAAATAGAAATTGTAGTTTATCAACAAACTAGTGGAAATTTTAAGCTTTTAATTGATTAATTTAAACAAACATTGAAAAACATATATTGTTGAAAAAGCATTTCCAGTTATAACGTTATTTTGTTTCGTTTTTATTACTAGTCAACTTTGTATTATTATTTATCTTTCAAATATTTTAAAATCAACAAGGGCAATAATAATAATAATAATAATAATAATAATTAGTATTATTATTATATTTGTAATAATAATAATAGTTAGTATTAATATATTTGTAATAATAATAATAATAATAATGATAATAATTACTATTATTATTATATTTGTAATAATAATAATAATAGTATTGATACATTTGTAATAATAATAATAATAATAATAAAATATTTTCACATAATTGATAATAATTTTATACGTTATTATTATTATTTTAAAATAGCTATATATTGGCACATTGATGACGATCTGTTTACTCCGACATCACGTGTAATATATATATATATATATATATATATATATATATATATATATATATATATATATATATATCTCCCATGGCGATATGTAAAGTACTAGACTGAGAACTGACGCGGGCTAGCTGCCCTTGATGAGGGTGACAGGAGTTTCTCTGAGCTTTGGTTAGCAATCATTTTAGTGTTGGTTTCACGATAAAAAAGACTTCAGATGGGAAGGAAAACTCATGACAGCTTAACCCGGTTATTACATCGCATGTTTCTGCCGACAGGCGTGTACTGCCTGGTATTGACTGTGATACGGAGTGGTTAAACTCCGCGATAATAACATGAGAATTGTCGTTCGGAGTTTCCGTGGCAAGTCTTCTGCACCGTTATTTTTTTATCGACAGATGCAAAAAGTGTGGATGGTCCGACACAAGCCCTCACCACTTGAAACAAATCATTGTGTTGGTTTTCTGACAACTACATCTAATTAGTTCCACACATATCCCGCTACTGCGAAAAACTCCACGAAACAACATCAACTTCATCTTGGCACTTGGAATATACGAACTCTCCAGGACAACAACTCAGAACCAGAAAGAAAAACATCTCTGGTTGCATTGGAGCTAAAAAGTACAATATTGATATAGCTGCATTGAGAAGTAACCATCAGTTGACTACATGAAACGAGAATGGAAAAAAAATCACCTAACAGTGTTCCTGCTGCACTTGGATACAATACATTCTCCTGTACTGTTTGTGTTCTTTTGTGCAATTCTCGAGCCGGTCCCAAAAGTCATGCCAGTCATAGGCATGCAGATAATTAGTTCGTGGTCGTCGGAACCTCATATATCGAACTCAACGGGAGAACCCATCATTCATATATATATATATATATATATATATATATATATATATATATATATATATATATATATATATATATATGTGTGTGTGTGTGTGTGTGAAAATATATAGAAAAATAGGAAAGAACCGTTAGTCTAATAATCCAAAGTTTTTAGTATTTTTGTTTTTATTTTTAAAAAACAGTGCTCGATACATAAGTAGAACCTAAATTGTAATTATTTTTTTAAAAATATAATCATATTTTTAAAAAATAATCATATGGTGATCATATTTAAAAAAATAATTATATATATATATATATATATATATATATATATAATAAAATAAAAAATAATTATAATTATATATATATTATATAATTATATATTATCTATTATATTATATATTATATATATATTACTACATCATATATTATATATATATATTATATATATATTATATATTATATTATATATTATATATCATATTATATATTATATTATATATTATATATTATTATATTATATATATTACATATATATAAACTCTAGAGGAGGATAAATCTGTCCAGTCTGCCAGTAGCTCCGAGGTTTGGAAGGAAGTTGTGAGGAAGGGGAAAAAGTCGGCTCTCCCAGCAGGATGTCTCAGCCAAGAAGACGATTTAAGCAGCAGCAGCAGCCAAATATGAAGAAACAGCAGCAGCGGAAAGAGTAGGGAAAAGAAGACGGGCAGCATCATCAGCCCCAACAACAGATACAGCAGCAATCCGAGCAGACACAGCCCGAGCAGACTATGGGTTCGCCGGAGCCTGCAGAATTGCCACAATTGGACCTGTATATGGATGTGGAAGCAATGCCTCCGCCCTGGCCCTCCTCTTTAAAAAGAGAGAGGGAAGAGGAAGAAGAAGAGAGAGGTAAAGTTTTAATCGGTTAGTCGTGGCCGGTATTTTTGTGAGCAGTGGTTCATTTCGGATCGTTGCGGTTTATGCGCCCAACGACCAAGGGGAGCGTGTCGACTTTTTCCGTTAGTTGGGACCGTTCCTAACTGATTCTTCGCGCTTACTCTTAGTGGGGGACTGGTAGAACATCCTGGACACCCCAAGATAGACAGGGGTCGGGGAGCTAGTGGGAGGTCATCGAGCGATCGTAGCTTGGTTGATCTGATCGACGAGTTTCGTTTTCTGGGTTAATTCCTTCTCCCATCATTTAAAGGATCAGGAAATTTTTTTATATATTTTATTATAAATATATTTTTTATATATTTTAATTTTTACATCATTGTTTTTTTTTGTAGACCTCCTGTGAGCATGTGGTATTTTGGTACGTGAAGGAATGAGAGGTGATGGACAAGTTCTTGTGGTAACTGAGCATGTTATATTGTATTGAATGGGTTGTAATTGTGACGAACTCGGACCAGGATAGTTTCTGAGGACCAGCCTTTCCCCACTTCCCATTTGGCCTTGTGCTAGAATTTTTTGTATTATTTATAAAGAATAAATATACTATTTTGGATATTCCGTCTTCGGCATATCATGTAGGTTATGTGCCCTTTTATCTCGGTAAGTAACTTTCTTTTGTTCGCCACATTTCCCGACGTAGAATACATGCGACATGTTTTCTTCGCTACGAACTGTTCATTGTATACAACCTCTTTTTCAATTCGATTATTAAACAAGAATTCGAACGAAAGAAACCTATATGCTTATCGAGGACGAACGTTCATCAAACCTTGTGGACTGGCGCTACAGCATAAGAAAGAAAGAACAGTTTGAAATAATAGAAACGATATCACTTGAGTAACTTTTACAGCAACAGTATAACTATAGTAGATAGCCTATGTAAATTATAAAAGCAAATAATTAGGTAATTAATATGTTGACGTTCCACATACTTCAATCAAAAGATTAGGACAGATGCACCACATCGATACTGGAAAGAGCAATAACAGTTAGGGGACTTGGGAAATTTATTATTCTGAAAAATGTTTGAAGAGAAAGAATGTTTGAATTTCAACTAAAAGTAGTACTGGGTGTTTGATCAATGAATGCCATTGTGTTTTTATAAGGAAACGGCTAATATGACCACTATCATTATCCATGAAGGTGATTTTCTAAGTATAGGTTAGGTGTGGTGTAGCGGTATTGACGGCCTAAATCAACCCGTACATTTTTTACTTTACAAATATACTAAAAAAACAATAAGCAAACAAGAGAAAATGATACAAAGTGAGAAAAGACAAATGCGATATTTTGGTCAAACAATTTTCAATATATTGCAAAAAGAGTTACAATTGCATAGATTTTTCGTTTAAATCTTGCAGTTTGTTTTTTTAATTAGCTTTAAACTTAAAATGTGTGTGTGTGTGTTTAACTGGCGTGTGTGAGTTTACCTAAGAAGTTAAATTTTGCAGTATTTTTTTTATCTGGATTCCAAATAAAGTTCAGACTCAATGAAGAAATGTTCAGAATTGTTGAGTGCTGAAGAAAATCTCTCTGTTAGAAGTTGAATAAGTTTCTGTTGCTTGTAGTTAATGTTTAATGTTCGTACGTACGTGTGCGCGTATGCGTGTGTCATAGCGTCTGCCCCAAAGGGGTCAAACGAAATATCTCTAACGTTACATACGGTGTGTGCGAGAGAAGGCAAAAGAGAAAGAGTTGAAAATGTCGCTCGTATTTATTTACTATCAAGTCACGGGATAGGTTCGAAAAACATAGATAGATTTTTGGCAGAAGTATTTTCGTTTAGGTCAGAAACTAGGTCGATACAATTCGGACGTAGTTGAAAACTTGATATTACGATTAATTGACCAATGAGTAGACAGATAAATAGTAAGGTAGGACTTTAACTCTGTGATCCACTTTTTGCACAAAATTGAACAAGTTATTTTTCAGCTATTTGAAATGATGTAGAATTAAAATTTTACAGTGGCAAATGGTCGAAAGTGTGAATCACCCAATGAGTATTGAACTCACTACTCAGTTGTAATTGTTTTAGCCAGATAAGTTTGCTAACCATTACAGAATGTCGAAGTGTCGATAATTTTCTAAGCGTAGCCCACATGTTGCGTAAGGTCGATCGTGTAGAATATCCAGTGAGGATCAAAATAACTATTCCGACGTAACTCATTCAGCGAGACAAGCTTTCTAATCATTATACCGCACCGAAGTGCCTATTACTGTTCATTAAGAAATCGCACACACATATATACACAAATACAAATCACATACAACGGCAAGCAGTCATTGGTTAATAAATCACTACTACGTTATTATAGACAATTTTGTAATCGCTCTATTTTCATGTAGTCAATTTTGTGAACTTTTGGGAGAAACGGATCCCAGAAGCTTTCTTAAGTCTCCCTAAAACTCGCTCGCTGATTAGTCAATGCTAATCAATCAGATCGTCTGCACGTGAATAACTTTTCCTGTGCAGTGGTCTTGAGCCTATAGTCACTTATATAAGCAAGAATTTCTCTTAGCTAATTAGTGAGAATTCAGCTGCTAAATGAATCCACGACAGTTGAAACCATGCGCCAACCTTCTCACTCACACCACCATTCACATGCTGAACATTCCTTATACACTCACATATATTTTTTTTACACAGCAAAATCTTCTGAGAACAGTCATTATATAAGCTCTCATAAAAATTCTTCCAAGTGAACTTTGGAACACTAAAAATACAGTTAAAGAGAGATAACTCTCGTTTTATTCGAATTTTCTTAAATGCATGCTTACTTTCACATTGTTGTTTGATTTTACATCTTGTTAAATACATATTTCATGTGTAACGAAGTCTTTTGCTTATCCTCTTCCACGTCAGTATTGTTTCCTAATCTAAAGTTAAATTAATGTCGTGAAGTCCGCCACAATTTAAATAGACATTTTAATATAATCATGTAAGGGAAGTTACCCAGTATATAATGACAGTTACCTCCCTTTATGATTATTTATTCTTTATTTTTCATTTTTTTGCACATTATATTTTTCGTTTTATTTTTTGCATATTATAACTTATATAAACATTAAACGCTACAAAAATGAATTTCTCAAAATTTCATAAAATCAAATAAGTGTGCATGGAGCGGGGATAACAGATGTAAAAAATATTTTTACTAAGATTTTCTGAAAAGAATAATTTCAGAATAATTTAATTCATTTCTGTTATAAATATGCGGGGTGACTTCCCTTTCATTAAAATCTGACAATTATCTGACTTTTGTAAGAATTTCCAAACCAATGTGTTTTTCACAGCAAAAAGACAATATTCTCATACTAATTTACGTCACCTGTTGACGCAAGAAAAACAAAAGTTTTAACCAAAATTTCTAAAATTCTAAAAAGAATTATTAAATATAATTTAATAATAAAACCTTTGGTTTTTCTTCTTAACAATTACAATGATTTTGATGATAAAACTTTGTTCTTATTAAATTTGAGGCATTTTTCATCATGTATGCTCATTTCTTAGCAAATCTTTGGAGGTACCGCGTTATAAATCATATCAATTTTATTACCTCGTTATAAATTATTAAGTTATAATTATTGCAATATAATTATTATAATTATTACGTTAAAAATTATTACCTCGTTAGAAATTATATCAATTTTATTTAACAACTTTATTTTTCTGGAAAGTACAATTACATTTTATTTATATATTTATTAGGTACTGCCCATGGCTTTGTAAAAAAATTGAAAAACGTATTATGAATAATTTAAATGTCTTCTTAGAATATAAATTTATTTTTATTTGAATAATCATAGCTTAATGCTAATCAGAAATAAAAGAACAATTAATTTCCTTAATATAGATTAAGTTTTTAGGCATTTTTAAAATATTGGCATGTTCACTCGTCTCTCATCGACACAAAAATATAAACAGCAAATTAAAAAATATTTATCCTTATTTATGACTAAAGACTGTGTGTACACCATCCCGTGCAGGTGTGGAAATAAATATAAAGGGGAGACAGGCCGCCCTCTTAAGGCAAGGCTTCAAGAAGCTGTAACACGAGGGGAAGTGGAAAATTAGGAGTGGCTCACCACATATGGAGAGAAAAGGGTAATCACAACCGCTTGTGGGATCAGGTTGAGATCATAGACAAAGAACATCATTGGAAAATTCGTAAACTTAAGGAATCAGCACATATGCTAGGCCTCAAAAATCTCCTGAGCCGATAAAACATAGAAATGAATACAATATGGGAACCAGTAATAAGGAGTGCCAGAGAAAAGCAATGACAACAACGAAAATTGCAATATGATCTCTGGTAAAAAACATACAATGATAACAGCAAAAATTGCAATAAGAGCACTGGTAAAAATAGTTGCTGAAGAAATTAGGTTTATAATACCCAGAAATTCACACACAGATGTCCTCAAGGATAAAGGCGTTAGTTAGATCCAGTGACAGGACCCAAAGAGTGTTAGTTCAATACCTGGTTAAGGCGGTGGAGAGGGGAATTAACGGGAGATAACTGGTAATGATATCCATTAGACATGGCGCGTGGAACTAGAACAGTCTACCCCAGCGAGCAAAATAAAGGGTTCACTTCGACATTCCAACCAACTGAAGAAGGCCGGAGCGTACAACGGCCGAAACGTTGTGATAAATATGGCAACAAAGATTAGGATGATAGACCGAACAATGTAAATAGTTAATACCTCATCTCAGAAATATAGGCAGATTTGTCCAAGAGTTATGTTTTGAAGTGAAATAAATTTAAGGATTATTTAACTGAATGTTCTTAAAACGTAATAAATGAAAAATGAAAGAAATACGGAACACTAGCAGTGCAATAATCAAGGCATTGTTATTTATTTCTAAAAATGAATTATCTTTAATCTTATATAACCAATAGTTTAAGAATATAATTTATTATTCAATACAATTTTATGAAGCTTTGTAGAATGAATAATTTTATTTTTTGTAATACATGAGTTTCTAGTTTTTATTTTTTCAATGTTTTTTCATCATTTCACCCCCCATTAAAGGCAACAATGACACTAGGACACAGGACTTTATAGGGAGTGAAAGTGAACGTGAAGAGAGGTGAAGAAAGGACAATAAAAGAATAGGTTTCAGGAAGACATAAGATGGCGATTGACGTTGTATTTAAATTTTTGAAAAATTTTAGGTGGCAATAAAGTAAGAAATTGAATTTCGTGAATTTGCTGATATAATAAATGTGAGTTTCTTCACTGATTCTTTCAGGGTTTTAAATTCATTTTTCTCGCGAAAGATTAATCGTATCATTTTTTTCACATTTCACTTGCGCTATTTTTAATTCACTTTCTGTGGCCATTAATTTTTCAGATTAAATTTTACCTAAATTGACATTATCGTTATATGTAATAAACTGGTAAGTGACTTTTTGGCCACCACTCTACTGTCAATTTGTTGGTACGAATGAACAGATATGAATAAACTGTGGGTAATTTGTGATATAAATAGATTGAAATAAATATTAATAGAGTGTATCAATGAAAAGAGAGCGAGTTTCTTGCTGGGGTTCTTTTATTGTAGGTGAGAAAAGGAAAAACTAGTATTTATTTTTATTTTCACAACCACTCACTAATATAAATAGACGGTGGCAAAATGTTTCAATGGTTTGCTTGCCTCGAGGAGTCGGTGTGCTGTCTTCTATGGTGGTTCACTGCAGGAAAAATATCCTTATTGAATGATCATGTTTTAGAATTGTATAATCATCAGAAGTATCAGTAGAATCTGTTTTATAGTTGTTATTGGCACGATTTGGCACGATTTTGATATTTGTTCTTTGAGAAACACTTGACAATTGCTTAGGTCTCATATGTGATAGGTGTATATGTCTGTATTGCAGCCTTGTTCTTTATATAATTTTTGTTGTGATCTGTGGGAATAGTGGTTGCTGTAAGGTCGAGGTGCTTGCAAGTCTTTGCTACGGTAGTTGGTAATAGTATCCAATCAACAAACACGAGTTAGCGCGATGGCCTATGGAATGTCATTGGGGATAGCAAAAGTAGTCTTTTGTTATCAATTACATCTTTGGAAGAGTGCATATAAGGTTGAATTAAGTGCGGGGACCAGGGACCAATGGCGTTTGGAAACTGGTATTATTCGTGGTTGAAGTCTTTGGCCATATATTGCTGTTAATTTATGGATATAATTTCCTTATTCTGTGTGCTTGTACGAAACTTGGGATAAAGAGTAATTTTATTTCTTGTACTACAGCAAGAGAACAACAGGAAGTTAATGAAAGGAGACATACGGGTTTTGCTAATTTTGGTTTTATTTTGTTGGTTATTTGGTGCCATTGGATATTTAGCGGCACACTTTTAATTATTATTTGTGTGTCGGGGGCTTCTGGGATATTCGATCATTTCCTTCCTTTCAAAAATAGGTATCACTGGCCGTTGGTTGAAAAGTGTTTCGCATCGCATTCAAACAACAGTTCAGCACGCGTCAAGTTGGATTTGGTCAAGATCAAAGCAACAAGCAAATAAAATGCGCGCAACCTAACATCCGCAAGTGAAATATTTGCGTTGTCGTCTATAACGATTTTTACGAACGCGTCAATAACGGCAAACACGTTCAGGAAACTTTCATTACGGATAGAAGCTGCAAAGAGGAACAATCGTTTTATTTATTTCATTACCAGACTTTACAAAGAGGAACGATCAATTAGCTTATCTTCACTGCTGGTGACGCCAGAGGTGGCGGTCCCACCATAGACACCAAAACCGTAATATCACCCCTGGTCGGCGGCTGATGAAGACAGGGTATCGCACGTATCGGTGTATGTTAAAAATTTATATTGAAGTTTCGTTTAGGTTGGATAGTTTCCTAGTTTCTTTATAGCTTTTTTTTTTTTTTTTTTTTTTTTTTTTTTAAATGAGAGTGGTCACTGTTTTGCTTTATAGAAAGTTTGCATACATTTTGGTGTGTCCTAAGTAAGTGATGAATGAAGATATGATGCTTATGGTCCGGAATTAAGTACAATTTCATTGAACATATCACAGTTTAGTGTCAAGTTTAAGGTATGACTGGAATACAAAATCATTTTGAACTTTTTTATTTTTAAAGTAAATATATATATATATAAATATATATATAGATATATATATATAAAATAAAAACCTTCATACTTAGTCATTTCGTATTTTCGTAAATTTCCGAGAGCACAGACCGTGTCTTTCCTGTCAGTTGATAATTGGATATATAAACTTTAATATCACTGTGATAAAGTCCATCCTGGTTTAAAATTTTGATGACCTGGCTGTACAGAGAGTGTTGTTAAGCTGTGCCGAGAGTCCGTCAGTTGCCGCGTCGATTCCCAGTGTCGCTTGCATCGCCGCCCCTCGGAAGTGTTACCGAACCAATTTAAATGTAACTTATTTAATCAAAAAGTTACTATTGTTATCGTTGAATGTCTGATTGAATCTTTCCTCAATTTCTTCCCTTTTTGAGCATACTTCGACCCTAACAGCTTTGGCCAACACCGACGAGCCATCTTCTTAAAAACAACAAATCACAGCAAGGGGTCGATTGTTTGTTTGGTGAATCTGTCGTGAACCAAGTGTGGTCACCCTGGAAAGAATGTCAAGAATATATAAAGCAGTAATTAAGGAATGTGGTTGTTTTATTGACGAAAACAAGATATGATGCTGTTGTATGATAATACACTGCCGTTACAGAAATTTTATCTTTTACTTGAAAATAAAAACAAAATTATCTCAATTAAGGTGTCTTTTAAGAAATGTAGGATAGCTCCTAATTTTTTGTCTGTAGTATATATATATATATATATATATATATATATATATATATATATTGGCAACTATCACTTTTCTCAGTGTATTTTTCATTGACTTATTTCTAAATAAATTGTTTCAGTTGAGCGTTTAAATTGTTCTCCAAGTCCTCATTTCCTTTATTTTCGTCCACAGTGAATTTGGTATCTTTGTTTGCCTTGCAGCATTTGTAGATGCATTTTATGAGGCGGGTAAAGCAAGAATTGTAGCCGGGACAGAAAGGCAGGAAAGTGAAACAGCGGACCTTGTCCATTTATCGTTGGAAACAAGCAGGTAAATTATATATTTTCAATTCTTGGCTCTCGCCCCAAAGAAGTTTTCTCATGCATTCTTTTCCAATATGACATTCTTCGTTCTTCATAATAAAACATAAAAATATAAAGACGACGACATAACGTGAAATTGTTTTTTTCACGGAAAACATAAAAAGTGAAATTGTCACCACTGTTAAAATATCGAATTTAAAACTCTTCTCTGGGGAAGAAAAAGCACAGGAGATAAGCAAATGTAGAAATGATTGGGATTTAAAATTAGACACTTATTTAAGCGGATGTAATTAGGACAGAAAGAATACTATACATGAGTGGATGGGGAAGGTGATCGACTAGGAAATCTTGAAGCGACTGTATTTCGAACATACAGACCAATCATATGTAGAGAACACCAACTGCCCTAGATAAAATTTCAAACGGAGCAGCTATTCTAGGCCTGAAAAGCGAATATTGTCGTAGGAAACGAGAAGGAAACATACATTTCGTCAATCTTCTTTGCAGACTTAAACTCATATTTTCTATTTTCACTTATGAAATGTGTATGCAAACCTAACAAATAATAGTAGACTACAAATATTGCTGATTTTTATTTGCTTATATCTGTAAAATCCTGGCTGTCCGATTGTTGCAAGGGAATGCATTCTCGTATTCTCTGCACTCACTAAAAAGCAATTAACTTTTGATTACTTGAAACGTAACCCAAGTTTGTTTCCCTTTCTCCTGTTTACAACGACTTCTACGTCCAGAACGAAGTCTTCTTCAAAATAAGATAAGTTGAACACCTAAGCCTCGATTGGTAAACAGACTGGCATCTGATTCCAAAATGGTAGTAGAGCCCGTAAGGCAGATGGGTGGTCAACAGATGTCTTTCAGTCAAATCTTGTAGACAAAATCGGAGTTGGTTGTTACTTCTCATCTTAACATTGATAACAAATCTGAAATCGAAAGACTAATATCGTCTGTGAACAATGAACGTTACGCTTTAAAATATAATCACACAGATTTCCGGGCAAATCTTCCATCCTACACAATGATACTGAACAATAATAATAATTCCACTCATCAAATATTGTGATGTACAAGGCACATGATGTTGGTTCTTATTTTCCTTGTAGTTTGTTTTTACTTCCCGTTTTCTTTTTAGTAAAGTTTTAATTTCCCATTTTGATGCAGTTTCCTTTTAGTTTTGATTTCTTTTTCAGTTTACTTTTAGTTTCCATTTTCCTTGTAGTTTCATTTATTTACCAATTTCTTTGTAGTTCCCTTTTTACTTAGCGTTTCTTTGCAGTTACATTATTTCCCTTGAAGTTGCTTTTAATTCGCATTTTCCTTTTAGTTTCTTTTTGCTTCCCATTTTCCATGTAGTTCCCATTTCGTTCCCATTTTTAGTGTAGTTTCCTTTTAGTTTACATTTTCTTTGTTGTCTATTTTTATTTCCTATTTTCTTGTAGTTTCGATATCGTTCACATTTACTTGTAATTTCTTTTTATTTCCCTTATTCTCTGTAGGTTTCATTCAGTTCCCATTTTCCTTTCAGTTTCCTTTTACTTCCCAGCTCGCTTGTAATTTCCATTTAGGTCACATTTTCCTTGCAGTTTCGATTTAGGTAAAAAATTTTGCAGTATGGTTTAGTATGTATATGTTTACTAATTTCCATTTCATTCCCATTTTCTTTGAACTTTCCTTTTAGTTCGCATTATATTGGTGGCTTCCGTTTAATTCTAATTTTTCTTGCAATTCCATTTTATTTTCTTTGCAGTTCAATTTTAGACCACATTTTTCAGGTAATTTTCTTTGAGTTAGCATTCTTTTGCAGTTTTCATTTAGTTACCTTGCAGTTTCCTTATTTTCATTTTGCTGAAGTTTTCATTTAGTCCCCATAGTCAATGCAGTTTGTGTTCAAATTTTCTGATTAGTTTCCTTTTATTTCCCGAGCTGTTTTAATTTTGTTGCAGTTCCCACTGTAGTTTCCCTTTAGTTTTCATTTTGCTTGTTGTTTCCTTTTAGTTTCTGTTCTCCTTGTTGTTTCCTTTTAGTTCCCATTTAATGTATAGTTTCCATTTAGTTCTGATTTGCTTTGTAATATCCATTTAGGTCTCACTTTCCTTGTAGTTTCCTTTTACTTCCCATTTTCAAGTGCAGTTTCCTTTTAGTTCCCATTTTCAAGTGCAGTTTCCTTTTACTTCCCATTTTCAAGTGCAGTTTCCTTTTACTTCCCATTTTCAAGTGCAGTTTCCTTTTAGTTCCCATTTTCAAGTGCAGTTTCCTTTTACTTCCCATTTTCAAGTGCAGTTTCTATTTTGTTCCCATTTTCCTTGTATTTCTCAATTAGTTCGAATAGTTTTACATGTTTCATTTTTGTCCGCATTTCTGGCAGTTTCTTTTTCATTGCCATTTTTCTTACAGTTTCCTTTTTGATCGTCTTTGTTTGGGTTTCGTTCCCATTTTCATCCTTGTTTCATTTTTGTCCATTTTCTTGGTAATTTCCTTTTGATTCCTATTTTTCATATAGATTTCTGTTAATACATATTTCCTTGCAGTTTCCATTTTCCTTGCAGTTTACTTATTGTTCCCATTTTCCTTGTAATTTACTCCTATTTTCCTTGAAGTTTCATTTGAGTTCCATTTTAACTTGTAGTTTACTTTTAATTCCCATTGTCCGTTTAATTCCCATTTTCGCTGTAGGTTATTTTTAGTTCCCATTTTTTGTAGCTACTTTTTAGTTTCAATTATGATGGAATTTTTCTTTTATCAGGTCATCCCATAAGTTCTGTCCGAATTTTAACTTTTTGTTAAAATGAACGAAATTTAAAGAGTATTTTATAATGTCAAATGGAGCTGAACGTTATTTTTTATGTTTAGATGCATTTAAACTGATCAAACTTTATTTCAGAGAACAATAAAATAAAATTTTGTTTGACTAACGTGGAAGTACCCAAGAATCATTTGAGGCACATAATGCTTTATGAGTTCAAGAAAGAAAACTCAGCAGCCGAAGCGGCTAGAAACATTCACTCGGTTTATGGAGAGGAATGTGTAAATGAAAGAACTTGCAGAAGATGGTTTGCAAAATTCAGAGGTGGAAATTTCACCCTTGAAGATGAAAATCGAACCGGACGTCCAGTTGAGTTTGATGAAAAGCTTCTTGAAGCAGCCCTTGAAGAAAATCCTGCTTTATCAGTTGAGGAATTGGCAGTGGTTCTCAGTTCAAACCATACAACTGTTCATCGTCAAAATGGAAAATGGATGCCCTATGAATTGTCTGAAAACAGTGGCTTGGCAAAGGGGAAGGATTCCAGCCACAGCCGAGAAGGGAACTTCATGGGCAAAAGATTCTTCTTTCAATCTGGTGGGATCAACAAGGAATAATCCATTTTGAATTCTTACCACCTAATGCAACAATTAATGCTTAAATATATTGTCAGCAATTAGAGCGTTTGAACCAAGCTTTGAGAAAAAACAACCTGCTCTAGTGAATCGAAAAGAGATGATGTTTCATCAGGATAATGCGCGACCCCACACAGCAAGAACTTGGTTGAGAGAAAATTCCTCATCCACCTTATTCTCCCGATCTTGTTCCTTCAAACTACCATTTGTTTCGTAGCTTACAGAATCATTTGGAAGAAACAGCTTTTGTAACACAGGAAGAGGTTAAAACTGACATTTGTGAGTTCTTCGAATCAAAGCCAAAAGAATTTTACAGTAATGGAATTAGTAAGCTTGTTAATAGATGGAAGGAAGTCATAGATAATCATGGAAAATACATCGTTGATTGAATCTGTAATTAAATGTAACATTTGGTCAATTGTTTTCTTTATTCAAAATTCGGACAGAACATATGGGATGAGCTGACAGATGGAAGGAAGTCATAGATAATCAGGGAAAATACATTGTTGATTGAATCTGTAATTAAATGTAACATTTGGTCAATTGATTTCTTTATTCAAAATTCGGACAGAACTTATGGGATGACCTGATAGATGGAAGGAAGTCATAGATAATCAGGGAAAATACATTATTGATTGAATCTGTAATTAAATGTAACATTTGGTCAATTGATTTCTTTATTCAAAATTCGGACAGAACTTATGGGATGACCTGATAGATGGAAGGAAGTCATAGATAATCAGGGAAAATACATTATTGATTGAATCTGTAATTAAATGTAACATTTGGTCAATTGATTTCTTTATTCAAAATTCGGACAGAACATATGGGATGAGCTGACAGATGGAAGGAAGTCATAGATAATCAGGGAAAATACATTGTTGATTGAATCTGTAATTAAATGTAACATTTGGTCAATTGATTTCTTTATTCAAAATTCGGACAGAACATATGGGATGAGCTGACAGATGGAAGGAAGTCATAGATAATCAGGGAAAATACATTGTTGATTGAATCTGTAATTAAATGTAACATTTGGTCAATTGATTTCTTTATTCAAAATTCGGACAGAACTTATGGGATGACCTGATAGATGGAAGGAAGTCATAGATAATCAGGGAAAATACATTATTGATTGAATCTGTAATTAAATGTAACATTTGGTCAATTGATTTCTTTATTCAAAATTCGGACAGAACTTATGGGATGACCTGATAGATGGAAGGAAGTCATAGATAATCAGGGAAAATACATTATTGATTGAATCTGTAATTAAATGTAACATTTGGTCAATTGATTTCTTTATTCAAAATTCGGACAGAACTGATGGGATGACCTGATAGATGGAGGGAAGTCATAGATAATCAGGGAAAATACATTATTGATTGAATCTGTAATTAAATGTAACATTTGGTCAATTGATTTCTTTATTCAAAATTCGGACAGAACTGATGGGATGACCTGATAGATGAAGGGAAGTCATAGATAATCAGGGAAAATATATTATTGATTGAATCTGTAATGAAATGTAACATTTGGTCAATTGATTTCTTTATTCAAAATTCGGACAGAACTGATGGGATGACCTGATAGATGGAGGGAAGTCATAGATAACCAGGGAAAATATATTATTGATTGAATCTGTAATTAAATGTAACATTTGGTCAATTGTTTTCGTTATTCAAAATTCGGACAGAACTTATGGGATGACCTGATAGATGGAAGGAAGTCATAGATAATCAGGGAAAATACATTATTGATTGAATCTGTAATTAAATGTAACATTTGGTCAATTGATTTCTTTATTCAAAATTCGGACAGAACTTATGGGATGACCTGATAGATGGAAGGAAGTCATAGATAACCAGGGAAAATACATTATTGATTGAATCTGTAATTAAATGTAACATTTGGTCAATTGTTTTCTTTATTCAAAATTCGGACAGAACTGATGGGATGACCTGATAGATGGAAGGAAGTCATAGATAATCAGGGAAAATACATTATTGATTAAATCTGTAATTAAATGTAACATTTGGTCAATTGTTTTCGTTATTCAAAATTCGGACAGAACTGATGGGATGACCTGATAGATGGAAGGAAGTCATAGATAATCAGGGAAAATACATTATTGATTGAATCTGTAATTAAATGTAACATTTGGTCAATTGATTTCTTTATTCAAAATTCGGACAGAACATAGGGGATGAGCTGACAGATGGAAGGAAGTCATAGATAATCAGGGAAAATACATTGTTGATTGAATCTGTAATTAAATGTAACATTTGGTCAATTGATTTCTTTATTCAAAATTCGGACAGAACATATGGGATGAGCTGACAGATGGAAGGAAGTCATAGATAATCAGGGAAAATACATTGTTGATTGAATCTGTAATTAAATGTAACATTTGGTCAATTGATTTCTTTATTCAAAATTCGGACAGAACTTATGGGATGACCTGATAGATGGAAGGAAGTCATAGATAATCAGGGAAAATACATTATTGATTGAATCTGTAATTAAATGTAACATTTGGTCAATTGATTTCTTTATTCAAAATTCGGACAGAACTGATGGGATGACCTGATAGATGGAGGGAAGTCATAGATAATCAGGGAAAATATATTATTGATTGAATCTGTAATGAAATGTAACATTTGGTCAATTGATTTCTTTATTCAAAATTCGGACAGAACTGATGGGATGACCTGATAGATGGAAGGAAGTCATAGATAATCAGGGAAAATACATTATTGATTGAATCTGTAATTAAATGTAACATTTGGTCAATTGTTTTCGTTATTCAAAATTCGAACAGAACTGATGGGATGACCTGATAGATGGAGGGAAGTCATAGATAACCAGGGAAAATATATTATTGATTGAATCTGTAATTAAATGTAACATTTGGTCAATTGTTTTCGTTATTCAAAATTCGGACAGAACTTATGGGATGACCTGATAGATGGAAGGAAGTCATAGATAATCAGGGAAAATACATTATTGATTGAATCTGTAATTAAATGTAACATTTGGTCAATTGTTTTTGTTATTCAAAATTCGGACAGAACTGATGGGATGACCTGATAGATGGAGGGAAGTCATAGATAATCAGGGAAAATATATTATTGATTGAATCTGTAATTAAATGTAACATTTGGTCAATTGATTTCTTTATTCAAAATTCGGACAGAACTTATGGGATGACCTGATAGATGGAAGGAAGTCATAGATAATCAGGGAAAATACATTATTGATTGAATCTGTAATTAAATGTAACATTTGGTCAATTGTTTTCGTTATTCAAAATTCGGACAGAACTGATGGGATGACCTGATAGATGGAGGGAAGTCATAGATAACCAGGGAAAATATATTATTGATTGAATCTGTAATTAAATGTAACATTTGGTCAATTGTTTTCGTTATTCAAAATTCGGACAGAACTTATGGGATGACCTGATAGATGGAAGGAAGTCATAGATAATCAGGGAAAATACATTATTGATTGAATCTGTAATTAAATGTAACATTTGGTCAATTGATTTCTTTATTCAAAATTCGGACAGAACTTATGGGATGACCTGATAGATGGAAGGAAGTCATAGATAACCAGGGAAAATACATTATTGATTGAGTCTGTAATTAAATGTAATATTTGGTCAATTGTTTTCTTTATTCAAAATTCGGACAGAACTGATGGGATGACCTGATAGATGGAAGGAAGTCATAGATAATCAGGGAAAATACATTATTGATTGAATCTGTAATTAAATGTAACATTTGGTCAATTGTTTTCGTTATTCAAAATTCGGACAGAACTTATGGGATGACCTGATAGATGGAAGGAAGTCATAGATAATCAGGGAAAATACATTATTGATTGAATCTGTAATTAAATGTAACATTTGGTCAATTGTTTTCGTTATTCAAAATTCGGACAGAACTGATGGGATGCCCTTTTAGATGGAAGGAAGTCATAGATAATCAGGGAAAATACATTATTGATTGAATCTGTAATTAAATGTAACATTTGGTCAATTGTTTTCGTTATTCAAAATTCGGACAGAACTGATGGGATGACCTGATAGATGGAGGGAAGTCATAGATAACCAGGGAAAATATATTATTGATTGAATCTGTAATTAAATGTAACATTTGGACAATTGTTTTCGTTATTCAAAATTCGGACAGAACTTATGGGATGACCTGATAGATGGAAGGAAGTCATAGATAATCAGGGAAAATACATTATTGATTGAATCTGTAATTAAATGTAACATTTGGTCAATTGTTTTCGTTATTCAAAATTCGGACAGAACTGATGGGATGACCTGATAGATGGAGGGAAGTCATAGATAACCAGGGAAAATATATTATTGATTGAATCTGTAATTAAATGTAACCTTTGGTCAATTGTTTTCGTTATTCAAAATTCGGACAGAACTTATGGGATGACCTGATAGATGGAAGGAAGTCATAGATAATCAGGGAAAATACATTATTGATTGAATCTGTAATTAAATGTAACATTTGGTCAATTGTTTTCGTTATTCAAAATTCGGACAGAACTGATGGGATGACCTGATAGATGGAGGGAAGTCATAGATAACCAGGGAAAATATATTATTGATTGAATCTGTAATTAAATGTAACCTTTGGTCAATTGATTTCTTTATTCAAAATTCGGACAGAACTTATGGGATGACCTGATAGATGGAAGGAAGTCATAGATAACCAGGGAAAATACATTATTGATTGAATCTGTAATTAAATGTAATATTTGGTCAATTGTTTTCTTTATTCAAAATTCGGACAGAACTGATGGGATGACCTGATAGATGGAAGGAAGTCATAGATAATCAGGGAAAATACATTATTGATTGAATCTGTAATTAAATGTAACATTTGGTCAATTGTTTTCGTTATTCAAAATTCGGACAGAACTGATGGGATGACCTGATAGATGGAGGGAAGTCATAGATAATCAGGGAAAATATATTATTGATTGAATCTGTAATTAAATGTAACATTTGGTCAATTGATTTCTTTATTCAAAATTCGGACAGAACTTATGGGATGACCTGATAGATGGAGGGAAGTCATAGATAATAAGGGAAAATACATTGTTGATTGAATCTGTAATTAAATGTAACATTTGGTCAATTGTTTTCGTTATTCAAAATTCGGACAGAACTTATGGGATGACCTGATAGATGGAGGGAAGTCATAGATAACCAGGGAAAATATATTATTGATTGAATCTGTAATTAAATGTAACATTTGGTCAATTGTTTTCTTTATTCAAAATTCGGACAGAACTTATGGGATGACCTGATAGATGGAAGGAAGTCATAGATAATCAGGGAAAATACATTATTGATTGAATCTGTAATTAAATGTAACATTTGGTCAATTGTTTTCTTTATTCAAAATTCGGACAGAACTGATGGGATGACCTGATAGATGGAGGGAAGTCATAGATAACCAGGGAAAATATATTATTGATTGAATCTGTAATTAAATGTAACATTTGGTCAATTGTTTTCGTTATTCAAAATTCGGACAGAACTTATGGGATGACCTGATAGTTCCCATTTTGCTTGTAGTCTCCTTTTCGTTCCGATTCTCCCTGTAGTTTCCTTTTAGTTCACATGTTACTTGCATTTTTGTTTTTGTTCCCACTTTCCATGTACTTTATATTGGTCCCCATTTTCCTTGCAGCTTCCTTTTAGCTCCAATTTTCTTTAAAGTGCCCATTTAGGTACCATTTTGCTGGCAGTTCCCATTTTTCTTTACACGTTTTCAGGAGTTTCTATTGAGTACCAATTTCGTTGCAATTTACATTTTATTTCAGCATCGCTTGCAGTTCCCATTTATTTTTAATTTAGTTACAATTTACGTTGGTTATTTTTGTTACTATTTTCAGGGTAGTTCCATTTTAATTCCTAGAGTTTCCTTCGAGTTTCCTTTTCTTCCCATTTTCCTTGCGGTTTCTTTTCCGTCCAGATTCCATGTGATTCCAATCTACCTGGCAGTTTTCTTTTATTTCCCCATTTTCCGTGAAGTTTCCATTTGGATCTAATTTTATTTTCAGTTACCATTTAGTTCTCCTTTTGCATGAAGTTTCTATTCTGGCTTTCAAAACAAGGGCGCTGGTAACTTTGCACACATGGAAGAAATTGAGATGTTTTTTTTGTCTTAAGTAATACTAATTTTGAAACAGGGTAGCATACAATAGTAAATGCCATTTTTCAAATCTGCAGTCAATATTCTTCTTAATTTTTCTATATGTCACTGTTTTTGTTAAAATTATGACTGCATGATACGAATCCTGATTCATGTATTTCTATGCAATTTAGAAAAAGAATTAGTTGCAAACTAATACCATTAGTTTGCAACTAATTCTTTTGAAATGATAATTTGAATCCCGCTTATGGCACTGATCAGTTATTGCTTGTCCTATTTCTATTGAGTCTCAGGCTGTACTACCCTGCAAAGGGATTGAACTCACAATTACTATGCCACCAAATTCACTAACCAGTGCTTTTATTTACTTGGTCATTATTATTCCGTGGTTACCCGAATCTGGGTACACACCTGGAGTAGGGAAGGGGTTCAAAACATTGAGTTAATAACAAAGATGAGGACATTAGTCTGAATGTAAATTTCAATATAATACTGTTTAGCTATACTTAAAGTTGACTTCATTTGAGAGTACTGAAAATTTCTCGGCTCGATCCACCTCACAGGAGGAGAGAGAATGGTTAGAAAAACTTGATAAACGAAGTGTCAAGATTATTGAACTGCAGAGTAAATATGTGGAAAAATAGTACATTTTACGGCTCTAATCAATTCTTTTTTCTCAACCACTACCTCGGAGAGACTTGTTTGCTGGTTTGACCTTTTAGATTGGTTCATATTGACTAAACACCCAGAGGATCGAATTCATAACGCTAATAATGGTCTGCGAAATGGATATTGTATCATTACTTTACAGTATGCGCCCTATTGTAGTGAGGATTAAACACTATAGAAGCGAAACATCAGTCAGATTAAGCAGTGTTTTACAATGGGTGCCTCTCTTAGAAAGCGAATGAAGTAGGAAAGCGTAGGATATTACGTGAATATCCTGACTGTTCCTGTATGATTCAATTTTATTCATTTCCTTATTAAAATATGAAGACGTAACTGGATATGGAATCCGAAACCATGCTGATTTATGAAGCATATCATTGTAAAGATCAGTTCGGGCCGCGTGACCCATCTGTCTTTCTCTTTAGGGAAAACGTCTGTGATGGTGAGAATGTGGCAGAGCAGCTAGGATATTAAAATAGCAAATAGTACCTTCAAAGAAGAAAATAAGAATTTCTCATTGATTTTAGAATAATATTAAAAGAAATAAAATTAATACAATGGTTTGGGTCTGTCATCTATCGGATATGTACAAAATCAGCGGATTAGTCGGGCCCACGAAATGCATACAAAGAATCCCTAAAAAGAACCCTCGTCTCCTGCAATATCAACCATCAAAAATATGTAACATTATTTTGACAGTGCTCCTTACGCCATCGGGCAAAGAAATAGGACTTGGTTCAAGGATAGTTAAACGTTGGTCGTTTATTATTGACTCTGTAAGCATTTATTTGGTAGCTGACACCTTTTTAGTGAAAGTCTAAGTCCTCTGCAGAAGACGGAGTTGTTTTATTCTCAGCCCAATCGAAAGGGAAATGTTGTACTTAAATATAATCATTCATTTTATCTTGAGTTTCAATTGAACCTGATACTTTATCTCCATCTAACTCAGTCAACGCGAACAGCACAGCCTATTATTCCCGATGATGAAACGTTTTAGCGCCAAATCGACTGTCGATTAAATTAATATGGATATTCATTTTATGTCTTCATATTTAATAAAAGAAAAAATCATGATCATCTTTGTTATTTTATTTTTATAAAAGTCAACAGATAAAAGAAAAAGAAAATGTATTTATTAGAGAAAAGTGAAAACCTCAAAGGTTACTTACAGGAAACATTTTAAATAAAGCAATGGAAATCTTTGAGCATCCACCGTCTTTCTTGTAAAGGAAACAGGGTACATCAATATTTTTCATATATTGTGAAAATATACAGATCAGTGCGGTAGCCCTGATGAAAAAAGGAAGAAAGAAAGAAATAAGGAACATATCAGATTTTATTTTATGCGCGTCGCTTTGTTTTTAAGGTTGAACTAAAGTCATTTGCAGAATTTCCTGTGAATATCGCTTCCACTCCAGTCATGTTTGCTTTTTTACTCATTCATGGTCAGTTTAGCACATTCAGGGATGTACTAACTCTTTTTATTTCTGAGTTATATCCGATGAAGCATTCTATGAATATTTTAAAAATTATTTCCTTGCCTATTAATATCACAATAAAAAAGGAAAAAAATGAAAAAGATGAAGGGAAACCATTTCTCATCAACGACTCTTATAAGAATGTAGACTTTGTATAAAATGAGACAAATCTGTAGAATAGAGAATAAATGAATGCAGGAAACTGGCTGAAAGCGATATGGGAAATGGCAGGTCAGAGAGGGGAGAAATTGTACAGACGACTTGGGTTAAACCATGTAAGCAAACAAAGATATGAATACAAGCCAGTCACCAATCTGCATATAGCGAACTTTACCCTGCAGTTATTGTACTCAACCGCGCGCAGATAAATGTAGGTTCACATACTAAAAATGAAATCGTACTAAATCCTCTCTCCGCAGGCAGATGTTTACATACTTTCTAAGAAGAGTTATACACACTCAACGTATTTGTTTAAAGAAAAAGATATTTTTGTTCATTATAAGATGACCCGAAATGTCGAACTAGTCCATCACATATTAAATTAACACCATAAGGTCTTCTTGTCTTACTCAAAATCAGCTACAGAAGAGTGACCACCATGTAAATGGTGGTCACATAACAATAAGGGTAACTTGTCAGATAGATATACACGTAGAGAATATTTTTAGAATGGATTTTTACTAGCCCAACAGATTTATATCACTTTAAATTTGAGTAGTCGCTTTGTTTATTTATTAAACATATTTTTTTTTCTTTCAATATTTGCATATAGTTTCGTATCCAAACTTAAACAAAGAGATTTTTTAGAATAGATTTTACTCATCCGACCATCTGTTCCTTCGTGGGTAAGCCGTATCCACTAAAAATAACGTATAAAGTGATGCAAATATACACGTAGACAAATGATATATATATATATATATATATATATATATATATATATATATATATATATATATATATATATATATATATTCTTACGTTACATTTTGAGTCTTATCCCAAATGTCTCTTGCAGCTGATATGGTACGTGGTCTTACATTTGTGAAAGGGCCTCCGAAGCTTTAGTTTAAATACAAAGTTATAATGATGACACCTGAAGAGGTGTCTGAAAAGAAGAGATTACAATTTGGTAAAAGGAAGAAAATTTACAACTGGAGGATTTAGTGACACGCATTCTGAAGGTTCTCAATGATATCCCAGGTGACGTCCTTTAGAAGGTTGTTCATTCCATCCCTGGCCGTTCGAGGAAATTGGTTGGCGCCACCAGTCTTTACGTTGAAATATGAAGATTTACTTTCATTTTCCCATGTAATAAATAATATGTATCATTTGTTTCAATAAATTTGCAATGGGAATATGAATTTTATTACAAATTTTTAATGCCTACGTAATTTTCACCCACCCTGTATATATGTATGTACTTAGTAGTGTAGTATATAAATACTCTTTTGTAACTTACAGGAAAGCCATGTACCATTGTCCAGTAGAATAATCGGTTGCGACTTCAAACGCAAGTCCAATCAAAATGATTGTAGGCATAATGGTAAGCGGTCCAACAAAAGATAAAAACATTTCCATTAACCTGCTAAAGCCGATCAAGATCTGGAGCAGGCTGTCGACCATTAGGCAACCATCGAGCTGGAAACAAGACAGAAAATAAAATGTAAACAAACATTTAGAAAATATCTTTGATCTCTGTGTCAAATAAAAACCTGCACATTCATTGATCATGCAGATGATAGTAACTCGTGTTTGCAAGGGCACAAGCGAGAGAAAAATCTGTGACGGTTGGCAGCCAGTCTAAAAGTAGGACGACTTTAAATTCGAAACTGTGGAGAAGACAACATGAAGCACTCCTACATATTTTCATTAAGAAATCATAGCAATTACCAGATAATAAAAAATCACATATGTAGAGCTATGTTCATTTTCCTTCTTTTAAATATTTTACGACTCTAAACAAGCTACAAGTGAGCGGCACTAAACGAAGATCTGTTTCATTGCAACAGAGGTTGACAGGATAATAACCGTTCTCCAAAATGAAAGACCAGAATTGATATATACTAAGCTTAAACTTGTACGGCACAAGATCACGATAGGAGGGCACCCAACCAAAACTTTAGAGTAGTACTGGTGTAAATGACAAACTTGCTAGCTGTGAGACGCTATGCATATAAACCTATGCTTTACTCAGTACAATGGTCGGCAGTGAGACCGATCTTTTGATTGCAGTTCACCAATGGAGAAGTAAACGGACTTTTTCCCTCTTTTAGGTTGGGGTGAGACCTAGAACAAGCCTTAGGGACCCCTAAGTTTCCTGTGACAGGGATACGGCGAATCTAGCGATAGCAGGCTGGTGGATTGTAGTTGTTGAGCCCTGTCTGCATCAGATTGTTTGTTCAATGCTGCTCCCTTCGGTAGGCGGATGAGGTATCCAGAAGAACCAACGGTTGAAAATATCTAGTAAAGTTCGGATGAATTTGGCTGATGCCACATCGTACAGCATTAGCTTTCCATAGAACTTGTAGCGGACCCACGACCGCCCCCGTATCACAAGAGGGTAACGAAGGTCACGAGAGGCCAGCTAACATTTTCGAAGACGTTAAATCTGACATGGTGAAACAACATGGACGACAGAACGAGGATATATAAGATATCAGCTAATTTATTCTAGAAAAGTAATAAAGAAATAAAGGTGGTCGGAACGGTAGAGATGCAGATGTTCCGGTGCAGGCATTGATGGTCGAGGTTGGTTGTTACAGGTGTCGTTACAGGTGATTGCTGCTGGTCATGCAGGTGGTCGCTGCAGATGATCGCTGTAGTTGAAGTTGATCGTTGGTCGTTTGCAGTTGAAGTTGATGTTGGTCGTTGCACTTGAAGATGATGTTGATCGTTGCAGTTGAAGTTGATGTTGGTCGTTTATTTTTATTTTTTATTTTTTTTGTATAGGTGTAAAGGAAAAAGGGGCGATCAATTTAAGTTGAAAAAGAGAGTGTGGATGAGAAATAAAAGATAAGAGGAAAATGTGATGTTGAATTGTTTTGGAGTCAGTTGTAAATTTGTTGTTGTTGTTGTTGTTTTCCTTTCCTACTCCACTTTCGACTCTTAGTGTCGGGTTGTGTCAGTGATGGAATTGACTGTCAGTCTTCTGTCCTCTATGATCTCTGCGCCATTCTGACTGGTGATTGACTTGAAATTCTCTATTTATTGTTGACTTTTTTTTACACTGGCTCGTTATCTTTTTTTAGTTTAGCAAATCGCCTCCTTTCATTGATCAGAAAATTAATTTCACACTTTATTGCGAAATCTGTTTTTAGTCGTTTTGATCCGATTTTGCGGGTGTGCAAATCTACTTTCTGTTTTTAGTCATTTGTTGGAATGATATAGGATTTGTATCCTATAAACTAAGTGTTAATCAAACTAGAGATTGCTGCTGTTAGTGCGCAACGACAAGTTAGTACCATAATTCAGCGCATACAACGAGGGAAAGAAGAGTCAAATTTCCATGTTGGTGTCCGGACAGCCTTGCTGAATGATGGCACTACCTGTGACCAGAGAAGCCCCTAGAAAAGGTGGGGTAATTATTGCTTGTCTGTGTCTTGTCCTGAGCAGCTTGCCGTATCTGACGAGCTTCTACGATTGCGGTACTTGGTGAAAATACGGGGACAGATCACTCTGAATTTTGCTGCCTGGAATATCCGAACTCTCCTGGAAATAGACGACTCTTTATGTCCTACACGTCTTCGAGTTGCATCTTCTTTCTCGGCCGGTGTTCGCTATTTGTTTTAGTTCAGAGATGAAAAGAAGTCAACACAGAGTTTTAACTTGACTATTTTATTAATGTTGATGTATACTAACTATCCAGTGGGGGTCGTTCCTCTTCACTGAGGAGTCGTTTCAAACACGAAAGAGAACCCGTCTATATTGCTTGACGGCCAAGAAACAACTCCTTGAAAAACATTTATCTATCATTCCCACGCTAGCTCAGCCAATCAAAATCGACTTCTTTATTGTCTTATATCTGATCCCTAAAGTCAACCTTAAAAAGTTGGAGTAGGGATAAACTTCCTCTAAAAAATAATAGTCTGATAAAATATTAACATTCGTCGAATTCGGCAGTCAGTCAATGATGACTCAATACATATAAAATGAAAATTAAATGCGAGTGATAAAAGAAGAAGAGCAGAGAGACATAAATTTCAATCACTGATCGTTTTCGCTTGTTTTTTTTTTCAGTGGGCGCTCAACGAATATTATGTTCAATCCAATAAATCACTGTGATTCGACTATGGGTAATATGTTCATCTTGTAAACTATTTAGAGTTAATTTGTTCGTTACATCTGTTTCAACTAGGACCCTGCTTTAGGAAGGACGATTCTGCTTTTGGGCAACTCTGTAATCCGTCATGCACCACCTTAACAAGGACGCTGATTTGTCCTTATTTTGGTGCATGTCTAAAAAGAATCATTGATCCAAATCTGTAATAACCAAAAAATTCCTGGCTAACAGAAAATTCTTGAGATGACAAATAAAGGCCAGAAATTGAAAAAATAGGAACTAATGATAACTTACTAAGAAAGCTACTTTCTTTAGTGTGTGAAGCAAGTTAATCTAATTAGCACATGCTGTTCAGGCAAAAGTAAAAAATAAATATTCATTTTTTTCCAATTCTTCATTTTTACTGAATGAATGCAGGTAATATATACTTTGTATTTCAAAAATTAATTTTACAAATATGATTCACTGATACACTCATTGACTGACTTCCTTTTGTGCCAATGTGACAGCTGAAAACAAAAGATTGAGTTAGTTAAGATGAATCCAGCCTTCCTTTCATTTTATAGCTTGATTCTCAGCACCAGTTAATACGACTGAGAATCTGTGCCCCTCACACAATTTATAATTGCCAATTTTATATCCATAAAGCTCTCAAAGATACGCTTTTGAACATATATTACCAATTATCCTATTGTCTAATATCGGTAACTGGTAGTCATATTATGTTATATTTGAGGAGTATACCTTTCTTCATTGTAAAAAATATACTAACTGGAATTTTCATTTATATTTCTGGCAAAAATAAAAGTATTTACCTCTTGGAGACGAAGTTGCCATATCTTACGCTGTCCATCGCTGCCAGCCTCAGGTAGAGTGACATTCAAGGAAAGATCTGAAATATATTATGTTGGGATATAAACATAGACTGTTATTAGATACATACTAGTATGCTAGGAAGATTGTCTTATAAGTAGAGCTTGCCTACTTCATCTACAATTCAGGGTTTTCTGACTCGGTCCCAATTTAAGATCAGCAGAACATATTTAAAAAATTTCTAAGTTGTTATTAAAATTTCCCAGGATTTTTTCAACCAATTTTTAGTACACATGGGGTTGACCAAATATCACATAGAAACAAATGTTCCTCCAATTCTAGCATGATATCGATGATTTTAAAGTGGTAAAGAAAAAATTGCAAAACACATATCCCATCAAATTATGAATCAAGGCATTATACAACACTTAGTTGTTTATTTCCGTTCCTTTATGACCAGAGAAATCTTTATCCCCCTAAAATCTCTGCAGATTAAATTTGGTCACTGTTCCGGGTCGTTATACGATTCCACATAATCCCGATTTACAAGTCCGCGGTAAAATATTTGAATATAAAACACAATTAAATAATATTTACTTCAACTGTAGATTTTTGATTTTATCTAATTTCAAGATTTACATAGCAATTTCGTAAGAACAACACTACACTGAAATAACTTCGTCCTATATTTTATCGTAGGAGACACATAGTTCATAACACATCCAATGAGTCTTAATCGGAATAAATAAAATTCACTTTTAAACAAATTCTCATTTTCCAAATCACACACACGCACACACGCGCGCACACAAACACTAAGAGTCATGTACAGCTACAATATAAATGTAATCGTAGTCGACAGGGGTACTTGATTATTACCTTGTGTCATAAGCAATGTAAGAACAAGTCTAGATTCACCAGACACGGGAACGTACATAATATCAATCATGGAAACATGGGATAAACAAATATATAGTATAAATTAGTTCGTTAGCAGTGTTCAAATTCTGGTTGAGACATTTTTATCTTCACTTCGCAATGATGATCTTGGAAAAGGTTTATCTCTTCAATTTTATTCTCATTATGTTTTAAATACCAGAGGACATTAAGCTCTTTAGCATTGGTTGGTGACCAGTCTACGATTAAGACAACTCTGAATTTAAAATAGTGGCGAAAACAGGAAACTCCTCCAATATATTTCCAAGAACAGTCCTGGCAGTTTACAGATATTAATGTAAAGGGGGCTGTGGAGAGCCGCGATCTCCTATGTCCTGAAAAGACATGGCACTTAAAGGACAAGGGTCAGTCTTTATCTATCTTACTTATCCTCATAGTCTTCTCTTTCTACCCCCTGCTTTTACATTCATATCACACATCTCATTCGTCATTAACTTTTTAATAGTAACCCTCTACATTGGATAACTTTCAAAACTTGTATTTGGTGAATCGTAGTTAAAAAAATCAAATTTGTCATTTTTTTTATTATTGTTTGTAAATGTTTTACATGTAGTTGAAGCATTTGAAAACATTGTTTTCCTGAAAGGGTTTATATGCAATTTTCAAACACATAAAGAAAACAGAACAGAAATTGAGATTTACCTTTCTCATAAGGGCATTGCCACTTTGGCAAAGAAAATAATGTTATAAAAGGCACGACAAAACCAAAGCTTGCACCTTGCATGATTGGAAGGCTAGAAAAAAAATTTAAAAAAACAAAATAAATAGAAATCTAAAATAAATGTAATATATAATATAAAAATAAATAAAAAAGTAAAGAAGTAAAAGTAAAAAAAGAGCCTTATCTAAGGCTCTAGTTTTCTTTATTGCCAAGAATCTTATTGCAAATTCCAGAAATTACAATAAGATTCCACATTTTTAACAGAAACCGAAGTTTCTTTTCATTTTATCTGATGTTTTCCTTCTAAGTGTAAACGACTATGGCTTCTTAAATATCCTGTTCTTTGTATCTTTAAGCAATGTTTAACGCCTGATTAGTCATCCCAGCCCATGTTCTGCCATTCATTTAGACAAACTCGTTAGGTTAATTATTTTTACCACTTTCCTTCAATATTTTCAGTGAGTGTCAAATCTTTCTTCATATGCCCAAAGAAATTTCAACTGTCTTTCTCTGATTCAAAGTACAAATGTACTTTTTGTTTCCATTTTTCAGAAAACTTGTTTGTTGCCTATATATTCCTTTCATGGTATTCTCAGCATCCTTCTGTAGAACCTCATCTCTGTTTCCTAAAGTCTCTTCTTAATGTGTGAGGAAATTGTTCAGTTTCACTGCCATATAAAACGATTGGTATTATATAGCGGTTAAACACTCTTTTCTTGGTTTCTAAAAATATTTTCCTTTTGCTTAATACTTTGTTGAGCTTTTGGAAGGCATCTTTTGCTACTCTAATTTGCCTTCAGATTCTTATGCCTTATTTTCTGTTGTCTGTTAAATTTTTAACCAATGTTTAGCCAACTGATGTAAATGATTTAACAAAGCTTAGAATAAAAATGCACTATAAATAAACCCAATTATGCTGACCATTTCGTTTAGAGACTCATAGAGGAATACAACTTTATTTGCAGCCCGTTCTTAAGAAGAAAATATGTTGATAATACTTAAAACAACCGCTTGAGATCGGAATGTAATATCTTTTCTTTCTCGTAGTTATGCTTGGCTATGACACCGCAGTAAAATAAGGACAACCTGAACGTGGGGATTCCGATGTTGTAATAGAACCTTTTATTACACCAAAAGAGAAGGAAGAGAATATTTAATTCTCTTTGTGACATTAGTTACAGAGAATGGACAATGTTTACCCTTGCCCACATGTATGTGTGCCGCTATCACGTTTAAATGACCATGTGTCACATTCTCACCCACTAATTATCGATGTGGTGACATAAGCGAAGAAATATTTTTGCCCAGTGACGTATTCTTTTTAAATATTTTCAAACTGCTAATTGTCCTTAACTGACACAGGTATTATTTTTAAAGGAATTGGTTCGTTAAACTTCTTGGCGTTCTGTTGACAGAATTGCTTATCTCAAAAGTTATGAGCAGATAGCTAGAATTTTCCAGTTCTACGATTAACAAATAAATAAATAAAACAAAAGAAAAAATCGTGACCGCTATTACTCCTGGTAAAAAGGTATTAGCAGAAAATCTGAAAATTTACAAATCGATCACATGTATTAATGTCATTTTTTGATCAATATTTCTATATTTATTTTGGGGGGATTTTGGTAAGAAAAAGTGTCCTAACTTACCGGCATCCAAATGTAATTTGAATCAGCGAACTTAATCCAGATATAAAGAAAGTAGTAGAAATTAGTTCACTGGTTCCGAGGCTGTCACCATTCATACAAAAAGACGAGTTTGCCACAACAATTGGAAGCATCAGATTGCCACCGAATGCTGTCAAGTAGTGCTGTAAATATTAATATGAAACACCAGTATTTTCGATTATTAAAAACCGTGTTTCAGCTGATCGTTCAACATTTTCAGTATAAATATTTCTGTACCCATCATTTCGCTGATGGCAAGAGGTTCGCATTTCAAATCTAATCTTGTTTGTTCATTTAAAATACATTTATTAGAAAGTAAATTCAGTTTAAATACAGAAAGAATAAAGAAAATGTTTTTATTTACGAATGTAAATTTTGAAACTTTGCTTACGTCATTGATAACTGCGTATTAGGGATAATGCCCTTTCATCTTAATTCGCAACAGTATATAGTTAGCAATGGTGTAAGAACAGTAAGTCTTTAACAATTTAGGGATCGATTTGACACTGGATTGATATTATGAACATGATCTTCCTTCTGGAATAAAAAAAAAAAAAACTCAATACTTTTCGCTTCTACCGTATGTCGTATATAAAGTAAGGTTTAATCAATACTAATCTATAAAAATTATATCCGAAATCATTTCCTTATCTTTCAAGAGTGGATCACTCAAATTTAAGTACGATTCATAAGAGAATTGTTCATCCAAAGTAAACATTAGTTAATACAAGCAGTTGTTATTTTCTGTAAATAATCACCGTTGTTAATTACAATAATTTTGTAATAATCTGCAGTGTATGCAAGTGTATGTGAGTATTTAGTTAACTCACTCGATTTCCATGAAATGTGTTTACTCAGGAATTTAGTTCTCAATTAACAGAATTTCATGGAATCAGTTATTTACCAAATGCCCATTGAAAGAGAGAGAAAGAAGAATAAAGGAGGAGAGAACGATAACGAATAATTACGATGCATGAGAGAAATATACTTACCTGAAGAACCAACAGAATACACATGTACCAAGGAGGAACATCATTTATTTAGTATATTAATTCCAATTTACCTTCAACTACATTCCTATCAGGCTTGACAAGGGGCATTAAACTTTCGATATTTTTCTTTTCCGGGTCTGTCGTGACGGACTCTTTAACCTGAAGAAAAAAGCAATCGTTAAAATATGGCAAAATACCTGTGCCCATCCAGTTTATTTTTTTCGATCACACATCGAGGATAACTATTTGATTTTGTAAAAGCTAAATAACTGGTCCTTTTTCACATGGGCATAATTTCAATTTAACCATAAAAATGAATTGAAAACAATAGCAAAAAAATCTAATGTAAAACTAAACGAATCGATATAATTTGTTAATAAGGGTTTCCTCAGGGAAAACCAAATTAGATTATTTCTTTCTAAAGTAAGTAACAGGAAGACTGAACATACAGATAAAAACAATAATATAAAAATTTTCTATAAAAAAGAAACAAATACAAATTAATTATAAGCAGGATGAATTTACCTTTAGAAACATCATTAAGAAATATACACCTCCATCGACCAGAACAAAAATTATCTATTATAAAAAAAGGTATAAACAGATAACCTTAGCGCCAACAATAACAACTCACCTATGGTTAAAGGGTTCCAATATTATTTATGAATTGACATGCGCATTAAGGAACTGCATTCCTGATCAAAACAAATTTATAAATAAATATGGGCATTCCACTACATGCTTATTGAGAAGACTCACGTTACATCTCTTAGACCATAGCTCATTTAAGACCCATCTAAACAGACACGGAAACCCACCAAACTCTGTCCGTAACATACTTGTGTAAAATACGACCATAATAACCTCATTCACATGTAAAATCTGCTAAAAATATTAGAAGCATTAATAATAAAAAAGAAAAAGCCAGCACTCAATAATATCAACTATGGACATGGTTACAACGTGCTGACTGTGTTTGGAAAATAAAACAAAACAATCCTATCACTATATATATATATATATATATATATATATATATAGTACAATTAATAAACCGTTGGTATATCATCCAAGCGGATCCTAATAATATAAAATATCTATATAAAATAAAAATGATCCCCAAAAAGTCCTCACTGCATTTATTATAACAGGGCATATAAATTACATAACAGAGAAATCCAAAATTACCTTATGAGAATAGCCATTTCAACTAACGTTGTTACGTTAGCACTTTTCAACTCTAAAAATGGTAACGTAACAATGTTATTTGAAGTAGCTGAGGTAATTTTGGATTTCTCGATTATATATATATATATATATATATATATATATATATATATATATATATATATATTCAGTTTAAAAGATTCTTTGATAATGTTTGATAGAACAGACAAAAGCGCTCAGATATATACAACGTTCGGACATTTTTTATACACTTTATGTCTAGAAAAGAAAATACTTGCTTCTGCAATGGCCAATGAATTCTCATAATTACTACAAAATACAAATTATACAAAATTTAATAAACTGTGCTAAAGTTAACTCAACCACAAAAATGATTTTTTTAAACTGAACTGAAAAAATTAAACAAACTCTTATCAATATTAACTTTCCTAACTACATTGTTGATGAACAAGAAAGGCGATATATTAGAAATTTTAATATAAATCAAATAGGTCATAATACTTTCTCAAATAACCCTAAACATATGAATCGTTTATATCTTAATCAGATGCATTCTAAATATAAACAAGATTAAAAAAATCCTAAAAAATTCATAAATACTAATATATCCCCACAGATCCCAGTAAAAAAATAAAATTAATTATATACTAAATTTAATACATGTACCTTGATATCTATGACAAAACAGCTAATGAATATGTTGGTTACTCTACAATAACGTTATCAAGACGGCTCACTCTACACATGAATGTTTCATAGTCCATTGCATCACATCTGCAGGAACATTCCTGTCCACGTTTATAATTTAGAAGAATATTAGTCAACAATACCTGTATACTTCACCAAGAACGTAATAACCAGAAACCGCAAACTCTTGAAATTATTTTATTAAAATATTAAAACCAACACTTAACAAAATTAATTATGAATATAGTACAAATGTTTTGAAAGGCTTATCGTATATAATTCTTTAGAAATATCTATGTTAAAACTAAACAGTTTTTTACAAAATGGAAAACAAAATTAATATCACCGTTTTTGACTTTGCGCATGACCGGAATTATTAACGGTTTAACCACAAAAGCAAAAAATTATTTCCATCAAACACGATTATTTGTCTTAGCCATCATAAACCTGGAGATAAATATTGGAATATGCCAAAAGTACTCGGAAAAAATAAAAATGAATAAAAATAATCATGGCATTTTTCTTGCTCTCTTAAATCATGAACCAACGAAGATTATACGAAAGGATATTATTGAAAATAAAAAGACACAACATGTCTAAAGTGTTTAATCAGACATGTCTAAACGAATATATATATATATATATATATATATATATATATATAACATTATCTTATTTAAGCTTTGGTGTGTGGAAGGTAATTTAATTCGCTATACCTGAAGAGACCTTGGCCATCGTGTTTCTATCCATAGTCTAGAGATTTTATTATATATATATATATATATATATATATATATATATATATATATATATATATATATATATATATAGGTAATAAAGAAAGAAAAAGCAAAATGATTTGCACTCGGATCTGAAACAAGTATAATTTAAAGCAAATATTATTAAAGTCAACAGACATTTTGTATCGATTAATTTTACTGAACGACTTTTCTAAATTACGAATAATCCTTCTCAGACAAGAATGAAATTCCAGCAGAAATTGTCTGAAGTTCTTTTACAAAGAAATATTGTTCACATTTTCGACTTTCTTAAGCCATCATCAGGATAGGTAGAGACAAATGGTGATTTTCATAGAATTAGCGAATGCTGTGACGTAGGCAATGAGTCTTGTGACGTAGGAAAGGTGTGACGAGTTTTGTTTTATGCATTCATTTGAGGATGCAGGTCCTTAAATTATAATTCTTTTTATTTGTAGATAATTGTTTTTGATGCAAGGGTTTTACTTCAAAGATCATGAGCATATTTTTACTATTTCATTTTGATAGTATTTTGGTATTGATTTCTGAGTAGCTATCTAATGTTACTATGATCATTACGCTGCTTATTAATGTGTTATCTGTTGATACTCTGGTTCGATAGGTAGCAAGTGAGAGTGTGGTTGTGGTATATCCTATGTCAGATGTCTTGAATTTTTATTCACAGAGAAACATTCTCCAACTTGGCAAGTATATTCACACACAAGGTTGGTCTTGGTGATGTAAGTTTGAGATATATTGGTTTTTAACAACTAAATTGCTAGTTTTTAAATTTTCTGTAGTAAATAATGAATATAATGTATTATCATTATCGACTGGTTTTGTTTATCTAGGCATGATGTTTTTTTTTTATTGCTTTCGTCTTGTTTTATAGTGGTGCATTTGACTATGTAATATACTATTATTGGTGTCATTATTGTCAATATTATCTCTATGACTATGGTTTTTATTGTTAAAATTTTAGTTGTTTAAATTAAATTGATTGTCAAGTATATAATAAACGTACTCATTACTAATAAGTATTTGTTTTACATTATTTAATTCTTTAATGGAAATTATTTTGCATGAGGAAATGAGTTTGATTCTTTGGATTAGGTTGTTAATGACAGCAGTTTTATATTTTTCAGGACATTCACTGTTGTCTTTAATAATATATGCCTTATAGAACAATTCCTACCTAAATACACATAAACAGATATACTTGTCTAGGCTTATTGTAGTTCAATGTTTCGAAAGTTTATCAGCAAAAATCATTCGTTAATGCATGTATTTCATTACAATTACTGCTATGGCCTTATGCCAGACTAAATTATATTTAGTAACTAACCACAACGAAACTGTTTAATCGATGTAAAAATCGAAAAATATACATAGTAATAATGGTAGTGGGCTAAATGAACTTCGCCCTTTGTTAATATTTTAAATTAGTAAAATAGGTCAGACACCATTTTGTGCATATGTTTGCTTCAACAAACAAACGTAACAATATTATTTAGATGTAATGCGCAAGTAGAAATGTTAAACACGACGACAAAATCATTTGTTTAATGCATTTAGAAGTTAAACATTAATATAGACATGGTAATGATGATAGTTCGCTAAATAAAATATTAATGGACATTGCCCTAATTTTAACATTTTAAATTGGCGAAATGATGTCAGATAGATTGCATGTTATATAAATGGTTGCTTTAATAAAACATACGTAACAAAAATAGTTTTTTGTAACAATAAATAAAGTTCGTAAGCAAAAAGACGAAATAATTACAGACTAGAAAGTAATACGTATTTAGGGTCTCATTTACAAAATACACACACGCACCTTTTAAAATACCTGCAATAAGAAAAAAAAGCTTCTGTGCTTACCGTTCTGTCAAACGCATTGATTTCCATTTTGTTTCAAGAAATATGTGAAATCCTCCGGTCAAGTTTTATTATCAAATCAGCAGGTAAAATATTACGTGTCGACCAGGTGACCTGAAATTAATTGTTCCAAGCAAGATATTTTTTCTCTCGTGTTCATTTACATCTTACATCAGAGCTGATTCTGATTATATAGTCAGAATGGGTCAAATACCGAACTAACAGATACAATCCAATATTTGCAAGGGAAAGGTGAACAATTTACATGTTATCAGGTTCCATGACAGCGCCAAAGCCAATAGTCTACACGGTCTTATCATTTGGACATGCTCTCACTGAGGTTTAGGTCTAATTCTGATTATCACTTGAAAATGTTGGAATCATTGGGCATTAACTTCTACCAAATATCTGTTATATATTAGGAGAATTTTCTCTCATATTGATTAATGAGATATCAATTTATTTTAAAATGAGTCATTTCATGTTAAAATGAGTAATCTTATTGGTTTCAAAGAATATGCTAATGTTGCAAATAGAGGAAAGCAAACAAAACGTGATAACGACAACAAAGATTAGGGCATGAAAATAATGTAAACAATGATTACTTTTCATCCCAGAAATTCGGATGCACGTTATGGAATAGGCACGGACCCAATGTGATATCACAATGGAGGCGGTCGGAAAAACTCAATCAAAAATTGGCACGTATGCCAAACCGCTAAAATTCATATACAAATGTATAGGCCCAAAGCAAGTTGGACCAGGTATATCAATCAAGACATTGTTTAGTTTCAGGAGAGCACAAAGGGTAGTGGGAAGAGAAATATGCACCCTCACGATGGAAAGGATTCTCTACAACCGCTGGATGGAGTACCAGCTGGCACAGAAACTATCCGAACACACCAAGATATTACTTAACAAAATGATGCGTTAATCAGACAAATATAAAATCCATCAAAACCTGGAGAAGTCATATAATCAAGAATTTCAAAGGGTCAAGGCTTGCCAAATATGGAAAATAGTACAGATGAGGAGACTGTCCAGTATTCACTACCATATAGGATAGAAGATAATATGAAAAATTTCTCAGAGTTAACCTGTAGAAAAAGACGATATTTATAAAGGTAAAAAGACGATATTTATAAAGGTAAAAGACAATAGGAAAACTATAATATTAGCCGATGCGTTTCGTCCAATGTGGAATTTTTCCCAGGCAAAAAATGACTACTCTCCCAAGCAAACGTACACAACTATATCAAGAAATCAAATGAAAATGGTTGAATCCGTCAACACAACAATAAAAACAATATTTCCACACGTGACAGTACTTGACGTAATTTTCAGTTGACAATATGAATTCAATAGCGTTCTCTAAATTCTTCCATTTGCTAAGGACATTTTGTTGTTGATAGTTACTTTGTTTTAATAAATTCATTTCGTTGTTGTCTTGAAAAAGCCCGCATTGTGCGAAACGCGTCGCCTTATATTACAGTTTTCCTATTTACTTTTACCTATATAAATAAGATAATATACAGTAGTTCAAGACACTGTTTCTAACGAAAGTTTACTGACTCTGAAAACTTTGTTTGGTTTCTTGAAAGCATCTTTTGCTTTTCTAATGCGTTCTCGGATTTCTATGTTATATGTTTCCGCCGTTTATACTACCTAGACAGTTAAATTATTGCATCTGTTTGTTTTAACTTCCCCAGTAGAAAGCTAACGTTTCAGGTTTTCTTTTGTTTCTGCTGATAGCCAACCATTATCTTACATTTTTTATAAAATGTATATATCAAAATATTATTTTGATTACCATACAAACCATTAATTCCTGTATGATTGGAGAACGAAAGTAAATAACAATTCTTTTATGCCCAGCTGATCCCGCAAAAACCTTTGCATACGTTCACCCACTCTTGCGAATTCTTGTAGCTCTGAGACCGTGTCTTTCTTGAATTAAGGTGTTAGGGTGGCCATATTTCTTTTTCTTCCCTTTTCTTCACTCGTTTTACACGAGGTAAGTCGTTTTCTCTTCTACACTCCCCCATGTGACACGGAGATGGCGGTCGACTTTGTCGAGTTCTTGTACGTAAAAGTGGACGGGCCCCGCTGGTCTCTTCTGCATTTGTGCCAACTTGGTCTCTTTCATTATTGGTATCATCATCGTTGTCACCAGCATCTGTTTCTGCTGGTTCCGTATATGAATATTCTGACCCTGCGCTGAAAAACAGCTGCGAATCTAAGTCGCTTTTCTAACGCGGGCCGAGCTCTCTGATAATGCGTGACGTACCATTGATCATAACAGAATGCGGCCTGCAGACCCGTGTTATTATTCTTATTTGAATTGCGTCGAACATCGACCATGTAGGGTCTTTACCCATACCGCATCTCCCGCTCTGTAGATTCAATTATCTGTATGTTCAATTGGTGCGGGTTTGATAGTTGTATATTGTGTTAGCTGGTGCCGACGAAGCTGTTGTGTCGTCTTTTGGTGTCACGTTATACCAATATAACAGCTCCATAATCGAACATTCCGACTGAGCAGCGATACGCTTGATGGTGCGAGGACATCTCTCCAAGATGTCATTCCCTGACGGCAGATAGGTACATCGGAATTTAAATCGGACGCCTCAGTTCTCGCAAACCTTGTGAAACCTTCCCGCAGAATGCCGCGCCATTGTCGATGAGCAGCTCGGCAAGTAGCCCTCACTCGCAGAATAGGTACTCTAACTGTCGGATTATGCTGGCAGCGTCTTGATGTAGTAACGGTCGCCAGATGGATAACCAACTAGGTTCACAGTTCAGAGTCAGGCAATGCCGGCCTTCATAATGGGTTATGTTCATCCCCACTCTATTCCAACTCTCGCACACATTTAACCGTCCAGCTTTCCAATGCACTGGCGCTCGGTCAATCGATGGGCACACTCGCACTCTTTAACACCCGAACAGCTGCCTTTAAGACCTCAAGATGGATCCGTCGTACAAAGTACAAGGTGCGCTTCACATCGGGATGCCCACTACGTCGATGGATGGCTTGAATGTGGGTTGATTCTTACTCTTCCATAGGTGCGGCTCACAATAGTTCCGTTTCTTTACAAACCACACCAAACCAAATGGGTGAGCTGATCGGCTCAGTTTCATGGGATTTGACAAGCTCTTTGTCAACAGTAAATTTATATTCCTTGATTGTACTGAGCCGACGTCTTATCAAACGTCTTCGAGCGCACCCGAAACTTTCCAGACAGCGTATCAGAACCCCATCGATGCAAACACGTTGAGTCATTCTTCAGGTGAACCGCAGTCGCTCTCCATTGCAGTGCCATGTTGATGCCTCTCAAGATTGCGTAGTGCTCTTCCACGTTGATATGCTTATCTTAACGTTCTTATCGCACCCAAAAGGCATCTTCAAACAAGGATTCACCGCCTTCCACAACGACGCCAGTGGCCAAGGAGCTTGCATCAACCACCACGGTAACTTCTCGTCCATTAACATTGTGCCGGATGCTTCAGTGCCAATCTAGCAATGATGTCCGTCAGCATCCAAGTCAGGGTTGATCCGGTACCTCATCGTCCTAGCCGGTCGTCACAGAGTTCGCGCGCCGTTTTATAAATGAAATTGCGACGCGGAGCCAGCCACATACTGATAAATGTCAAGTAAACTTCCCACACAGGGAGAAGATGAGCATGTTAGGTAGCGGGACTCCATTTCAATTTTCTCCGCACCTCACAGACACATAATCCCAGCACACGGGCGCCATACTTTAAACGCTCTGGATACTTACTTGTCAGTTCGAATTGCTGAAGATAAGACCTTACACGTGTCGCAGTGCATATACTCTAACTGACAAATATGTCATCGATGTACGAGGACGTGCCCCTCTGGGTGGTTTTGACCTGTACGAAAAATAAACAATGACTAAAACACGATTAACAAACAATAATATAAAATAGTCACAAAACTGTATTTGGATTCATAATTATTTCTACTCAATAACCCCACAATAATTTGAAACATAATCGTTACTGCACTCCTAATAATCGTTAGAATAATAAACTAGACCTACCCATAATACACCACTGACCAACATATATAAATAGTCGACCCCAACACAATGTATGTTTGTCTTTCTGTGTGTGTGAGTGTATATGTGTGCGTTTGTGTGTTTGTGTGTACAATCCACCATGTTCCTATTGAATTTTGTCATTACCCACTGTCGTAACTAGGAATGGGTAAAGTAGTTACGTCAATTGTTTACTTTGGGAATCAGCATTCGAAATTTTACATTTTATCTTGGTTCGATAAAACTGGAATGATGAAAGGCCACCATCTTGGAACTTTAGAAATCATCAAAGATGATTGGAAACTCTGTGTTTATTGATATACACAGATTTTCCAACCACCCGCCATTAATATATTGTGAAGGAGAAATACCCCGGGTGGTTATAAAATGTTATACCAAATTAAAAATGTTAAAGTATAAGATGAGATAAAATATGTAACTGTTTAGGTGGGAGTGCAGAAAAAGTTCTTGTCAATAAAAAAAAAAAATGAATAACTGAATCAGATGTTTGGTCATTTGGTTAGATTTTAGGAATTAGGCCGGTCTGACCACTTTTCTGCACTTTACCTTCGTAAAAATTCTTAAAGATTTTTTCTCTGCTGAAATCTTTCATGTGAATTTTATTTTTCTTTGGTTGTTTGTTTTTACATTTTTTTTTACAATGAAAATGTCAGCATAACGGAAATAGAAATACTCATATATAAATAAATTAATAAAATTAAAAAAGTAAGGTGATTATTCATAATATATATATATATATATATATATATATATATATATATATATATATGTGTGTGTGTATATATATATATATATATATGTATGTATAGATATATATATATATATTGAACAATAGAAAATATTAAAAATTTTAAAATTTTCAGACACACTTGATTGTATATTAATATTTTTGTTTTATTATTTCAATTAGGTTCCTCGACTATGGCTATTATCAGGAGAAAAATCCCTGCCTGTTAGTAGTAGTGAACTATAGGAGTGAATGACTGTTTCTGATGAAAGTGAACTTCATCTGTAGTTTTCTTTTGTTTGTTATCGTTAATTTTGGTCAGTACTTGTATTCGTTAAACGGTCTCTATCAAGTTGTTTTTAAGATAGAAGCTGGGAGATTCCTGAGTCTCAGAATTCCCTCCTTTGTCATTTTGACAGTTTTATTGATTGCTGAGTATGGGATGTGTATGTTAAGTGTAGGTTATCTTTTAGTTTTGGGGTAGTGTGTGCGATGTGTGTATGTGTATATATTTTTGTCTGTGTGTGCATATGTGCGAGAATTCAACACCTCTGCAAGCATGTCTGTCATATGTGGGTGAGAAATGTGCGTTGGGATTGATTTGTGGGATTATATATTAATTCTATCTGTGTTGTTAAATTTGTGCTTAACTCCGTCTGGACAAAGTGTTTTCAGACGCAAAATCTATTTGTGTTCATGTTCCTTTAGTTTTTTTCTACGGTTATCTTTTTTGTCTATTTCTATTTTCTCTAATTATAGTGAATTTTGCATAGCTTTTAAAATGTTTGTCTAGGCGGAAATATTATTCTACAGATAATAATCTTTTGTGGGGAGCCTACTTGATCCGATAATTATTAATTCTGGAGTGAAAGTGCCAATCAAATTTTCCAACATATTGTTTCTGGCATAGTGTGCATTCTAATAATTAAATTATGTTATTATTGTGAGACCGGAACTACTTACACAATAGACTCTTCCAGGTCTATATTAAATATGCGACACAACACTCTAGAGAGAGACAGAGAGATAGAGAGAGCCGCATACGACTACCAGTATTGGACACTAACATATAGTAAGCTCCGCTTACACTATCTCTGTAACCTGTATCTTTTTTACATCTAGTCCGTGTTCCGTGTTTTCCTTCTGTGGTCCCGACTTTGGCCCTACATCAGTTATGACTTCTGCAGTTAGAGTCGTGGTAGATTTTGAAAGTAGATTTAGTGACTGAGCTATTGAACGAACTGGTGTATAATGTGGTTATAGCATAAGCTCCATTTGTTGTAATATGGTTGGAAACTCCTGCTGTTTTTATTCTTGGTCTATTACAGATTACCTTATTGTCGTAAAATTTTAGTTTTCTTTCCGGGGAGGATGCAGAACGTAGTCTTTTGTTTAACTTACGTATATGAGAAACAGCTGAATCTTCGATGTCCTTTGCGTCTTTCTTTATGCTTAAACATCTCTGGCAATCTTCCGACAATTGCTGTAATGTTAGACCCGGTTCATTTTGTAATTTTGCAAGCATTCTTCTACGCATTTCGCTATCTTTTGTAGAAACTAGCCCTTGAACAAAGATGAGACCTTTAAAATTGTCCGGGGTTAATTCTGCTAGTTTGAAGTTGTCACAATGTTTATTTACGATTGCGGCAAACGTGGAATAATCCTCATTATTGCCCTTTACCAGGTTAAGGCATTTCCACCTCCTATGGAAGAGTGATGTTTTGGGGTTGAAGAGTTCTTTAAAAAATGTTACTGCTTCGTCAAATTTTAATTCGTTCGTCTTTTTTGTCAAGATATAATCCACGAACTTTGTATATTCTTCAGTTACTAATTTTCTAAGCAATAGACGTAGCTTTTTTGCTTCTGTCCAATTTTGACAGTCTATGTCTTCATGTCTTCTGAATTAATCTCCAAAATTTTTGTCCTTAACTAGAGAATATTTGAAAATCTCTATGGTATTCCACAATGTGTCTTGCGAAAATGTTCCTTCTTTTTCAATAACTAATTGCTTGAAGCCCGCTACTTTCAATATTAGTTCCTGGAGCTCTGTTTGTCTATCTTGATTTTCCTTTTGAGTTTGTAATATTTGCTTTTGCCATTTTTCTTATAGCTGTAACTGTTGATCATTTTGGTATTTTTGCTTTTGTAATTGTTGCTCATTTTGGTGTTTTATCAGTTCTACCAACATATTTTTAAAATCTTCCATGATAACTCAATTTTATGTATTTTTACTCCTCGAAATTGTTTGTCACTAATTTGTTGTGGACGACGAGGGAAGGATTTTTCTATTTCTTTTTTTTCGTGTGAGTTCGAATCACTCGAAGCCAATTTGCTTGTTGGACGACGAGGGAAAATTTTTCTTTTGTTGATTTTTTCTTTTCCCCTTGGGTTCGAATCTTCGTCGCCAAGTTGTTGTGGTTAGGCGTACGAAAAGTTTTTCTTTTCCCGTGTGAGTTTCGAATCCTCGTTCGCCAAGTTGTGGATTCCGAGATGAATTCGGTCTCCAAGGAATGACAAACGCAATAATTAAATATAAGAAATAAAATATATTTACACAATCATACAAAGAGTAATACTGTTAGTAAGTCCAGGAACGTGGTTAGTAGCAAATACAGATAGATATATACAGTCTCGAAGTAGGACTTCCTTAGAGTCTACGTGCTTGTAACTGACTTCTACAAGAGGTTACCTCACACTATCTCCGTTCGTATATTCTCTCACTCTCCGTATATCCTCTTACTATCCAACTACCGACTACCGACACTGACTGTAACTCTGGGTATTTAATGGCAGTAGTCCAGGTACACTTGGTAGAGTCCACTTATATGAAAAAGGGGTGGACCCCATAACATGTTTGTTACTCAAAAAGATATTCCATTTTAAAAAACACATGATCTGTCCACATTGGATCATATGATGTAGCTCAGAGCTAGTAACTAAAAAAGATTTTTTACTACGGCATGTTAAACAATTTGATGACAGATGTCACTTTGGATCTTGTTACTGACTTCTCATAGCAAAATCGACAACACTAACAACATTAAAAGGCCTGTTTCCGCTCAGATAAACCACGAAAGACACCTGGATATGACATGCTTAAAAATGAAAACTTAAAAGTAGAATGATGTGATAAACTTCAAAATTGATGTCCCTAAATCATGACCATAGTCACATAGAGGAATCAAATAATGTAATCGTATCCTCCTTGGGGAAGAACGAGAAACAATTCCAAGAATATTTAGACGGAAAAAAGAAGCAAATAGATGGGGAAGAAAAAAAAAGCTTCTAATATAGCGTAAACTCTACCCGAATTTATGGATAAGTTATAAAAAAATTAGTATAGACGAGGAAATTGAGCATAGAATAGGTTGTGCTAGAGGTGGTTTCTTTCAACACCGCAAGTTGCTACAAAACCCGAACATAAATAGCTGAAAGAAGTGATCCCTATGCGCTATAGCAGCCGAGCATGCAGGCGAGAACCGGTGAGATGAACGTGATATCACTTTGTATTTCTGTGCTGGAACGAAAGCTTCATTGCCGGCTTTCCCCCAGGAGGAGACCTCAGAGGCGTATTTTTTTTTAACAGGATGATCAAAACCTTAATTCCAAGAGACGTCACAAAGGTATTCACGGAACGAGTCTCAATTAGCTCATGGATAACAGAAAGATATTTTGTTGATAGGCAGTTCTTGGCTTGCGAGAGGGCGGAAAGAGATCTTTACAGACACTACCGCATGATCAGAGTTGCCAAGAGGGCAGAGCTGCATAGTATAGAGCCAAAGTCGGAGACAGAAGTAAAGAAGAGATCAAGAAGAGAAGCGTGTCCATTAGGATTACTGGGAAACGCGTGGGGATGTCAACCACTTGCTTCAGAAATTGAGCGATTGAGAAGTTCAGGGTTTGGCTGCCAGTGACAGAGTGATTAAGCCACCTGGAATGGAGGACATTAAAGTCACCGAACACAAAAAATATTTGCAAATGGGTATAGAGAGATGGCATTGCCTATATTATCAGAAATATTATCTAGCACTCAACAGTCATTAGAAGAAAGGGAACAGTAGAGAAAGAAGGGTTAGCTAACCGAGTCAGTAGAGAGAGATGGAGACACATATAAGAATGGTCAGGATATTCAAGAGTGTTCCCTAGCCAGCGAAATCTGTCCACGGACATAAACTCTCAGACCATGCATGCGGACTTAAAGAAGAAAAACATTAACAAACATATTTTCGACTATTATTAAATATGTAATTGTTTTCTTCCGAGCAACACCGTGTATCCCAGCTAGTATATAATAATCCGTACACATTTGACGAAGAAAATCTTATTTGATTCAGCTGTCTGTGCATGCAACTTATATGTTAAAACATTTAATGTCAGCATCATGGGGCATTAAGATGAAATCGAAAATAAGCTTTTCTGTAAGGCTATATCGCGTACCATAGAACAATGTTCTTTAGTGAAAAGTTAATACGTTTCGCGCCAAAGAATTTCAATGTTTTTGCTAGTTTACCTGTTAAACAATGTTCTGTGTTTTGAAATTCGAACGTTGTTTTGTTTTTGGCTTACATACGTCACTGGAAAATAATTAGTGCAGAAGTTTTAAGCGGGAAATCGTAAAGTGTAAGTCTTCATATCAGATCATGTTGACATCAAACAGCAAGTAACAAATTTATTGGTATCAAATTTCATCGTCAAAGTATACAGATATAGAGGGATTTTTTTAAAAATAAAATTTAAAAGAAAGAACACGCAGACATATAAATGAATAAGAAAAAGAAGCGACCTATTCGGGTAACCATAAAACGGAAGTGTCTGTGCATGCAAGTTCTATGTTAAAACATTTAATGTCAGCATCAAACCGTTTAAGTGATATCTAAATTACTAGCGTTATCGTTTACTTATTTTCCTCAAGGACATTTTCGATGTTGTCTTTCAGTTTTATGAATAAAAACATTTTAATGACAAGTAAAGAAAATCAAAGTATAGAGAACGCAAAAAATCTATTTCCTGAAAATAAGTGTGAAAAATATTCTTCTCGTGTCGTGCTGTTATATTCTACACAGCTCTAATTTTAACTCAAAGAAGAAATAACACAGTGTGATTAAATAAGAGCTTCTTCCACCATAACCTGATCTTATAAGACTGTACGGACTTCGCATGTCGAAATCGACAGATATATATATATATATATATATATATATATATATATATATATATAAAAGTGAACATTGAAGTCAAAACTTAGAGGCGACAGGCTGTTTCATGCTAGACGCAATCGTGGCCTGACGATTGCGTCTAGCATGAAACAGACTGTGTTGACTTCAATGTTCACTTTTATATTTAAATACGCTCTATCTCTGAGATTGAGCACTTTATCCCATAAATATAGCCCACTTTAAGAGTATATTTCTTCATATATATATATATATATATATATATATATATATATATATGAAATAAAAAATAACTTTAAAATTATATATATATATATATATATATATATATATATATATATATAAATTCTAAAGGATTCATTTTTTATTTACTAATCCAATAGATTTTAAGAACGTTGGTAGGAAAAACCATTGTTAGATCCGACATGATATTGACCGACTCGGTCAGGGAGTGCGGCGCCGATCAAGCAAAGATGAATAGTGCCTTATAAACTCATTTTTTTTAAGACGCTCGAAAAATTATATATAAGTGAACAGTGAGGTCAACACCAAGTCGCAATTGTCTCTTTCATGCTTCAAAGCAATTTGCAGGTGTGAAGATTGCGTTGAAGCATGAAACAGATTACCGCCAATAGGTTTTGATACATAAATATATATATATATATATATATATATATATATATATATATATATATATATATATATATGGCCTTTTATTTTAATCACAACATCCATCAACTTTCCACGCATTGACTAAAGTTTTCCAACATATAAAATAAGACTGTCTATTTAGTGATAACTCCCTACAGGCGATCCAACAACACCCCAATCTCTTCAGTCTTTTAACATCATCAAAAATCTGCAACACACCACCATACCATAGGAAAAAGCCCAGTGCCTGGTCTGCAAACACATCAACACTCACAGCATCTACACCCTCCCCGGACTCACGTAGTATTTAGACCACCTGCTCTAAGCTTGACAACTTCAATCTCCTATATCTACTCTTCTGCCACAAATGCGAGAAATGGAATTATGTGGGAGAAACCGTAACTGGGTTCGGTTACGGTTCAATAACCACAAGAAGAGCATCAGGGACAACAACAACAATTTCCCGGTATCCGTACACTTCAACCAACCTGGTCACAGCATCGACGACGTCGGGTGCGTGCTTTTAGTGTCTGTGTTCGACAGCCAGGAAGATAGACACAGGTCAGAGTTGAAAAACATCCTAAAAATAAACTCCCACATAAAAGGTCTAAACAGAGATTTGCATCAAAGAGTATACGTTCAACAAAGAAACCTATGACCAGCAACACCACTCCACGAATGAGTAGCACCCCCTGCCACATTTCAAATCAAAATTTTAACAACTATTTCCCACCTACAATATTTTCTGCTCTGACACTTATGATTTCGAAAGTTTATGAGATAGCTAGTGTATATTTATACTTATTACACTTAAGCACACAAATCATCTATTTTTGTAGACGCCTTTCCCCTCTTTTTCCTGCATTATTATTATTATAATTATTTTTTTATTTGTTCATTTTTCTGCACCCCCCCCATTTTCTGACTATGCTTTTCCGAAAGAATTTTTTTAGCAAAATATTTTATCCTTTTTTTGCGGTTTCTATCCTCTTTTTTTTATTTCATTTTATTTCTATTAAATTTTCACTCTTCCACTTTGTTTAAAATCCCACTCCACTACCTTCTACACTGATAAAGACAAAGCAGACTAACGCGTTTACCCCGATTATTTAAAAAAAAAGTTTCGCACGCGAGGAATCAAGCAGGGATCGGATTTTTACTAATAATACCATCTACAACGAATTCACACCAGCCACAAGAACCGTTGGTGAGTCTTCCTCATTTCTCTGTTTATTTCTCGCACCGCTGATGGACACAGGCGTGCCCGAAAATTCCGGACTAATAGCATTAATTAATTCTCCGTGCTTCATTTCCGTCCTGTGGTTAATAATTAATATTCAATAAATGATTTTCGCGCTGATCATATTGGTACCCTTTCGTTTTCTCTTGTTTTATTAACCAACCTATGTATTTTAAATACTACAATAAGCACACTTGGACTTTTCTAAACACTCACACACACATATACATATATATTCTTTTAAACACACACTCACACAAACACACACATATAATAGTAAACAAAGTTTCTCCACGCATGATTCTTATATGTAGATAAAGTAGGCCGATGAAAACAATTCGTGTGATAAGAAACAATAATAATAATGATAATAAAAAATAATAATATTTATTGTATATTATTGTGCCTTCTAATCAAATAGAAGTATGATATTAAAATATTTTAACAATCGGAATTTAAGGACACACATGTGTCCCTTCTCATCGAGAAATAAAATGTAGTTGGACTTTTTGAGCTAATTCTTTTTTCGCTTCTGTTATATTACTGATGAAATCTTAATAGTTTTTGGTTACTTTTTCCCACGAGTACGGTTTCCACAAACTTAATCGGGTTTATAAATTGATTCTTGTGGAAACTATATTCACTGATTCTGCCCAAATCCCCATTTAAATCTGCAATGCATGAATTATAAAAATGTATTTGATTTGTACTTTCGATGTTCTTGTTGGCACTTAGCCGAAAAAATTTCAACAGTCACATTGGAGAACATTGGCTAGATTTTTACAATATGTCCATATTAACTAGTGTTCACCCAGTTAAGATTGAATAGCATTGTTGTCACCACTCTACAATAGGTACTCTTTATGTTATTTTCATATTTTGCAGTAAACTGAAATTTATGTCCGTCTGATATGGAGCCACAGAAATAAGCTTCTCATGGGCTGGTCACTCTGACACACAGCTGCTGTCGAGAAACGCATTATACTGTGTTTTAATGAGTGTCTGGTGGTGATTTGTTTCAGATTATTTGATCGGCGACCTTGTTTTAACGAAACAGGCGTATAGCGCTGGGAACCCGGATTGAAACGCCTCAATAACGAAAGTGCATTGCTCGTCAGGCGGAGAAAAGTAATAAGAAGTGAAAGTAAGAAAACTGTATAAGTGAAGACGTCCTGTTTGTCAGTGTTGAAAATGAGCATTTAAATTTCTGGCCTTTAAACATACATTTGACACTAGAGCGAAATACGTAACAACTCGGCTTTGTGCGGCATGCCTTCGTGTTGATCTTAATAAGGATAAGGATATATGTGATTCATCCTATTAACCCCCCCCCCCCAAAGAATTTGTATTGTTTCCAGCTTTGGAAAAAGAAACGTACAACTGAACTTGGGAAAAACAAAGTGTATGAAACGAATATTTCAATTTGATGCTTACATAGTGACGTAGAAAATTCTAGTAAATGCTAGAGAGAGAGAGAGAGAGAGAGAGTGTGTGTGTGTGTGTGTGTGTGTGAGAGAGAGAGAGAGAGAGAGAGAAAAGAGATGAAGATAGCCAGGAATCGCGAATTTAGAGGTGGGAATTACAGAGTTAAGATTACTTTCGCAGAGAGCTAGGATGTCCGGAGATTATTTGACGAGTAACAATTCGATACTTTAGAAGTTGGTACGAATATGGCGAATGTTGGAGAATGAAAGGTTGAGGGGTTTAGGCGTTATTTGTTTATCAGGTTTAGTTTTATTTCGTTGGTTGCTTATCGCCATTGTGTGTTATTTGGGTAAGGAAAACGATGAGAATAGTAGTAGCAGTCGATCGTCTAATGTAAGATGTGCAGGTTAGGAAATGGCACAAACTGCAACATAGTGTGGCCTCGGGTTTGCCCACCAAAGGCGCTTGGAGAGACACCCTTCCATTCGCGATATGGAACTACAGGAACCACGATATTATACGACTTGTTCAGAGCAGCCTCTCTAGACGCTACGCAAGAGTTCGGACTCTTAACTACCAGTCAAGAAGCAGCAACCAGAAAACTGACAAGCCGGTACCCTCATTATGAAGAAACTTAGCTACCATCCTCACATATCACAAAACATTCATGACAGCACTACTATTAAGTAAACTTATCTAATATAATTTCTGTTGATAATATTTGATAACTAGATATTTGCAGGAAAATGTTTATTGATTAATGACATGGGTATTGATTTGAAAATTGTTTTTGGTATTCATTAAAATTACTGTAATGTACAATCTTTTCTCTTGAAACTTTCTCGAGATATCTTTGAACTTTAATTTTAATTCTTCTATCGCTACCAATGAATTCTCTGTTCCAGGTTACTTTCCTCTTTGCTGAAATGAATACCGGTTACATATGCATGGCGTTTGGAAAATCTTCCAGTTGTAAAGGAATTGATTCTTGAGTTCCTCAGATGCTTTTTCATGTGCCTTCAAATTTTAGTTATTGCACTCTGTTAGCTATCTCTTCTTAGGGCTGTACTACATTAAACAAAATTTCTTATAATATCTAAATGACACTCTCTCTACATTCATCTGCAAACATTTTTGTGTTTTGTGATTTTAATGCTCCTCATGTCAATCCTCTAAAGCATTCTAATGTTACTGATGTTGCTGGTATTCAGACTCTCAATTTTTCCGTTGCTCAGACTCTTATTCAAACAGTCGATTTCCCTAATCGTTATCCTAATAAATTCTTCTTTACTCGATTTGTTCCTTACCTCCACTCCTATCGGTTTTCGAGCATCGCAACTGTGTCTTTTTGGCAATTCGGATTACTCTAATAACTGTTAATATTTCTTTTGAGTCTTCTATTAGAAAGAGACCCTTTATTTACTTCTTTTAGTCACCAGCGTATTGATTCGGATTCATTTTGTGATTTTCTTTTTGAGACACCCCTTGGATTGATATTCTTAAGCTTCCTATTGAGAATTGTACCACAGAGATTTCTTCTTAGGTTAAAGATGGCATAAATGCCTTTGTACCCTATCGGAAATACCAGGTGAAACCAAAATCGTTTTGGTTCACACTGGCCCACTGAAACGTCTTCACCTACAGGAATCACTTTTTCCGGGTGTACAAGCGTGACAGTTCCGACCATAACAGGTACTTATTTGTATCTGCTCTCAATAAGTGTAAACTGGTCATCAAAGAGGCTAATTCTTTGTTTATTGATCATATACCTTATAACAAGTTCGGTTCTCGGGATTACAGGCGGCTCTCTAATAGTTTGTTAAATACGTGTGTCTTATATTAGCCTTCTCTTCACCCAATATGAGGTGTTAACGTCTTCCGTTGGCAAAGCAGAATGTTTTGCTTCCAAATTCCTTCCAAATTCTACTCTTGAGTGATCTGGATTATCATTGCCTGACTTTCCATTAAGAACTGAATCCCTACTGAATCACCTATCATCCTTAAACTGGAACCTCAAAAGACATGTGGACTTGAAATTATCTCTGCTATAGTCCTTAAGAAATATACTCTTGAACCGGCCGTTGTTCTCTCTAAACTCTAAACAATAAATACTTACTGCTTCTTGGTAGAAATCTTCTTCTGTATTCCAGTCTTTAAGAACTTAGGCGAAAAGTCTGTCACTTCCATCTAACTATAACTCTATTAGCCTTCTACCTCTTTTTGGCAAAGTACGAGAGACTCTAATTAACTTTGAATTGATTAAGGATCTCACCTATTAGGGTCTTCTTTCAGATAAGCAACATGGCTTTCACTTCTCTGGGTTAACTGCTGATGTTATTATTGCTGAATGAGTCTGTCAAGCTTTCAATGAGAATGGTGAAGCTCCAGCTGTTGCTTTGGATATCTCGAAGTCATTTGACAGGGTTTGGCATATTGGTCTGTTTCACAAGTTAAAAGATGAAGTATTTCTGGACGAAATTTTGAACTGATTCAGTCTTTCTTATGAAATCGCGAAATGAAAGTTCTTTTGACTGGTCATTTTTCTAGACCTGTTTGCATTATTGATATTATCTCTGCTATAGTACTTAAGAAATGTGCTCTTGAAGTGGGTCAACTGCTGATGTATTAACCATTTTTTGCTGAAAGAGTCTATCAAGTAAATAAGAATGGTGAAGCTCTGACTGCTGCTTTGGATATCTCGAACTCATTCGACAGGGTTTGGCATATTGGTCTTTTTCACATGTCAAAAGATGAAGTATTTATCGGCAAAATTTTGAACAGATTCAGTCATTCTTATGAAATCACGAAATGAAAGTTCTTTTGAATGGCTACTCCTATAGATTTGTTTGCATTAATGCAAGTGTTACCTAGGTCTCTATCCTTGGACCAATGTTGTTGCTAATTTTCCTCATCGACATCCCTGATGTCATCAGTTCTCCACTCGTTATCTACGCCTATGGCACAACCATTTACTCCTGTCTTAATAGTAAGTATGATCTGTTCTTTAAGGTCAAATTGACAGCTGATTTCAAAATCTATTTGACTGGGGCAAGGAATGTCAATTGTAACACCTCCAAAACGAAACGGCTGTCTTTTAATCATCTGAGAGAACCTTTTCTGCCTTCCATTAGCATGGATAATGCTGACTTCCAGGAGAGTGAATCATTCTTGGATTAACGTTTACCGCTGACATGGTTTGGAAAGATTATATTGAATTAATTCCTACGTAAGCTGCAAGGAAATCTGTTTCGTGCTAAACAATTTATCCTGTTATAATCTATCTCACATATTTATAAGTCCACCATTCGTCCCTGCTTTGGATATTGTTGACACATCTAGCCTGGCGCGCCTACTATACATTTAGAGTTTCTTGATATAATCCAAAGAAGAATCTGCAATGTCATTCACATTGGCCTGTCATCTCAGCTTCAGTCACATTCCCAACGTCATAAAGTAACTTCCCTGTGCCTTTTTTATAAATATTTTCATGGTTATTGTTGTGATGAAATTTCCTCTATCGTACATAGACATTATGGATTTAAGCTCAGTTGAAGTTTTTTGAAATGGCTAGATGTAACCGTAAGTTCTATGCTAATAGTTTCTTCTATTACACTTCACACACGTGTAACTCTCTGTCGTCTGTTTGCTTCCTAGTAAATTTTGATCTTAAAAATCATTATTTTTTTATTTGTTTTTGTATCAATTGTAAATCCCAATTTTTAGTATTTTTGTTATGTAATTTCTGTTTTTATTTTTGCTCCATTTCTTGCACCATTTCTTAATATTTATAGTCCATCATTTTACTTGTAGCTAGTTCAGAGACTATATAAGTTCCTACAGATTCACACTACGTCTTCATACACTGCTATTGAAATAGTAAAATTCATATTTTAGTGAAGTTTATCAATAATTATTTATTGCAGAATAATTTTGGGCAAATTTCATTGTCTGTGTTATTATTAGAAATACGTATGTATAATTTGGAAGAATTCATTGTTCAATTTAATATATTCCCTTTAATTTAAAAAAAAGTTTAATATTAAATTGTATGGAAGTACACGTTTTTATTTTCAGTATAGTGACTCCAGTTTATAGTTGCTCTGACGAGGCTTCCATTATTTTTAGCCTTTTTTACAGGCTATTTTAGTTGTATCTTCTGCGAGTATGTTGCAGATGGAATTAGGTAGGTTTCCACGTGTGTTTAAATGAGTCATAATTCAGATATGGTCAGAGAGATGTAATGTAAGTCTTCTTAATAGGTATGTAGTGGGGTATGTTCAACAGAATTATACAGGAATTTAGTTTCATATTATTCATGAATTTGATTTTATGAATTTGCATGTCCAAAAACAAATACAAAGTTATAACATTCAGTTGAAGGTTTTATAAATTGCCTTCCAAATACTCATTTCGATTATTTTGGTTATATATATATATATATATATATATATATATATATATATATATTGATGAATTCGAATAAACTCGTAATTTAATATATTCTCATTAATTTTAAAATGTTTAATATCAAATTGTATGGAAGTACAAGTTTTTATTTTCAATATTGTGACTCCAGTTTATAGTTGCTTTACTGTTTTTCCTCGCTTGAAAATATTTTTACATGTAACCTCGGTGAAGCATAAAAGATTGTTCGCATTGAAATTCACTGTTTTTTGTTGATTTATCTGTCATACACTAAAGTTTGTAGGTATCTTTCTAAAATATCTAGATATTCTTTTGAATATAAGTTTCAGATGTTCACTTTTCTGACTCTTTCGTATATTGGTGCAGACTTTGCGCAAATTTTCTGATTATTTTCTCTTCGAGTTACATGCGCTTTATATTTTAGCTTTTGCTACTTTTGAAACTTTTCCAGTGTTATTTGGTACACTAATATATTTGTGATTTTTTAGCGCCAGTCAATAAGGCTCGAAGACTTACACGGTTCATTCGCTCGGAGCCATTTTTAATCATTGATCCGAGATCGCAGTTGTATGCCGTTGACAGTTTACACATTTCTGAACGCCATGTATTACATCCATATGAAAGTCTTGATCTGACGAGAACATGATTCAAGTTCTTAAGGTAATATTTTGGTTTTTACCAGGTTGCAGCGGGAAAAAAAAAAACTACACCTAACTTGGTATATTACCAATTTCCTTATATTCTATACTAAATTTGTCATAACTTATTGGCACCCCGAGGTAGTTACAATATTCAGTATTTAATATTTTTACATCCTAAATTTTTATAATGGATTCAGTATATGTGCCATCACTGCTTGCATTCCAATTCTAGATCATATTTTATATTTTGGAAAAATGCAATTATTATTTTTGCTACACTTGGTAGATGATATTGATTTTTGTTCAAGATCAATCTTACCTCAACTATGAATTACTATGTCATCGTTAAAATGTTCTAACGTCTTCCATCATTGCTATAGTGGCCCATATAAAAGAAAAAACGAATTCCGTTTTCTATTAATAGATTCATTTGGGATGTGGTATGAAATACCTAAGCAATCTGTACCGTCTCTTCATTTTTGTGTTTGTATATGTGCAGAGCGTTGTCTATAATAGATTGTCTTAAATAGATTAGAGCTTTACTTGAAATTATTTAAAATTGGAGCCTTCACTAGACATTTGTAGAATGATATAGATCCTTTATAAGATCTAGACATTCAATGGATTCCGAGTTTGGGAGTAGGTTTCTAATAGATGGGAAGAGAAAAGCTCTATTGATGATCGTATGCTGCAGAATATACAATTTACTATTGGAGAGGTTTGCAATTCCCTAGAGTTTTTGATGATATATATGGCGTCATTACCATCCTCACCAGAAGGAAATCTATTTATCTTCCTTTATATATATATATATATATATATATATATATATATGTACAAGATTAAAAATAAATCTAGCCGCACTCCTCTAGTAACCACTTTCAACCCCACTCTGCCTCCACTATCCCAAATAATCAAACGTCGCTGGGAAATACTACATCTCAAACCAGACCTAAAAAATTGTTTAAGGAACCCGGCCTTCTTGCATATCGTAGACCTAAGAACCTAAAAGAAATCATAGGTAGTAACCACATTTCAGGGGACAAGGTAATCCGTAATAAACTAAGAACAAAAACAACAGGATTTTCCCAACCATGTAACAACAAAAGAAGTTTATGTTGCAACCATATTAAACACACGAATTCATTCACTAGCTCAATCACTAAATCTACTTTCAAAATCTACCACGATTCTAACTGTAGAAGTCATGACATAATTTACCTTCTAGAATGCACAATATGCCAGAAACAATATGTAGGAAAATCTGAATGGCCGTTTCACTACAGAATTAATAATTATCGCAATCGAATTAAGTCGACTCCCCATGAAAAATTATTACCTGTAGAACAACATTTCCGCCTGGAAAAACACGATTTCAAAACCCATGCCAAATTC
>OZ010584.1:105890124-106042624 GCA_963932145.1 Acanthosepion lycidas | reverse complement strand
TGACCTCCATTCAAATAAGCCCTTGGAATATCGATATTATATTACCAAATATTTTTCTCCAAGTCTTCACTTTGATTATTGTCGTTAGCTCTGAATTTGTCGTCTTTTTTTCTGTTGCGGCATTCGCATATACGTTTTATAACACGGGAAAAGTAAGAATTATAGCCGGGACAGAAAGGTAGGAAGGTGAAACAGTGGATCTTGTCTATTTGCCGCTGGTAATAAGCAGGTAAATTGTATACATTCAAATCTTGGTTTCTCTCCGAAGAATTTTGTTCACTCCTTATTTTCCAGTACGACATTCCTCGTTCTTTATCTGTACCTAAAAGCAATAAAGATAATAAGACGGCGATATAATAATATGGACTGGGCTATGACAGGAAAAACTAGAGAAAGAAAATGATTCGCTTTTAAAATTTACTTAAAATACAGCCGGAAGAACCAGACATAGAAGGGCTGGGGAAGAGAAAACACAGGAAACATGCTAATGTAGATCGTGTGGAATAATAAGACAATCTCTATCTATAAAAGGCAGGATGTGTGTGTGTGTGTGTGTGTGTGTGTGTATGTAACGAATGCACGGCCGCAATTTTTGACGGATTTGCACCAAAATTTACATGCACATGCTCCAAGTTAGTGGAAAGGCAAAGACCGACTTTGCATTTCCCAACTCTCAACTTACATGCTTCTACGACAGTTTTCATGTAGTTTGCGGCCATTTTGTACTGGCCAGAGTGAGAGCCAACAGCTGACTGACACGAATGCAAAAAAAAAAAAAATCGATAGCCGCATTCGTCACAAGTGGGAAAAATTTAAATCTGCATGGCACTTTACTCCAATTGGCTCATTCGCTTGCTTAAACTCAACGTTGATTCTGATTCCGCAGAACTGGGTGGGTGTGAAAAAGTATTTGTTGTTAACATTCTTTTTTCATTCGGTTTTTCCAGTTACAAGTGCTTTTTTAAAGCTGATCGTTTTGTGTTCATTTTGTTTAGTTCTTTCTTCGTAACAGATTTAATGTTTAGTATAGAGCTTAGAAAAAATTCGCAACATCAGCACGGCAAAGGTCATTCCTTTAAAGACAAGGAAGGGCAAAAATATTTTAATTCAAGTGATAGTGATTCCTGTATGAGTCGTACGATTTTTGAATCCAGCACGGGCAACGCCGGGCCATGCTGCTAGTCACTTAATAAACGAATGTAGCGCGTTAGCTCAAAATGAAAATGACTATACATGACTGGATAGGGAATGTATTTTAATAGAAAATCTTGAAGCGACTGTATTTCAAATATACAAACCAAAGGCATGTGCACAGACGATACACTCCAAGAAAATGAAACAGACAAAATTCTCAGAGATTTTGTGATTTCAAATTAATCTCCCTATGTACGGATCTTGTAGTAGAAAACGAGAAGGACATATCAGATTGTGGATTAAGTTGTTCCTATATACCACAGAGTAGCTCGATGTTCTCAAAGAGTTGTTGAATTTAGGTAACTAGAAGGTTCCAGTCGTTAACAGAGTACTGTGGTCAGTCCCAAAGATACTAGAAGAAAGATTGGAGACATTCGCGGAACAAGGAAATACACTCTCTGTTATGTTTATACTAAAGTTTGCCACTTACAATGCTCAATAGTCATTGGTAGTAGAGGCTTACTGACTGAAGTGTGTGATATGAACGTAGGTAGGGGGAAAAGAAACACTAGGTATATGAGGAGAACAAGGACAGTTAGCAATTGAAAGCCGACTTGAAAATCGACTTAAAACAATACTGGTAGAACAAATAAGCGAATGTAATAAATTAGCCCCAAATGAAAACGAGTTGATTTACTGGGAAATCTTAAAGCGACTGCATTTCAAACATGCATAACAATGGCATATGCATTCACTATAAACTCCCTAGAGAATGAAACATAAACAATTCTCGGAGATTTTGTGATTTCAAATGAATGTCCCAACTCAGGCTAAATACGCATTTCCCCATTTTTCCTTGCAGCTTCCTTTTAGTTTCAATGATCTTTCTGGTTTCATTTTAGTTCGCATTTTTCTTGTAGTTTCATTTTGGTTCCTAATTTCTGTAGAGTTTTCTATCTTCCTTGTAGCTTCTATTTTCCCTAAGGATTCCACGTTGATATTATGTTCTGTGCATGGTTTCGACCACATCTGTCACTTTTAACTCTCTTCTTCAACCGTGAGAAATTGTCATGAATATAAGATGGGATGTTACAGATTAACATTGTTTCTTCTGTTTCTAAGACATTTTATACTTTGTTTAAGGCATCTGAAGACATCTTTCCTTATTCCTAGGCGCACACAGTATTCTGAATATCAAAAGATAGTTTTCGGTGCTCTAATAAATCTCACAGAGAAATATATAGTGACAGTGTCTGCTTCAAAACCCCTCAATACAAGGCAATTGATGCTGTTTGTATTACCTTCAGTATTTAAGATAATTTCGGAAACTCAACTTTGGGAAATATAATGTGTCTTATACTTGAAATATACGCTCAGATCTGAGATGTTGGATTATTTGGTAATAGGATTGATTCTTTACCTGGCAGTGTATTGTCAAAGAAAAGTCCCAAAAATCCTCCAACGAACATGTTTGTTCCTAGCAGCACAGTAAGGCTCTGGTCTATTATGGGAATTCCTAAAATAAATAAATTGAATAAAAAAAAAACAGTAATTAATTAAACTCCATCAATCACTTTCAGTCAAATTGTATTGATATATGATACGAACAAAAATCCAAATAATAAAAGATCCATTAAAATTTATGGTTTAAGAAAATATTAATGATTGACAAGTGTGTTTTTAGGAATCATTTCCCTTTATTCATATATGTAAAAACAATTGGTAAAATTCATTCTTAATTTGTTAGTGCAGTGAATTCGATTCATAATGAGTGCTCAGTAATGTAGTTTTAAGTTAAGCAGAATAAATAACTTTAGAAAGCAATGGTTACGTACATAGACAACATTGAGGACAAGAAAGGAAGGAGCTTCTAATGTAATAAAGTTTAGAATAGAGAAAAGGAGTGAGTAAGGCGAAATGTTAGAACACTTCACGGAAAGACACAAAATGTCTATCATGAATACATCATTTCAAAGTCGGAAATGGAACTCGAAAAGTTCAAATAATGAAACAAAAACATAATCAAATTAACTTAATAATTATTGATAAAGCCAGTAGATGTTAAGAGGTAATCATCATAAACAAAGGTAGTATAGAAAGTGATCACAGAACGGTAGCATTAAGAAACAGCATTGACTTTAAAAATGAGAAAACAAATCGATTATCAGAAGAAATCGATATTCCAGGGTAATTCCATATCGGAACATCCAGGATATAGCACCATCCAAATTTAATTTGGTTTTATATTTTTCTATCAATTATGCCCAAGAGATTAAGAAATTTTCCTCAAATTTCAGGTTCTTAGTCCAAATATTTCAAATGATATGTTCCATTAAAATTTCGGTAGGAGCAACAGGGACATACCAAAAATCCGCCATCTTGAATAAAAAAGAAATTATCTCATAAAATCATGATTTCTCATCTGAATGAATCAAAAATTTGTATTTACCTCTTTTTTAAGACGAGGAATCTAATAAACATTGTAAAAGACTTGCTTTGCCCGAGAAACCGAAAAATCAATTTGAAAATAATTTAGCGACTACCAAATTCCCCTTAATAATTGTGTTTGTGGAAATGGTCAAGATCTTACGTTACTAAGAAATATTCAAGGTAATGTGTAACACATGTATTTTTCTTGTATTCTGCATATTTGAATGTGAAAGATAAATGGAAAATATTAATTATGCAAGAAGAAGGTTAATTATATGCCATTACAATGGCATTGTAATCGTGTTTAATGCCATAGATACGTGCTCATCTAGTTGTTGGTAATGTTATCATGGTTATCCTACCCAGCAAATATCCTCTCTTGAGGACCACGAAAATCGTTCCTATGGTCCACGTGCATGCTTTAACTACACAGTAACATCTTTGTTTTGAGGATCAACTTCAGGTCCCATCCCAATCCACCAGAACTAAACATATTTACAAGCAAAATAGTTTGATAGTTTTTAGTAATGAATCCATCTTAGGAATATGGATGTTTGAAAGTATACTGTCAGACAAAGTTTAAAATTTAACGCTTAAATTGTTAAAGTAGCAATTCGAACCATACTGCATATTACTTAAGATATCGCTGGACGATCCAGCTGAACCAGAGCAATCTACAATAGATTAAATAAAGATTTCAATTCGAAATTCTATGAATTCCCGATCGGCAAGCATCTGATGAAGGCTAGTAGGTATAATGACCGAAACGTTGTAGATGAGGACAATAGTCTGCATGTAAACAATGTAAATATATATTATTTTACAATCAGCCCATAAAAATATGAAAAGATGAAAATCAACAATCCTGGCTTTAGCCGTAGGCAGCACATCCGGACTATTCTAGCAATCGTTTTCTGTTATAACCGATGGATTAAACTGAACCGGTTTTCTTTGCAGCGTGCTACCAATGGTATCAGCCAATGCACACCCTCAGACATTCTGAAGCTAAATTGTCTTCGTCTGCATTCTCGACTAAGATTTAATATCACATCAATGGTATCATGGTGCTGGCTTTTTTTCCCGTGCACTTTGTGGCAAGGCTCTTCGGTAGAAGTCTACCTTAATAATGACCTCCTTTGGTGCATGCTTATCCGTGTAGGGATGATACATGTCTTTTCAAATGAGTCGTCTGACGTGTTAGGGCTAGTGAGTATGTCGTCATGGGGAGGGGGCGTTGAATGAGTATGACTGTCACTGTTTGCCGACGAGGTTTTTCTGAAATCAAGACGGAGATCTTTTTATGTGGTACTGGGGTCCCTTCGTCCTTACTACCTCATGATAAGGTAGAGGAAGATTTCAACTCCAATTAATCGGACCCCTTGGCTGGTACGGTTGCGATTGAAATGTCGTTTTTTGCCGACACGTTGTACCATTACGCTGCTTCCATTACAGTACATTTCTTCTTGTCCGCGATATTCTTCCCATTTCAGAGGTAGCTGTCTCCTATAGCATTACATGATGGCACGTACGAACACTGTAGACGAAGGCGAACTTCCCACTGGTTTAAGAACCAATTGATTTGTCTACAATGTTGTCTATAAGAATCTCCTCTAGCGAACTTCACTTAAAAATATTACATTAAATTGGTGAATGAAGCTTGATTAGTCTTCTTGAGGCAATGGTCGTTAGACTTTTAATCGGGCGGGAGTCACTTTAAATGAGATTAATTAAATATTTACCCCTGTAATGGGTAACACTTACACCTATTCGTCTCTAGGTGTCACTTACATCTAACTAAACTCGTCTCAATCGTACAGACTAATGTAAAGCGTCTCAGTTTATTGACTGACACGCTTTACACTTTTTGATCACGGTAATAACAGTACTTTTTGACACAGACAAGATCGCCCAGCACACGAGGTACCACGTCCGTCTCACCTCGGGATCACCACTTGTGGTGGATGGTCATTATCTGGCTAAAATTTAACACTTCTATGGGGTTAACACAAATGCTTCAAAAGTTTGTCTTGATTTTTTTATGGCTTTAAGTCAACACTGTGGGACTCGTCAACTTGTCCGACCGATTGTGGTCAGACTTAATGAATTGGATGCTAACAGACAGTGTAATAATATAAGTCGGCTAGAGTCTTGTTGAGTTAAAAGCAGCAGGACGTGTCGCAAAAAATAGATACGGACACATTTACTTTCGACCGATAGTTATCGGTAAGTGGAGTCAATTTCAAGAGGCTCAGACAGCGAGAAAGGAAGGAAGATAAATTAATGTTTAGACGAAAATGATAAGACAAAGAAATTTGTTATCTATAAAACTGACCAACCTGCGAAAAAGCACACAGAGGAACGGAGCGGGCCTCACAGAAGACGGCTGCTGGACTGTGCATCGAAACCTCTCACTTACGCCTCATCTCTACTTCGCTCGCTTATAGCACTAGGTTACAACACATGAATAAAATCTGGTTTCAGATAGAGATTGTTTTTTTTTGTTTTTTCACACGTAGGTAACGATCTGGCTGAAGGGTAATTTTTCAGCCACAAGTGCTTGACTGGGAGAAACTGCAACTTGTCAACGAACCTGGTGTCTGTTCTGAGCTGTAATGCAACAACTTCCTCTACTCATTACCACTGTGTTGAGCTGTATGAACATCTCACTTGAAGCTTTAGTGTGCAACCTGACCTTTCCAATCAGAAACTTATTGATGCATGTAAGCAGAATCATTACCAGGTTCACTACAGTTACTCGTCAATGAAGAGTAAGATTAATGTCCTTCAGTGTAGCATCTATCGTTCGCTGGACGTAATCAGTATGCATTATCAATAAGATATCCCTTGTCTTTCTATGAGGTCCCAGTGGCTAAAGAGCTCGCATTGATCGAGACATCGATCTCACGGGCATTCACGCAACAGGTACCTTGAATGGTGTCGCTTTTGCGTATACTCGTGATGGTGTCTTCCGATATAGTCCACACATTGTCCTCACATTCTTACATATTAGGCCGAATCTTGCGAAGTGCTCTTTCATACGTACCGCCCATGCTATATCTCGTCTTACGACATCATTGCAGCCATGATGGATCTCATCATGCGTGGTACTACATTTTCAGAATCATATGCGACTGAAGCAGTACCTTTGTTGTCTTAATATCCCTGTCTAGAACGGCAACAACGACTTATGAACCCGTAAGTAGGCCTTTCTTAAGTCTAATTAACAGCATTGATCCCCTGATATCACACCCACCTTAAATTCTGCGATCAGGCGTCTTCATCCGTCGTAATTACTCCTCTTTCTCACAGTAATAGAAAAAAGTGACATATCACAGCATCTAAATTTACCATATAAACCATTCTTATATGAGTAGAAATGAAAAGAAATTACAATTAAGTTAGTTTTATTATTCATTCAGGTTTTCTGACTTACCGATATTTATTATTCCAGGATTCCTTTGTATCCACATTGGTAAAGCCAGGCCGATAAAGAGAGAAGTTCCAATTATAAATAGGTTTCGGGAAGAATCCAAGGAGACATTCCTGAGGCTGGAAATTCCAATAGCAGTAATCATTCCTAGCAAAAGAATGAAAAAATAAAATTCTAAATTTAAAGAACAAGAAAATCTAAACTGATTTGAAGTTAGCAATCTCGAAATCAGCTAAATTCGCATGGGTAACGTAATAACCTCCCTGAAAGTTAAGTTTTGTTGAACAAGATTTTAAATTGATAATAAATGTGACTAAATAACAATAAAAAATTAAAATTAAAGTAAGAAAATAATTAAACCAAATAAACTTTAATGTAACACTTTAACTAACATTAAGAAATTAGTATACTTTCGAAGTTTCTAGAAAGAATTGTGTATATATATATATATATATATATATATTTAATAAATAAAAATATTTGTACTAAGAGGAAGTGGGTGAAGCAAGATTGGTTTACATCAATTGCTTTCTTTGAAAACATTCGAATGTATCTGATTTCGCATACAATGTGTAGTTGATTGATAAATAAGATTATACATATTTGCATATGTTGAGTAGAAGAGATATAATGTGTATAGAAAACTAAGAAACAAGCAAAAAGTTGACTAGTGATCCCGTGTCGTAGAACAAGAAAATACCACAATATGGCGTCGCCGATAGAATGTTTCAGTCACTTGGATGAACCAGAATTTGTCGAGACTTGGATCCGGTATTTTGCAGCCCAGGCTAGGGCTAAAAAAATGGAAAGACAACCAGGCAAGAAGAAGAGAAAATTAACTTCCCTCTTCCTAACTTCGACAGGTTGTGAAACTATAATGAAAATTTGTTATTGCATACCTCAAACAATTGGAGAATTTGACATTCATCGAAATTTCAGAAATGATAAAACTAAGTTTACGGCCTAAAAAGAGACTTGTCATAGCAGAATTTGGAACTCAATATATGACGACAGAGGATGAATGGATTAAATTACTGTTGATTGAAAGTATGGCTGATAAATTTCATCAATATAAGATATTGGAACAATTACAATTGAATAATTTGTCTCTAACAACATCTGGAATTGATAAAAAGCTACAATTCTGCTGAGGACATGGTTGAAGCATACAGCATCAAAAAGGAACGCAAGAAATGCATATACTGTAACTATAAGCATGAAATTGACAAAAAAGTGCCCCACTTTTGGAAATGTTTTCCATAACTACCGAAGAAAAAATATTTGTCAGTATGCAAAGTTAAAAACAAAATAGACAGTATAGAAAAGGTGGTAAAAGAGAAAATTCAATAGAAAAACGCAAGGAAAATAATTATTTTGAAAAAATTGAAATAAATGACATGATGTTTCCATTGCAAGTTGATACGTCGCTCAGTCCTCTTCTAGAATCAACGAAACATTGATATTTTTAACGATTCGGATGAAGTGGACTGATAAAGTAACAAACAATTTCTTGAATTTCTAATTTAATCAATTTAACATCATAATGAGGCGAGTATTTGCAGTATAAAAATATATTGTTTTAGAAACAGCAGTTGTTTCATTATGATCAGAGGAAGACAGGCGATGGCACCATTATTAAGCTGAGTTTACGGCATCGATTGGGCATTATTCAAGACAAACTGCGCGCATTATGTATTCGGATGATCTACTTAGCCTAGAATTTGACTTTTTGTCAATTAATTTTTCTTTTGTCTTTCCTCAAGATTAAGTATTTTCCTGTTGTCCCTTATGCTTCTTGTAACATTCGTTGTTCCATAGTTGTTCTAAAATACGACTGTTTCCTTTGGAAATCGAGTATTTGTGGACTGTTGGGTTTTTCATATTGTGATTTACGCGCTTTTTGAGATTTCTTTAATTTCTGCCATTTAACATTTAGTTTCATATAACAGGGATTTGATCACTCCCGCAGTCAGCGGCTGAATATATTTTGAGTGAAACATATTTTTGATATAAGGTGTTGTAATTACTTACACTATTTACATTCTTCGGACTGCTGTACTCATCTTTTTTTTGCAATAATCACGACGTCTCCGCATTTGTACGCTCCGGCCTTCTTTATGTGATTCGAATTTCGAACTGAACCCTTTATTTCATCCATCGTGGTATACTGTTCCCCGGCGGACGAAATAAAGGGTTCAGTTTAGTTTACATGAAGAAAGCCGGAGCGTACAACCGCCGAAACGTTATGAATATGGCAAAAAAGATGAGGATAACAGTCCAAATAATGTAAACAAATTGCGTTATATTATCCTGTGCAATCGTTATATAGTTTGATACACTATTTGGAGCGGATGGCCTATCAGTTACCGACGCGAATACTGTTTCAAATATCGTCCAGGACAGTTGCGTTCAATTAGCTGATAAAGGCATGAATCCACTTTTATGGCATCTCTAGGTAAATAGCACGACACTTAGTGTTCATTAAAGTAACAAAGTACTCCATCTTGAGCGTTTAATCATAGTCCAAATTAGAGAGTATTCTTCGCTGTTGGTAGGGTGTAACTCAATAAAAATGGTCGCATGTTGCTTGGAAACAAGATGGTCAATGACAATTGATAATCATTCCTTAAAAAATGGCATGGTTAAATAAATTCTGTTTTTGAGAGATTGGGAATTACTTGGTATAGGCCCTCGACATTCTGTTGGGTAATGGTAAATACATCAATATCCAAATATTCTACCCTTTTTAATTTTGATTCTTCCATTTTTTTCTAAACCTTTTAACTTCAAACCCATTAATGAATTAAGTGCATTCGTTTTGGCTGTGAAGATTTTATTTTTCAATAAAGCACAACATACTATGTTTGCCAATGTGTGGCACAAGACTACTTTATTATTGAGTGCTTATGCAAATAAGACAGCGACAACTCAGAGTGAAAGCGTTTTTGCACGTCTACGACAGCATCTTAACAACTAGGTTGTGTTCACATCAGTTTATGTTAATAAAAAGTTACTCACCAAACATGATGAAAAATATTCCACCAATCACTGGCTGAGGAATTGTCACAAAGAGAGAACTAAATTTACCGAAGCATCCGAGTAACATCATCACAAGAGCCCCAACTTGGATCACTCTTCGGCTTGCAATCTACCAACGTACAAATTAGAAACATTAAAAAAAACAAAACATAGCAGAAATTTTATGTTATAATTACAGAATAATGATAATTTATTTAGCTTTAATATATTAAGATTTGTCATATACCTTGGTGATTAAAATAACACCGATGTTTGGGCTGTAGGATGTGTTGCCACTTGCAGCTCCCCAGGCACCGGCCAAAAAGCAAGTAATACCTTCGATCCCAATTCCTGTAAAATGAAAAATTATATCGTAATTGGAGTGTATTTAACTAAAAATAGTGTTGTGAAAAGGTCTTGTAGCTAACTATTTTTAGGAGCTTTTATCAGCTTTGAAATACCAGCATTAAATATCTGGCTTTGATCTGCATTAGGACCTAAAACAGTGGAGTAGATTAAAGTGAAGTGGAAAGATTATAGTGAATCACTTGTTATGTCCTACTCCTAGGAAAGCTGGTTCTCTGAGTCATGTTAGCCCATTTTTCTTGACAGAATCTATTTTACGCAATTTTTAATCTACGATTCGCTCATGCAATGAATATTGATGTTACGTGTTAGTGTTTTAAAATATTCATCTTCGTAAAACAAAATGACAGTGACAACACACTCCTTAATATATATATATATATATATATATATATATATATATCGTGGACACTTCCGTCGTTGATAGACATGGGCTGTTGACCCGAGCCTACCGAGGACCCTTTTACAACGTATGAGGTCAGGCACCAACAGCAGACAACCTGATTTGATGAACCAACCATACTTTTTGAAGACCCGAATACAGAGACCTGGTACACCGTGTGCTACAAAGTATATATATATATATATATATATATATATATTTAAAAATATGATTCCAACACGATACATAAGAGGTTTCAAAACATGAGACCTCTTATGTAGCGTGTTGGAATCATATTTTTAAATAAATAATTATATTTATGCTCTACTTTTGTATCGAGCACTATCTTTAAAAAAATAATAACAAAAATACTAAAGAACTTTGGATTATTTACCTAACCAGTTCTTTCCTATTTTATATATATATATATATATATATATATATATATATATATATATATATATATATAAATGAGGTGAAATGGAGTATAAATAGGTAAAATGAGGTGAAATGGATTATAATTACATTTTACGTAACATTTAAATTAAAAGAGCGCTCAACACAGAGCAATGCTCAATATTATTTATTTTAGGATATTAAAATATGTTAAAAATTGATACATAATAGTAATTATGTTTAAATGTGTCTTCTCGGGCTACGTTAAACTACTAGCGAGTGAAGGATTAATTTAATTTCAAAAGCAGAATACTTTAAATAATAGGTTTGTAGACTTTGCCGTGATTAACCAATCGAATATGATCTACGCTATTTTTTTTAAATATAGGCCATGACGCGAAGTTGTCTGCATATAAATCCTAGACAATTTCCTCATGGACAGATCCAAGTTGTTACATTATTTCGTTAGATGTTTCGAATTCTGACGTTCAACTTTCCTAAGAAGGAAACACGAAAGATGTGGGGAGGTAATTTAACATAATCCTAACTAGTTATTTGCTCGTTCTTACATAAAATTTCGTAGTTGATAAATAAAAAAAAAACTTCAAGAAAGTGGTAAATAAATGTTTGGAAAAAACCGGATAAAAATACGGGACTACTTTGGCAAATTAATATGCAACCGTTAAATAAAGAGCATCCATATAAGATGTTAATAATACCAACTAATCTATGTAAGATCTTAATAATACTAAGTAAACCCTTACATCCATATTCGATGGTAATAATATTAATTAAACATCAATAAAAAGCAATATCAAATATATACCCGCAACTATACAACGTAGCAACATCAAACATGTACACTCATCTATAGAATGTAGAATTAGAAACAACTCATCTGACAAAGATGTATTTGACAAATACAGAGGTGTCTATAATACTGCTTTAAAAATAGTGGTTAAAGTACGCTGAAATCGAGTATAGAAAATATGATAATATTAATGTAAGGAAAAGGAATAGGAATAGGAAAATCATTTGGTACACTCCCTCCCCATTTAACCAGTTAGTCACTACTAAGTTAGGCCAGAAATTCCACCATTTAACTGATAAACATTTCCCTAAAAGTAAGCCTCTTAGTAGAATATTTAAGAGAAACACACTAAAACTAAGCTATAGCTGCACCGATAATCTTGAAAAGATTATAGAGAAACATAATAATAAAATTTTAAACCAATTGAAAAATTTGGATAATAATGCACATCCCAAGATAAATACTGTTAATAATATTAACCAATGTGTTTGCAAGGATTCTTACGAATGCCCATGACGAAACCAATGTTTAACCACTTCTCTTGTTTATCTAAGTAATATTTCTATGATAGAGAGTCCGACTGTTGAAAAATTTTATATTGGTAGTACTGAGAATTCTTTTACGACTAGGTGGGTCAACATATCTTATTCTTCACCAATTGTACTTATAAAAATCGTACATATCTTTCCAGTTATTTTTTTAATTTAATGAGCTAATAAAACTCCTAAGGTAAAATGGAACATTTTTTAAAAAAAAGCTAAAACATGTAGATATTTAAATGAACCCTGTTATCTATGCTTACATGAAAAATTAGCAATTATCAGATTTTCTGATAAAAATCAAAGAATTTAATTGTAGGCATAGCTACAATATGTTCAAACTCTGAATTTGATAAAACTTCTTGAACTGCTGTGCACCTTATATAGCTTACTATTCTATTTGCATGATTTATTTTGATTTAATATTGCTTTATATTGATATTTGGTTAGTATTATTAACATCTTATATGGATGTACAGGTGTTTAGTTAGTATTATTAACATTCTACATTGATTAGTTGGTAATATTAACATCTTATATGGATGCTCTTTATTTAACGGTTGCATATTGATTTGCCAAAGTAGTTCTGTATTTTTGATTCTTTTTTTTTCAAACAGTTAAGTTATTTAACAATTTCTTTAAGGGGCCTTTTATTTATCAACTACAAAATTTTATGTAAGAAGCTGAGCGGGCATATAACTAGTTAGCATTATGTTAAATTTCTTTCGCTTTTACTCTTTAGGGAAGTTGAACGTAAAACTTCGATACCTTACAAAATAATGTAACAACTTGTATCTGCCCATAAGTCTAGTGTCTATATGCAGACAACTTCGTGTCATGACCTATATTAAAGTTTTTTTTCTGATGAATTTGAATTTAGCGTAGGTCACATTCGATTGGTTAATCACGGCAAAGTCCACGAGCCTATTTTTTAAAAAAAAGTATTCTGCTTTTGAAATTAAATTAATCTTTCGCTCGCCGGTAGTTTAACATCACCCGCGGAGACACATTTGTAGTGTTGAAACATAATTGCCATTATGTAGCGATGTTTAACGTGCTTTAATATATATATATATATATATATATATATATATATATATATATATATATATAGAGAGAGAGAGAGAGAGAGAGATCTGATCTGAGCACCGAGCGTCGACAGTCTGTTCCATATATGAACGCAATCTTAGGTTATGTGCTTTATGTTTTGGTTGGCAGTAACGGCTATGCTTTAAATTATTTTTATCAGTAGGATTATTATTTTTATTAGTAGGAATAAATATAGATCTAACTGCGGTCATTAGTTGCTATTTTATAGTGTTGTTTGTTAACATTTTACTCGTTATTTATTATTGATTTTCTAATTTTTTTTGCTGTTGATTTTTATTATTACATTTACTCGTGTTTATGTGGGCATTCGTAGTTATTTTGATTACTATTTCATGCGTTTCTCTATTTATTTAGATGTTTTATTTATTTTATATATATATTTCTATTTTTGCGGGTGTTCGTTGTTTTATTTGTTTAGTTTAGAGCATTGGATTTGTCTAAAGTATGTACATTTCTACGTTGTATATAATGCATATATTTGAATTTATCATGGTGGTATTTTACAAGGAACTGGTTTTTAGTTTTTGTAGTCAACATTTGTTTTCGTGTCTGCATTTTGAGATAATTTTTGTTCATTTATTTAGTAATTCGCGTTATTCTGGGAAGGTAGTTATAGCTATGCTTTCTCCCATAGATTTTTAGACAGCGTTGCGTTGTTGCCATATTTACTTTATGTAAAGAATGATTTGTGTGCATAGTTTCTCTGTTTCTAGCGTTACTACTATGCATATTTGTTCTTCGTTCTGACTACAGTGGTTTGGTATATTACATTGTTTTGCAAGCATCTATCGTTTAAGGGGCGTTTGTTCCTTGCTCTGTGGATACAGGTGGATTTTATTTGTGCGGTTTGTTTGTAGGCTATTTTTATTTGTTTTTTATTATTTCTGTTATGTTCTCGGTGCAACTCTAGCTGATTTTTAATGTTTATATTGAAACTATATTTTTATCTTTATATAATATATATATATATACATATATATATATGTGTGTGTGTGTATATATGTGTGTCTGTGTGTGTGTGTGTGTGTTTGTGTGTTACTGTATATTATATATGTTAGAATAAACATAGATATTAAAATAGTTTGAAAGAATTATATAATAAGGAAAAAATTATCGGAGTTACTATGAAATTTTTAATTGTAGATTTCTATTGTGCTAATGCAAAATCCGTTTTGTCTCTGGTCCTTTGCAAATTATAAGATTGTTAATCATACCTCTGTTGATAGCATGAACAGGTGGGGGTGGTACTCCAGATATTCTTGCACATGCGTGGTAATCCCCAATTGATTCAATAATGGAAGAAAACAGAGCTGTAAAAGTGCTCAATACGCCAACTGTGCTGACGGTTGGCACTCCCCATTGACCTGAAAGAACAAATAATGAATATAAATAGACGACATTAACTATTATGCGTAGAGATTCATAGAATAGTAATTTACAAATCTATCATACATGTTTATATGCATACCACCTAAGTTCCTATGTCTTTCTATATCCAACATTCCTGATATCCGTACCAATTTCTGTAGTGTAGAACAGTTTCCCTTGTAATGTTTTTCTGACTTACTAGCTTTCTACGAAACTAACCTATATTCAGTCTCTACCATTGGATTGGCAGTTTCTGGATATTGTCCTCTCTATTGAAAGGATTCTAGTTTCCAAATGCAAGACCTCGGTGTCCATGTTCAAACATCTGCAAGTGGAAAAGTAATTGTCTTTGGATTCTTCATATGTGGTTACAATTTCCCTATTGAACTCGGTTAGTTATTTCTTCTGCCTTTGACGTTCCCCTTCTTCTCAGGACTGTTACTTGCTAGCTAGAACCTCTGAAAATACAGACTCTTTCTACATCCGTCTTCGAATATCTTTCCGTTTAGTGACTTCCATGTTCATCATGTCAAGTGGTTTTATTCCATTGATGTCACTGATTTCGTCAGCGTTTAACTTTGGATTTCTCCAATATTTGATATTGGGGAAAGTTAAAAATTCTATATTCCCTTGTAATTCTGGAGGAGACGCTAATTTACTTGTTTTTACCTGTTTCTTACCTCGTTCCTGGACTCATATCGAGCCGTCCAAAAATGTCTTCTTGGCAACTCTGATCACGCGGTAGTGTCTGTAGATATTTTCCCACTCGTCTATTAGGTAAGAACTACCCTATTAACAGGACATCTTTTGATATCAACGCAGAAATTGGGATTCATTTTGCTATTTTCGTCCCGTTGAAAATTGTGCCATTGAGGTTTCTTCCTCGGTGGAAGTTGGCATCGAAGCTTCCGTTATAAACACAGAAATACCAAGTTCCTGGGTTCATTTCTATCTGTTCAGAATGCGACATCGTATAGCCTCTCACAAATTTGTTTCTAGAGATTACTGGCAGAAAGAGTGTTTAGAACAAGAGTAAATTCCCCCTCTTTTGAATCAGTTTGAAGTATTCTTATCTGTTGTTGATAAAGGAGTATCTTTAATAATTATTCTTATCTACTGTTGATAAAGGAGCATTAAGAAGTATTCTTTATTTGATGTTGATAAAGGAGTATCTAAGAAGTATTCTTTATCTGTTGTAGATAAAGGAGTATCGACATTTTAGTAGTATCTTTGCTTGATCTCCCCTCCTAAATCGGAATACCTACTGAGTGATATGGACATAACTCCCTCCATGATTTTTGCCATCGACCTTCATACTAGGTACCCAAAAGGCTTGTCGACTTGACGGTATCCCTGCAATTGTCCTATGGTAATGTAATCTTGAACTGGCTCTTGTTCTCCCGAAACATTTCAATAAATGACTTGCTACTTCTTGCTTTCCAGATGCTTTAAATTCTCTTCTGTAGTATCTGTCTTTAAGAACTTATCGTCCTATGATTTTTTTATCTCTATTTCACAAAGTACTAGTCAACTCTGAATCTCACTTCACACCACCTTCTTTTAAATACACAGCATGGATTTCGTGTATCCCGTTCAACTGACGATATATTAGCGGTTATTAATAAAATTGGTTATCAGGATTGAGATAAGAATGGTAAGACTGTGGCTTTAGATACCGCTAAGGCGTTTGACAGAGTTTTTCATTCTGGCCTTCTCCATGTCAAGGGCTATGGTATCCCTAGTCGGATATTAGACGTAATCCAGTTAGTCTTAACAAATTGGGTAATGAAGATCGTTTTAGATAGCCACGCTTCTAGATTATTTCACATTAAAGCAATGATTCTTTAGCACTAGTTCACAAGTTACAAAGAAGCATGCTCATTGTAAAGACGTTTCATTCGCTCAAAGACATCTGAGAAAGCGGTTGTATAGAGATGACAATTTCTGAATGAGTTTGGCACCATGCATGGCATCCATATGAAAATCCCAATCCGACGAAACTATTTAAAAACATAATTCTAGCCTTTATTTTTCAGGCTTTTCATAAAATTTGTACCTTTTAGTGAAATGGTTACATGAAAGAAATCAAAATGTTATGCCTTACTATGGAATTCCGTGAAAATTAGTTGGAAACAAATTGTACTTAGAAGCTTTGAAATGTACACTACAGTTCAAAACTTTGAAGCCACCTCCAGAATTATCATTGGATGAACTTGACAGAAAAGTGAAAAAAAAAAAAAAAAAAAAATGAAAACGAGCTCTTAGCGTCATTGAAAAAAATGGAATCCATTATCAAACTTTGAGAAACTTTTTGCAACGAATGCAAAACATCTGTTCTGCAGTAATCAAGGCTATTTTGGCGATAGCAAAATTTAATTATAAAATGTATTATAAAATATTTTTCTTTTTGTCGTAATGAAATTTTTAATAAAAAACTCATGTCTCCCCCCTTTTTTTTTTTTTAACTATGTATAATAATTTCTGGAAATTGTATAGTAAGTACAAAACAACTACTTTTGAGGCCAATTTAAAAATTTAGCAGAGGTGATCTCAGACTTTTGAACTGTAGTGTAAGTTTTAATATGTATACCGCCTACTCGATTATTAGTAATAATTTAAAATATATGCTTAAAACATTAATAACAAGTCGATAAAAATTTTATTAGCAAATATAGTTCTATATTAATGCATAGGGTGAGGAAGTACTTACATTTGGACTAATGTCCTTATCTTTATCGCCATTATCACAATATTTCAGCCGTTGTGCTCCCCGACCTCATGTGTCAGTCGATCCGGAAATTTCTAATTGAACCCTTTCTTTAATCTAGGTGATAGATTTGTTCTATTCATGTCTCGAGATATATCGTCTTATTCTCTTTTTGGCACTGATCAGTTATTGCTTGTCCTATTTCTACTGAGTCTCAGGCTGTACTACCCTGCAAAGGGGTTGAACTCACAATTACTGTGCCACCGAATTCACGAACCAGCGCTTTAACCCACTACGCAATTATTATCCGATGGTTATCCGTATCAACAGACATCTGAAGAAGATCAGGAGTGTACAACAGCTGGAATAGATGAGGATATTATTCCGTATGTAAATAATGTAAATTACGATATAATACTGTTTAGCTATTCTTAGCCTGAATCACTTCTCAAAATCGGTATTGAGCAAAAATAAGAGTTTTTGAGTGTCGGAATGATAAGAAAAACGTATGAAATGACATGTCGAATTGCGGAATAAATACATAAAGCAAGAAAGCGAGAGAAATAAGCAGGAAAGTAATTAAAAACGTCTTGACTGTTGATATAGGATTCAATTCTTATTTTTCTCGATTAAAAGATGAAGCTATACCTGGATATGGAACGCGAAACCATGCTGATTTATAAAGTACATCACTGTAAAGATCGGTTCGGGCCGCGTAGCCCCATTTGCCTTTCTCTTTTGGTAAAACGTCTGTGATGGTGAGAATGTAACAAAGCAGCCAGGATATTAAAATAGCGAATAATACCTGAAATAAGAACATGAAAATTTCTTTGTTATTTGGGAATAATATTAAAGCAAATAAAATAAACACGTTGGGCTTGCAAATGATCGAGGGTGTGGATAGTCCTTCTATTCGGTCAGTGCATTATAAGGGTTCATCGAAAGACATTCACGAATCCGTAAAAAGAACCCTCGTCTCGTACGATATCAACTCTCACAAATATGTAACAGGTGATTCTGACTGGTGTTCCTGGCAGGCAAAGGACTACGACTTCGAGCAGAGTTAAACGTTGTTTATAACTAAATCTGTAAATATTTACTTTATATGTGGCACATTTGTTGTGAAAGTCGAAAGGACAATGATGTACTTGAATATAATCACTTGTTTTTAAATAATCATGAAATATTTTACCAGTTAACAACAGTTATACAATCAAAATACGCGTGTCCTTAAACAAATTCAATTGTGTTTCTTCCGAGGATATTCGACTTTTTCTTCCAAATCTGTTGATTTCGTTACAATTTTTTTCGTTCGGGTTTACTAGTGAGGTGAAATGTGACGCTCGTTTTCCATTACTTCGAAGATAATCGTTGTAGCAAAAAGATTTGAGGAAGAAACCTTTTCGGATTTTAAAAAAGGTTTTCATTATATATTTTTCATTTTTTAAAAGATAAAGAGTTTCATTCATAATGATAATAATATTAGTAGTTTTCCGATTCGAAATTTCATAGTTACATTTCATTGTATATGTATTTATATCTCTGCAAATTCGTACATGCAGAAAATATTAACAAATTTCAAAGGTAAAACAACTTTTCACTGGCCCTATTTGCTGGGGATGAAAAAGTAATTTATCCGCATATCCAGTCGAAAGGTATATAACACAAGGGAGTGCATAGAGTTGGAACGTCACAAGCAATGGCTTTGACCCTCTCCCTTTAAGTACAAGAAATGTCTTTTACATTGTGCAGTTAATACTTCATCATAGAATGTTATGAATTTGGAAAGTGAAAAGACCGACATCTTGAAACAGTAAATTAATAATAATTGCAAAATATTTATTTGAAATAAAAGTATTTAACAAATATTTAATACCCACATTTAAACAAATAAATAAATAAATAAATAAATAAATAAATAAATAATAATAATAATAATGGCTTAACAAAATATCAGTTTCATATATGTCGTCATTTTTTATGGTATGGGTAAACTCGTAATTTAAAACCAATCTATATTTAATAAAATTTGTTATTAAATCAACTTTGTGGTTTTAAAGAACTGTCAACTGGCCAAGGATAAAACTGACCTGAGCGATACGCCCATATCACTGCCTTTTGTCATAACATATGGGCAAATATTTCCTTCGTGATTTCACCTGGAATACTGTCTTTAACCTTCCTGTCCAAAAATGTGCGTCTGAAGTCTCATCCTGGGTAAAAGCTGGAATCGAGGCTTTCATTCCTACAAGAGAATATAAAGTAAAATCGCACTCATCCCCTTGGTTCTCAGCTGGTTGTTCAGCAGCTATTGCCCACAGGAATCACTACGTCCGACTATACCGTAGAGACTTGTCTGATGACAACAGACGTCTCTTTCTCATTGCTCGCAACAAGTGTAAGCATGTTCTCAAAGAAGCAAAGTTACTCTTTGCAGAAAGAATGAATCAACATATTGCGTCTCGCAAGTTTGGTTCAAAAGATTATTGGCGGATCTGCAAAAGCGTGCTGAACAACAGCAAACCCTAAATATCCCTTTTATTCAACCAATTTGAGGTCCTGAACTCCTCAGCTGATAAGGCTGAGTTCTTTGCAGGTAAGTCCTCATCCAATTCAACACTAGACTCATCTAGTTTACCCACACCGGACTTTCTCCCTAGAACTGAGGCTCTTCTGAGTGAGATGCACATAACCTCAGTGATGGTATTTGACATCATCTCTAAATTAGACTCCCATAAGGCTAGTGGTGGGAACGGGATACCGGATATTGTCCTGAAGAAATGTGCTCCTGAATTAGCTCCTGTCCTTTCTAAACTTTACAACTACTGCCTTACTGACTCTTTCTTATCAGCCTGTTGGAAGTCCTCATCTGTTATGCCTGTCTTTAAAAACTCTGGTGACCCTTCTAACCCGACTAACTACCGTCTTATTATATTCCTACCACTCCCCGGAAAAATATTCGAGGCTTTAATCAACGCCGAAGTGGTTAAGCACCTTACTTCACATAATCATGCAATCTTGCCTGATCTACTGCTGACGTGCTCACGGCCATAACCGAATTTGTATATCAAGCACTCAACAATAATGGAGAAGCTCGAGCTGTGGCTCTAGACATTTCCATAGCGTTTGATAGTGTCTGGTATGCTGGCCTTCTTCATAAACTTCAGGGATACAGTATTACAGGACAATTATTTGACTTCAATAATTCCTGTCGAACCGTGAAATGAAGGTCGTCCTAAACGAGTTCTCCTCCGGATCTTTTATCATTAACGCTGGGTGTCCCCCATGGCTCTATCTTGAGCCCTACACTGTTCCTGATCTTCATCAATGACCTTCTCGATGTCATCAGTTCCCAAGTTGGCATCTACACGGGCGACACCACTATTTACTCCTGTCTTTATAGTAAATCTAGTACCGTTGACAAAACTAACCTGGCTGCTGATCTCGAAAAGGACCTCCAATCTGTTGTTGACTGGGGCAGTAAATGGCTTGTAAACTTTAATGCCTCCAAAACGAAACTGCTCTTCTTTACCCACCACAGAAAACCCTTCCTGCTCCTATCAGAACGACTGATTCCCAACTCCTTGAGAACGCCTCGTTACACTTGCTTGGTCTCACGCTGTCCACTGACATGAGACGGAATAGATAAATTGAATCAGTAGCTTCACCTACCACAAGGAAATTTGGCTCTCTGTGTCGTGCCAGAAAGTTTTTCTCGTCTGAGTCCATGCTTCAAATCTGTAAACTAACCATCCGTCCTTGCATAGAATATTGCTGTCATATATGGTCTGGTGCTCCCGCTGTAGGTTTCGAAGTCCTCGACAAAATCCATAGACGAATATGTAAGATGATATGATTTGATCTGGCATCTAGTCTACAATCGCTATCCCACATACGTGCCGTGGCCTCCTTTTGTCTCTTCTGCAAGTATTTTCACGGCAACTGTCCCAACGAGCTAATATTGCTGATTCACAGACTACATAAATTTAAACGTGCTACCAGACTGACATCTTGGTACAACCCTTTCGCTGTCAAAACGGTTAAATGTAACCGTCTCCTCTTCTCAAATAACTTCTTCTCCTGTACTTCCATCTGTAGAACTCCTTTCCCCTTACTTGCTTCCCTGATAACTATAATCTTCAAATATTCAAGTGTAATGTCAATCGACATCTGACTCCCTGAGATTCCCCGTCCTTCTCTGTATCGTTTCCTCAAACATACCTCTTTAATCTCAACCCTCTGTAACACTTTGCGTGCTAGTGGCACTCGCGCCTTGCTTGGGGTGAATTGCCTTTAAAAAAATCAGTGTTTTGTATTTTGGGGGATTGGTCTAGGTGAGCCCATATTTGTAGAGGGCAGTTCGAGCCAAATGGAAAAGTCTCAATTGAAAGAAATTATTTTGACTTGGTGTTGAACCTGACAATTTCGTTTACACCATTTAACTCAATCATCGTGCACAACACATGTTTTGACCTAGCGCCCAACTGGCTAACATATTTATCAACATTTTTTGCTATTCTATTTTTATAAAAATCAACGAATAAAAAAAGAAAATACATTTATAAGTGAAAAGTGAAAATCTCAAACGTTACGTACAGGAAATATTTGAAATAAGAATACAGGAGTCTTTGAGCATCCACTGCCTTTCTTGTAAATGAAACAGGGCACATCAATATTTTTCATATATTGGGAAAATATACAGATCAGCACGGTAGTCCTGTTAAAAAAAGAAATAAACAGCAAACAAATCAAATTTTACTTTTTTTAAAAAGTTCGAACCAAAGATAATTGCATGGTTTCCAGTGAATACATCTTCCACTTCAGTCATGTTTGCTTTTGTACTCATTCAGTAGTACACACACACACACACACACACACACATATATATATATATATATATATATATAAAAGTGAACATTGAAGTCAACACTTAGAGGTGACAGGCTGTTTCATGCTAAACGCATTCATCAGGCGTTCACTTTTATATTTACACAGGCTCTATCTCTGATACTGAGCACTTTATCCCTTAAATGTAGCACACCTTAAGAGTATATTTCTTCATATATATATATATATATATATATATATATATATATATATATGTCATTCGCAGACAGTACTGTTTCGCTGTATCACATCTCCTCAGTGCGACTAGACAACCGAATGCCTCAAGCCCGGCAATGTGTACAACTCAGCGCTATGCCTTACGACCCTGTTACTATGAGCAGACGTTCCATTCATAATAAATTAGTGTAGAGAGGATCGGTGGTCTATCTACACAGCAATGCGAACTTCTCTGCAACTGAGCATTGTTTTACTGCAAAAACTGAAGGCCAGAAACACAGTGTTGTTGACATATGAATGTATTTAAAGTTGACATACCAAGGAGCTATCAGTTCCGCATATAAATACCAATTTGTAACTTACAGCAAAGCAATGTACCATTGTCCGGAAGAATAATCGGTAGCGACTTCAAACAGCGCAAGTCCAATCAGAGTGATTGTAGGCATAACGGTAAGCGGTCCAACAAAAGATAAAAGTATTTCCATTAACCCACTGAAGCCGATGAAGATCTGGATCAGACTGCCGACCATCAGGCAACCCTGGAACTGGAAATAAATCAAAACATACAATATAAACAAATATGAAGAAAATATCTGTGATCACCGTGTCAAATAAAAACCTGCACGTTCATTGATAACTTGTGTTGACAAGAACACAACCGGGAGAAAAATCTATGATGGGTGGCAGCCAGTCTAAAAGTAGGAGTACTTTAAATTCGAAACTGTGGAGAGGACAACGTGAACCACTCCTACATTTTTCATCAAGAAATCATAGCAGTTACCAGATAATAAAATAATGTGTGGAGATATGTTCAGCTACTTTCTGAATGAACGTGGTATTTTCACACCAGCATGTTCGGTCGCCATAGCACACAGTAACCACTATTTCCGGCTATACCAGCGTGACAGCTCTCGTCATAACTGGTGCCTGTTTGCTACTATTCGTAAAATTCCTTGTTTGATGAGAGAATGAGGCACCGCATAACCTCTAAAAACTTTGGCTCTCGTGACTACTGGCGTCGTTGTAATAGGGTATTAAATAAGTCTAAGGTCTCTACTTTTCCTCTCTACAATCGATTTGATAAATACGAATGCTGTACCCGTAAATTCTCTTCAGACTCTACTCTTGACTCATCTGGAGTATCTCTGCCTAACTTCACACTTGAGTTATATGCATATAACCACTTCCATTGTTTCTTTTATTATTTCTAACCTTGATCCCCACAAAGCATGTAAAACCGATAGCATCCTTGTAATAGTCGTTAAGAAGTTTACTCCCAAACTAGCTCCCGTTCTCTCTATTCTGTATAACTCATGCTGCCTCCTGCTTTTCTGCTTGTTGGTAGTCATCGTCAGTTCTAGTTTTTAAGAACTCTGGTGAACCGTCCGGCCCATCCAAATATTGGCCTATTAGTTTTCTGCCGTTTTAGGGGAAATTATAATTACAGGGCCTTTTCTCAGACAAGCAATATGGATTTCGTTTCTCCAAATCAACTGCTGACGTTTTAACAATAATTGCGGAAAGAGTCTATCAGGCTCTAGATAAAAACGGTGAAGCCCGGGTTGTAGCATTAGACATCTCGAAAGACTTTGACAGGGTTTGGCACTCAGGTCTTCTCAACATGCTGAAATGTTACGATATCTCTGGACACGTTTTTGAGCAGATTCAATCGTTCCTGTCAAATGGTAAGATAAAAGTTTTCCTGAACGGCCACTCTTCTAAGTCCTTTCGTACTAACGCGGGTGCCCCCGCAGGGCTTAATCTTTGGTCCTACGGCGTTTTTAATCTTCATTAATGACCTTCCCGATGACATCAGCTCTCAACTTGGCGTCTACACTGACGACACTATCATTTACTCATGCCTTAATAGTAAGGCTGATCGGACAGACGAGGTAAAAATGGTTGTACAAAACGACCTCATGACCGTTGTTAACTGGGGTAAAGTATGGCTTGTTAATTTTAATGCCTCCAAAAGTAAACTTCTCTCTATAAATCATCTAGGAGACTCCTCTCTGCCTTCCATAGGCATGGCTGATGCTATCCTCAAAGAAAGTGACTCATTACGCCTTCTCGGGATAACGTTCTCAGCTGATATGAGGTGCAATGACTACATTGAACCTATTGCTAGATCAGCTGCTAAGAAGGTCGGTTCACTGTGTCGGGCGACATCATTCTTCTATCAGGATTCTATCTTGCGTATCTATAAGTCTACCATTCGTCCATGCTTAGAATATTGTAAATAAATATGAGTTATAAAATCTTGCTAAAATATTACTGAGTCAAGCACAGAAGAGTATAAAGACATTTTATTTTTATACATTTCAATCACTGATCGTTTTGTTTTTGCTTGTTGTTTTTTTTAGTGGGTGCTCAACCAATAATATGTGCCCAAAATGGATTTCATTCAATATATGTGTCAGAGAACTATGGTTAATATGTTAATCTTGTAAGCTATTGACATTTAACTTGTTCCTTACATCTGCTTTAACGCATACTGGCGGTGGATATCCGTTCTTAAATATACAAAACTGTGTCATTTTTGTGTACGTTTAGAAAATGTTAATTAATCGGACTGAATTTGATCAAGAAAAGTCAAAAAATATCATCGAGTGGGAATTTCATTAAAATGTTTATTTAGAGATTTTTTTGGATTGCAGTAAAAATTATTGTTATGTATTTTTATAAATTTTGTGTTTACACAAAATGTAAATATTGATAGGTTTGGTTTGCTTTGGTTTGTTTTACGGCATATTAGCATCAATAGGTTATTTAATGCCGACAAGATTTCTATTGCTGGCAATATTTTTTCAGAAAAATATTTCTGGTAATAATTTTTCCAGAAAAGTGTTGCTGGTAATAATGTATTGCTGGTAATAATTTTCTTTTCAAAAAATTATTTCTGGTAATATTTTTTACAAAAATTTATTGCTGGTATTAAAACCTATTTTTTACGCTTTTTGACCCCAGTTTATGGGTTAACTATTTGCCCATAGCTGGGACCCTAACAGGTGCTACCACCCCGGGTCAGGGTGGACCTGGGAATACCAGCTATTAAGAGGTGGTTCTACGCTCCTCAAAACCTCCTGATCAGAGGTGATGCTCTCGGATGTAGTTTATCGTCTTACCCAGGATGCGGATGAAGTTTATCGTCATACCCAGGTCGCGTAAATATTGATAGACATGAAGAATCGAAAAATAATTAAAATTTTATTGTTTTTTTTTTATTTCTAGTCTTATGTAAGGCTTATAAAATAATTACTGTCAGAAAAATAATTTTAATGCCTATTTTTGTTTGCTGTTTTTTAGGATCTAAATATTAAAGCTTCATTGTCTGCTGTGATTCCATACAGAAATACTCAATATTTTTAACAGCCCTCCCTTAACCTTCCAATTGATTGCGTTAAATGCGTGTCTTGTATTCAATGTCTTCATTGAGGAGTTGATGGAGAGATCTTTTTTACGGTTTATCAGTTTTTTGCAGGTTATTAAAATTATCCGAATTTCAATTCCGATCTGTAATTCATTATACTACCTGCACATTAAAACTTATAGCACCTGATATTCCCAAGCGGTCACCCATCTAGACACTGAAAAGGATCGATGTTGCTTAACTTCGGAGATCGTACAAAAAATTGGTGTTTCAATGTGATATGATCGTAAGCTCATTGATTAATTAAAGAAAAATTCTGTCTCAAACTGAGCTGAAAAGTTCTAGACTGACTATGATGCTTAAGCTGTGAAATCTAGCATACATTAATTTCAAATCTTTTTACTAATAACAACATTGTTTTCGACATCTAACTGTCCAAAGAAGACCTCAAAAGTACCTAGTAGTGACTTTACTTAAAAATGGACAAAATTTGGCATCGTGGTCTGATCAAGTACCTGAAGAGAAAGTGTTTAGTTTCCAAGGACATTCATGCTGACGGTTGCTACATTAAGCGATAACGCTTCAGCTTTATCAACAGTTCAGTGGGCAGCTGAATTTAGGAGAAGAGAGAGCCTTTTAGATGACCCAAGTTCTGAACGTCCTGCAACTGCCACTACCGAAGAAAACATTGATCATGCTCACCACATGGTGATAGCTGACAGGCTATGAGCCAATGCTATTACTATATCCCTTAGGAGAGTTGAGAATATTCTGCACAAAGAACTTTTCATGGCGAAGGTTTCTGTTCGGTGAGTGCCACGTCTTTTGACATCTGACCAGGCTGATCACATCACGGGAAAATCTGAAACTTTTTGAGGCTGGTCCAGCTGGTTTTCTAACCCAGGATGAGTGTTCGGTTCATAACAGAGACAGGGGGAAAAAAAACCCTCCTCATATGCTCCAAAGAAGCCCAGGATTGATTCATCTGCAGGGAAAGTGATGACCTCAGTTTTGGGTGATGCAAAAGGCATTGTGTTTATTGACCATATTCAAAATTTCAAACCATCTATGAAAAGTACTATTCCAACTTGCTAAGTTAATTATGAAAGGCTATCAAGACCAAATGCCCATGAAAACTGACGAAGGCGTCCTGTTTCATCAAGACAATGCTCCAACAGACAGGTCCTTCACTTCACTGCCTACTGTGCGTGACTGTGGCTTTGAACTGGTTGATCATACTCCCTGTTCTGATTTGGTCCAATTAATCTGTTCCCCAATATGAAAAAAAAAACACTTGGTGGGACCCAGTATCACAGCGATGATGATGTCATATGATGTAATACTCTATCTGCTTTTACAGAAGTGTTTAAACTTACTGAAACTTGATTCACCGATAAACATATATTAAAGACTACTTTGTTGCCAATCTACGAGCTGAAAACAAGCGATAGATTTTATTAATCTTAAACTATCTTCTTTTCATTTTCTAGTTTGATCTTCCTCACTAGATAACTCGACTGAGATTTTCTTATCCTCACACAACTGATAATCGCCATTTTTATATTCGGTGCTCAAAGACAACGATACGCGCTTTTGAACATATATTTCAAATTGTCTTGTTTTATATCGGTAGTTGATCGCCATACTATGTTTATAGTTGAGGAGTCTATGTTTCTTTATTGTTAAAAATATACATACAGGATTATATCATTTATCTTTCTGGTATAAATAAAATCATTTACCTCTCGGAGACGAAGTTCCCATATCTCACGATGTCCCTCGCTGCCAACCTCAGGTAGAGTGTTATTCACGGGAAGATCTGAAATATATCAAGTTGAGATATAAATATAAACTTTATTAGATATTTAGTAAGCTTAGAGCTTTGGTCACTGAGAAGCGTTACCTGAAATCCACTATTTCTGACTTCGCCCCAAATTAAAAAGAGAAAATATTTCGAAATTTTTACTATTATCAGATTTTCACATGATTTGAAAAAAAAAGGTGTTAAAAATAACGCTACCGATCATCCGTCACAACAAAATTACTAAGGGTCATGTAAAGTAATTAAATTGCATGTTGTCATTAAAAAATCCAATACCACATTATCCTTACATTATTTACATTATTCGGACTATTGTCCTCATCTTTGTTGACATATTTATTACAACGTTTCAGCCGTTGTACGCTCTGGCCTTCTTCAGGTGGTTGGAATGTCTAACTGAACCCTTTATTTCGCTCACTTGGGTAGACTGTTATAGTTCCACGTGCCATGTTTAAAGAGAAACTATGTAGAAAGGGCATGAGTTCAATACCCGGTTAAGGCAGTAGAGAACTTTCAGAAGGAAATTAACAGGAGATATAACTGGCATCCATTTAACATTCAAAAAAAAAAAAAAAAAAAATTGGCAAGAGTGCAAGTGTGACTGTCCAATGCGTATTTTGACAACCGACTTCCAATGCGACGCACACGCATATCGACACATTTATGTTTCTGTTTTTATTATACTGAACTGGTACTGACAGTACAGTCGTACCATATCTGGTCTCTAGTTGCTCAATCGTCAATTTGATAAAAAGCATAAACGTTTACACGGTCATGTGGAAGAAGACTTATTCTCCACTCCACCGCGCAGTTATCCCACCACTTGCTCCACATTTCAAGCCTGGCGTTACTCAGTCGCTATTTTCATGAAAAATGCTTAGATTAGCTACATTCTTTAAACCGACCAGTTCAGTCATTTACAGCTGGGAGACAACGTACTAATTCCACAGTGTCGATATACCCTCATTTTCTCAGTGTTCAAAAATTAAGATTTTTACCCAAGAATCCCCACTTTAGGGAACAAACGCCCGCATGGCTACTCCCTTGATCACTACAATATTTGCCTCGTCAAAAACATGGATCAACCCTTATCTATCCTACTTATCCTCATAGTCTTATCTTTCTACCTCCTAATTTCAATTCATATCACACACCTCATTCATCGTTAACCTTATAACAGTAACCCTCTACATTGAGTAAGTCTCGAAACTTGTATTGGTTGAATCTTAGTTAAAAACATCCAATTTAAGGTCCTCTTTGTTTATAGTTGTTTGTAATTATTTTGCGTGTAGCTGAAGTACATAAAAAGCATTATTTTTTCTGAGCATTTTTTCACACATACAAAGAAAAAAGAATATAAACTGAGATTTACCTTTCTTATAAGGACATTGCCACTTTGGCAAAGAAAATAAGGCTAGAAAAGGTACGAGAAAACCAAAGTTGGCACCTTGCATGATTGGAAGGCTAGGAAAAAAATGAAGAAATAAAAATAAAGAAAAATCTGAAATAAAAGTAAAATATAATAAAAAATAAATAAAAAAAAGCTTGTGAAAGGCCACAAATTTCTTCGAATTTTTGTGTTTCATTTTCCATTTTTTGTTAAATAACTTCTCAGGTGGTTAAAAATTTAACTAATGTTTAGCAAACTACTTTAAATGATTTAACAAAGTTTAGAATAAAAATAAATAAAACCAATTATGCTGACTGGTTTGTTTATCGTATAAGAACAGCTTATGTAAATGGCGTATTGGAGAACGAACATTACAATTAGTCATTATTAAATCTTTACTGTGTAATATTCTATTAGCGATATCATTTTTGTTTTGACCGTGATAGTTATATGATTACCAAGATAAAAATTGGTGTTGCCTCAATTTTACCGTTCGCTCATAATCATTATGTTTTTTGCAAATAAAGGTTTGTGAAAAGACGTATTCAAAAATATATATGTGAAAAATACCTTTAATAAAATATATTTTATAAACAAAGTCCTAGCCGGTTCGATAATTACTTGAAGTGATTTCAGTTTATAATCATTTATAATAGTGGAAACATTTCAATTTATTATCATTTATAATAGTGGAAACATTTGCCGAAAGTACTATAAAGATCAACAAACGTCGCGGTCTTTTGCTGAGAGTCCTTTCATCGATCTTTGTTTTTGAAGTGAGGGCTAACAAGTTTTGCTCCTGTTACTGAATTCTGGTTCACTACTATTAGTAATTAAGTAAGTCTGGCTACTAAATCTGCCTGAGAGAACATAAAACAACCGCTTTGAGTTGAGATCAACGTATAATATCTGTTTTTCTCTCCAGTGTCGTGTTCAGGCATGAGACCGCAACAAGATGAGGTGATCCTGGTTCTGAGGATTTCGACCTTGTTATAGCACCAAAAGGAGTATTACAAAAAATGTATTACTTTGTGAGAGAATTCAAAGAGACTGGTCACTATTTATATTTGCCCATACGTGTTTGTGTTCGCAACCCTGATCATATGTCATATACTAACACGCTACCTATCGAGGTAGTGATATGTTTATACCAGTGACTTATTCAGTTTAGATTGTTCATCAGTTAAGGTTGAATCTAAGTGATTTTTAAAGGAAGACTTTTGTTAAAATTCTGGGCATTGTTAGAATTGCTTATCTAAGAATTACAGCAAGAATTTTTCAGTTCAAAACTCAACCATGTTTAGTATCGGCTTAACAAATAATTAAAAAAATGCAACAAAAAAAAAAAAAAGAAAAAAAAAAGGAAAAAAAAAAGAAAGACGTTTGTTATTAATCTTGGTAAATAAGATATTTTTCGACCAATCTTTCTCTGTTAAAAATTCTTGGATTTTGATAAAAAATGTGTCCTAACTTACCGACATCCAAATATAGTTTGAAGCAGCGAGCTCAGTCCAGAAATAAAAAAAGTAGTACAAATTAAATTGCTGATTCCAACGTCGTCACCGGTCATACAAAAAATCGAGTTTGCCACAACAATTGGAAACACTAGGTTGCCACCGAACGCTGTCAAGTAGTGCTGCAAATATTAATATGAAAAATTAGTATTTTGGTGGATTGAAATCGTTGTTTCATCAGATCAATCAGTTCATATAACATTTTCGGTATAACTTTTAGGGTGCCCGTCGCTACAATGATGTTCAAATTTTAATTACAAATTGTCTGTTCATTTAAAATACTACATTTATTAGAAAATAGATTCAGTTTAAATAAAGAAGGAATCATAAAAATGTTTTTCTTTATAAAATAAGTTTTGAAACATTGCTTGTTATTGATAACTGCGTATTATTGATGATGTCCTTTTATTCCAAATCGTACGAGTGTACAGTTAGCAATACCGTAAGGATAATTACAGGCACAATATTTGTAAATAAATACAAAAAAAAAAAAAAAAACAAAAAAAAAACAAACCCTACAGACAAGTTTTTAAGAAGTCAGGGATCGATTTGACACTGGATTTATATTTTAAACGGGACCTCCCTTTTAAAATGAGGAAAACAAATCAAAATTTTTCTCTTCTAACAAATGTCGTAGGTAAACTAAGGTTTATTCAATGGAAATGTACAATCAATATTTTCCTTATCTTTCAAGAGGGGACCAGTCAATTTAAGTAGTCGATCCATACGTGATATGTCCATCCCGAGAAAACATCTGTTAATAATACCAGTTGATATTTTTGTAAATAATCACAGTTGATGCGTTGGTAGGAAAAATGACGTTAATGAGATTTGCCTTGGTGCTCTTTGAAATTCTAGGAAGTTTTAGAAGAGGAACAAGATGGTAACTATATGCGTTGGCTTTCTGACATTTGGTCTCGATTTCTCTGTTTATTTTGCCGTTTTCAGTAAATATGCTGCCCAGATATATGAATTCACTGGTTTGATTTAGCTGGGTCCCATTGATGTTAATGTCCAGTTTTTCTGGTCTCTTGCTGACGGTCATGACCTCGGTCTTACTGACACTGATCTTCATGTAGTATTTCTCGCAGTTGGTCAGTGTGTTCCTGCAGCTGGATCCTATGTTCCTGCAACTGGATCCTGTCATTTTCCTACCAATGCTGACATACAAGTGCCAGACAGCGACTCAGTGGTAAACACTGTCAGAGCACACGACATATCTCTCCTTCAGGCCATTCGCCTTGTCTCTGATAGACGACTGTGTCTCCCCTCGACGTCTAACAGCACAAGCGGAAGGAAAAACAAACACAAACACATCACAGTTGGTTGTTACAATAATATTGTTGGGACATTCTTGTCTATTTTGCAAAAAAAAAAAAAATAGTTTAAAAAAAATACACTAAAAGAGCAGTGCTTATTGAAAGTCTCATAAACCCATTAATATAAAACAAAGCTATAAACATTGTGATAAAGTCGTATCATAAAGGGTTAGTGCATTTGGCATCTATTTCCTTTCGGAAAAACAATATTAAAAAAAAGGTTAACTGGTCATTCTTTCACTAAAACCGTTCTTTTTTTTTCCTAACTACAGTCCAACACCTTAAAAAATATTTGACTTTTCTCACGTTCTGATAAGAGAATTCAACATAGTTTTTTCAGTGTATATACTCTTAGGTCTATAAAGATAAGAAATGCATTTACTCACAAATATAGCACTCAATTCAAAATAGTTTTATGTAATCAGATCACCGCACTTAAAGTGAAATCTACTTTTGCATTAAAAACTCGTTGCGGAATAGCTATGAATGGGATCTGAACAAATTCTACGAATAGGAGACAATCAGAACGCATGCCTGAATGCTATCGTCTTAAATTTCATTAAGTTAGCCTAAGTTTTTATTAAATGTTTTTCTCCTCAAATTTCGGTCTTTACTTGTAAATCATTGAGAGAAGGAGAAAAGAGAAAGACGAAGGAGAGAACGAGAATGAATGATTACGATATAAGAGAGAAATTCACCTACCTGCAAACCCAAAAATATACAGATGTACCAAGGGGGAACATCACTTATTTTGTATAGTAATTCCAATTCATTTCCATCTACATTCGTCTCACGTTTAACTAGATGGCTGAAAATTTCGAGATTTTTATTTTCCGAGTTTGTAGTGACGAATTCTTCATCCTGAGAGAAAAAAGTAATCGTTAAAACATGGTAAATCATCTGTGTAACTCCAGTTTGTTTCCGTCCCGTTTTTCTCAAATCGCATAATTTCTATGTAAAAATAAACGAATTAAAAGCCATAACCCACCCACTTAAAATTAAGCCACGTGTAAAGTTAAGCAAATTGATAAACTCAATACAGTCATGATCGGAGTATGACAAAATCGCAGAAAGAACATATCTACTGATTTTCTAAATCTTAAAAATTTAACCTTATTTCTCTATAAATGCACGCTCACTTGTAAAGCTGGGAACATTTAAAATAATGAATAATCTAATGATTTTTAAGGTTAATATGCAGTTTAGCAACCTCGCTCAGTTTGCATTAAAAATTCGCTGCGGAATAGCTATGAGTAGGTTATTCACTTGTCATGATTAGTGCGTAAGCAATAGTTTTCTTGCGCAGTAATTGAGAAAATAAGATCAGTAAACAAGGCCGTTAACTATATTCCCTTTCGCGCTTAGCTTTTCGCAGTGAATGTATGCAAACATCGCCAGCAATGTCTGCCCGCGACGTGAATGAATCCGAAATTTTACTGTCGATAACTCCAAAACGGTATATTTTTATCAAATGTATCAAGGCAGATTCGAATGAAGCATGAACAATAGCATAAATCTAAGTATTCTGGAAATTTTAAATTCGAACCATTTTAAATTATCTAGTCATAATTCAAAGATTTCTGTTATGCTTATATTACGCTTCTTAATGCATACATTTAAAAGCAAGCACAATAGCTACTTTTGTCGTAATTGTAAGTTACACGATTTACAGACAAAATAACTTTGCTTAGCGTTTTATTTCTAAGAAAAGAATTCTCTTTATTTCAATTTATTCGGTCTTATTTCTTTGTTTTTGATTCTTTTATGTATAACACCTATTCAGCAGCTGTGCCCTCTGATCTTTCTCATGGGTCTACTGTATTCTGTAACGTTCAAATGAGGACATTTCTTTCTCCCTGCGAGTTCTTAGAACTGATCTTATTTGACACACAAGTTGAACACGTAACCTCCTTGCGAACAACCTAAAATTAATCAACACTTCCTTGTCTGAGCTTAATAAATATTTCCCTACGTTTGTTTTTACGTTTTTGTTGTACGGTGGAGTTAATCAGATACTGTTTCATCTTCTGTCGGCTTTTTTGGCGCTGTGTTGTCTGTATGTGAGTATTGCCAAAAATCTACTCTCCTTTAAGGTTGTTTTATAATATTTCTTGGCTTCGTTAAAGATGGTTTCACTGGAATAATTGTCATATAACTCGCGGTTAAATGATTGTGGGATCTGCTTCATTTTTGATAGCGGGTGGAAGATGTGTGTATATAAAGTAGTTTGTTGTTAAGTTTTATATATGTTTAATATGTATCTATTCTTACGTTTTAATGCTATATCTAGGAAATCTACTTCTTTTAGGTTAGATTCTATGTCTATGCCGAATCCTATATTTTGGAAAAAAAAATTATGATTGTTTCTCTGGTTTTGTCTGTTTTTTGTCTGTTACAGTTTCTTAAGATTATGAGACCGTCGTCCCTGTTGAAGCCTATATCATTGCTATCGATTATTTTACTTAGTTCATGTAGTGAAAGTATACTTATGATACACAGTATTTTGAACCATCAAAGCTTCCCATTTTAATGACAAAGGTTCCTTTTTTATCCAGGCGTCTTCGTTGTCGAATAATAATGATTTCCAGGAATGTTTAATGATTTTTATTTTGTTTGTGTTTATTTTTATATATTCTTGAGCATAGGAGATTGCCATGTCCAGCATGGGTTCTATTATAGAAGGCTAGAAATCTTTTATACCTACTTGTACAAATTTGCAATTATTTAACCAGCTAGATGCTCCCCGATACTCGAATATTGCTATGTTGATCCTACACCTGCCTTTGTACTCAGTTCATATGATCAAGTCGTTATTAACTCACGGCTCAATACGTTCATGCAGTCCTCAGATGTAGGTAGCAACGTATCCCACATGAAGAAGCCCCGTTCCCTTCATAATCCTTTAGAGCTTAACCCTTCAGTTATTTAATCGCTGTCTTTTGTGGAGCGACACATTTTGCACAACGGAGACTGACAATTCTTTTTTCAAATTTCTGTAATTCTTGAGGGTCTTCCAAAAGGACACTTTCTTTTATGAGATGTGCATAATTATATTATACACTTATGGAGGGACTTCAAGCAAGAGGTCGATTCCTCGGCCTCAGCTTCGTCGTTTTTTCAGCTTGAATTGTATGTTCTTTCATTCATTTTCCGGCGTCCATATTTTGAGATCTATACAGTGTAACCCGGATATAAGAGACCCGGATATAAGAGAAACTCAGATATAAGAGAGATTTTCTCTGGTCCCAAATTAGAGCCCATACTTACCTAAACAAAATAGACCAAACCCGGATATAATAGAAAGCCGGATATAAGAGACTTCTTCTCCGGTCCCGACAACTCTCTTATGTCTGGGTTACACTGTACTTTTATTATTATCTTTAATTTTTTTTTTATCTTTGTTCTTTCTATTTTCAACGGCATTTTGTATCCTTGTATTTCTAACTGAAGTATGCCCGAAAAGATCTCTCTTTACTAACAGAAATTTATCGGCCATTATGGTTAAAAAATTTTATTCAGCAGACCAAAACAAATATTTCCTTTTCTGTTAGAAACGAAAAATTAAAATCTAACCAAAAAGAAAATTAAAAAAGAAACAGAAATTAAATAAGTTTCTTCAATGAAAGGAAGAAATAAAATAAATCTAAACACAACCAAGACAGATAAAAACTAAAAATAAGGCACTTAAAATCGAGTTTTACCAGCAGAGGAGATTAAATATGAAAAAAGGTCGGTGTAAAACGGCATCGGTAAATTAAAATGAAACGAAAAAGTATAATATAACTATATAATTATTCAAAATAAAACAACGCAGAAAAGTTTTAAATCAAAACTTATATGAATAAATTTAAAGCAAAATCAAAGCAACAGAAAAAATAAGAATAGAAAGATGAAAAATAAAACAAAAAACATATAACAAGAACAAGAACAAGATACAAGATACAAATAAAGGTTCGCTGAACAGGCGAAGGACAAAAAGTAAAAATAAAAGTAGAAACACAAACAAGAAGGTTAAACAAGAAACGAAGAAAAAAGAAACAAAGAAAGAATAATGTAGTACAATTATCAGTTACACAAGAAAAATAAAACTTCGGCTTACAGACGAGGGGGAGAAAAATAAAGAATGAAGAAACTGAAAAGGAAAATTCAAAAAATGCACACCAGAACACGTTAAGTCTAAATGAGCAACATAAATTCAAAATTATCAAAAGTTTTCAATAAAAGTTACACGTGTGAATCACCCCCCCCCAAAAAAAAAACCCAGACAAAACACGCTAGGAGCGAAACAAGGCTTGTAGCGGATTAAACCAAAGAGGAACGTGACATTTATTGTACGAAGAGAACACATGCGGCACTAAGTCAAAATGGGGGGGGGGTGCTGGTTTTCACTCGTCTTATCTTAAACCTAACTAGTTTCATTCATTGACCCATCCATACATATAGAAGTTCATTCACCAAAACATAACACTTTTCTCTCACTAGCTGAACCACAGTCATCAAAATGCCTAATTTACTCAATTATCTTCCTAATCTAAAATGTATATTTATAATTTCTGTGTATAATTTTGGGGCGGAGCAAAATACTAACCCTAATGATCTTATACAAATGAAACAAATATAAATCTAAACAAAATTATGTTAGTATTTGACCCCTCCCCAACAAAATTTAATTGGGTGAAACAATGCAAGATTCGAAACGAAAAACAAATATCCGAAAATGTCTTACACGCCCCAGAGAACTGAGAAAACTGTCACTTAATAAGAGTGGGGCGGAGAATGACGTATAAAAACAAAAATGAAGACGACAGAAATAAATGGGCTATTGCACTTGCATAGTTAAGCCGAAACGGCTCCAAAAGCCAAAGTAAAAAAAAGACAAACTATCTTAAAACGGACTGGGATGCTTAATGCCTTAGGCAAGAAAATATCCTCTTTCCCATGGAGTATCCAACATTCACTCTGGGACAGAACCTCTCACTCGTACTAATAAACTTTCACCTACCTTTCGCTGAATTTCGACGAAGAGAGTCACATCTTTTCCGCTCTTACTGATGTTCAAAGAAAGACATCAGTTGAGAAGAGGAGTACTTATCTCTGGTCGTCTACACCTCGACTCGCATAATGCCGAGCAGAGACAAGGGAACGTAGTGGTTATCTTTTTAAGAGAAGGTACTACATTGGTGCAAACGGAACTTGCTTTTAGGATAAAGAACTTTCCGTCTAAGACCATATAGCCTTCAGTCAACTTTCACAGTGGATAAACGACACCGTGGTAAAAGAAGGCATGTCCAATGGACTCCTTTCAATGACCACATATCACGCACTTCGGCGAACACGCCAGCCTCGCTGTGTAATGGTTTTTGTCGATCCAGAGAGCCCCTCACAACACTAGCCAGGTGAGTGATACATCGCTGTCATTAAGGCATTTTACCTCGGGCGCCCAAGGTCAAATGACAGCAGTATTCAATGAGCAAGCGAATTGTAGATTTGTAAATGTGCAAGATGGACTCTGACGATGAAAGATTTCTGGTACGACACAGTGAGCCAACATTCCTTGCAGTAGATGCCGCTATTGAGTCGATGTAGTCGCTCCACTTCAAGTCAGTGAGGCCAAGAATGTGCAGTGTGTGAAGCGTTGAGTAAAGCGTTGGGATATATTCCCATTCTTCAACCAATGGTTGAACATCAGTGACTACTTCAAGTACATCTCATAGGGAATACCATCTACCCCTGAAGTCTTGTATCGACAGACCTGCTTCTCATATTTCCTTATGGTTCCTTCACACCCAGCCGATTCTCACCCAGCCACTTGATTGAGCCACCAGCTATAATCAGCCGCAAACAACCTAATGATAAAGTGCCCCCACATTAAAGTTTGTAAGGATAAGTCTCGAAAATCCTCCACCTCGAACAACGAAGTGTTGAATGTCAAATAACCAGTCAATCTAGGCTTAAGCTTATCAAACTTTACCTGCATATTGACGATCCTAGTAAACTATTGAATGGAAAAGTTGAACACACTAAGAACCCTACATCAACTCTTAATTAACACCCGGTTAATATAGCTCGAACAAACTAACGAATCCGCGTCGCCACTATTTGTTAAAGTCAACACTAATTCCAGGGGTTATTCATTTCTAAACTTGTAGACTAGATCAGATCGCTCGATAAAATCTCGAAATGGTTTCACGTCCGGGTTGCTAGTACCCAATCTTCGCCCACTACGATCTGTATCGTGATCAAGGACAGCGTCCTAATCACCCGCTGAATCTACTTGCCGAGACGTCGCCAAAAACGTCTTGACCCACCAGAAAAATACCTCCCGTTCCGTTCTGTAGTTGGGCGCATAAACCCTGATGAAGCGAAGAATCTTACCTTTTATGTGGCATCCAAAACACAAATCCCGCCCTCAGGATCCGTGAACACAAAAGAACACGACGATGATCAACCAAGAAACTCCTCTGGAGCTACTATCAAAATAAGCTGAATAGACGTGAAACCTCTTAAATAGAATATTCTCTTAAGCACTGGCAATCAGATGGGTCTCCTGCAAGCAACAAATATACTCCGAGACGCTGAGGATCGCGAACGAGTCTTGCCATTCGATAAACTGATCTCAGGCCCTGGACATTCAGACTAGCCAACCAAAGAGCCACTGAAAGACACTTACCATAGGGTTAAATTTCCTGCCTAAACATTGTTGGAGTGAGGACACCGACGGCCTCTCCCATTGATCCTGTGCCCATGCTTGTTTTGATGGCGCCGTCAGGGGATATGCCACCGATGTCCCTAAGAAGGGTTAGGTTGAGAACACTATAAAGGCAGGGGGAACAAAAACGGGGACCCGCCCACAACAAAAATATTTCAGTTTTACCGTATCTTCATTCTCTTAGACAGCCAACGGGGGGTGTCTTAGATGCTTTGTTAGCCCCTCCACCAAACACTCCCGGCCCAATTCTTATCACTGCCAGGATGTTCTTAGCCTTCGAGCTGGCAGCAAAGAGGGGTGAAATAAAAAATAAAAAAATAAAAAAATGAAAAGAAAATTCACAAAATCAGAACAATGGAAAAATTGAACACAACAGATGAAATAAAGTCAAAACATAAAATTCCTTAGGAAGTCTTTGGCTCAATCAAAAAAGAATTTGCTATTAGTGGACGAAAAGCGGTTTGTTACTGATCAAATGGAACCCTCATTAGATTTAATACCATAAACATATTTAAAGAAATGACATAGGGAAGCTACTTAATGGTGGAAGAAGTCAAGATGCCAGTTCGAGACCAATAAAAATGCAAACACTTCTTTGAATTTTGTCAAGAATCTCGAGATATATAGTCGGAGCAGCAGGCCAAATATGGTATCAATATTGAATGCACGGACGAATGGTACATTTATAATTTTGCAAGTTCTTAGCAGTAAACCATGTAACTTAGGTATAACCATGTAACTTAGGTATAACGTGATGAAAAAGGTCCCAAGCTTAAAAACCAAGTTTTATCGTAAAAAAACGTTTATCTTATTATTAAGAGGAAAGACCAAAGTATTTTAAATTATTTTTTTTAAATATTTTAATTCTTTCTAGCATGTCCAAACTTTTGGTTAAAAATCTTGTTTTATTTTACGTCAGCGCTCATGTAATATTTACCATTAATGTTTTAGTAACTTTTTCAGCTGAAAAACATTAATTTGGAAATTCTTGCAAAAAATCAAATAATTATTAGATTTTAGTGAGACTTTCAAAACTTATTCACAAATGAATGAAATTATTTTAGAAATGTTTGTTTTTTAGAAAGTCATGGTGAAAATATTTTTTACATCTGTTACACCCACCCATCCATACTTAAGTCTATGAAAACTCGAAAATTCAGTTTCTGTGTAATTTTGTGATAACACTAGTTATAAGTAGCAGATTTTGAAGAATATAAAGAACCAATTTTTTAGTAAATTTCGACCCGATATTACCCCAAATTCAGCTCTGAATTGTAAAATACAAAACCTAATAAAATTAAGACATTATTTAATTAAAAAAAGGTTTTAATGGTTTTCATGAATAATATATATTAAGGACACTATTGTCTGAAGCTCAAATATTTTTTCAGATGAAAAATGAATTTTTACAATAATTGTTTTCCTTTTTTCCAGTTTTAAATACAAAATGTGTGTGGATTGTTAAATATTTTAAAATTAAGTTTGAATATGTGTATTTTTGAAAATGCTGTTATTAAAATATCTATTTTTACAGATAAATATGAAAGCTTAGTACAATCTGTGATACGATAATATTTTTAAAATATTTTTTAATATGCAAAAAAATATTAAAAACATTTTCTCGCGGTTCAGAAATAATAGATCACTGCTTTAAGAGAAAGGCCTTAAAAAATTGCTTTGCTTTCGTTCTGGCTAGCACGTACCAAACTCTCTGACTGACCAACATCGTCGCATTTTAAAAATTTAATTTTCTTTTTACATCCTATTTCACTAAATGTTTTAATTTCATTTTTAAAATACAATTAATTATTTGTTTTTCAGTGAGAGACATACTGCAATTATTAATTATTTTATTTTTTAAATTCGACTTTAGTGGCAGAAACAGTGCAGGCTTTGGACATATCTTCGTTAAAAAGTACCTAAAATCAATAGAATATTAGAGTTTTGAAAGTATTTAATTTTTTAAAATTACTTTAGTGTTAAATAAGCAGTTACGTCTGTCCTTCCGTCCGATAAATTGCCATGACGTTAGTTGATGATACATTAACGTAAACATCAATTCACCCCTTCAAATTCAATAACCACGGTTAGACATGCTTCTCTTATTTCGAACTAAAATTTTTCTACTAAAAATTAAGTAATTTTTGTTTCCAGTTATATTAAGTAAACTTTAAGTTTTCTAATTTTCCTAAAATAACTTTTCAAAATGTACAAATTGATTTTTACGAGTATACTAAACGGAGAATTTCATTTTTGTTAACAAAGTTATCAAAAATGGCTGACATGATCTATTTTATGGCTATTTTGCTGACTAAAAAAAAAAAGAAAAAAAAAAAAAGAAACAAGATTTTTAACTAAAATTTCGGATCTACTAGGAAGGATTCAAAAATGTAAAAAATAACCAAAAAATACTTTGGTCTTTCCTCATACATAACATAAACATTTAGACGATAAAAAAATGTTTATCAAGTTTGGGGCCCTTTTCATCAGGGTATGATCTTTTTTAGTGAAGTATATAAGTCCCTAATGTAACTGATTCAATATTATTGCACAACTTTATGTCAATAAAAAACGTGAGACTAAGAAGGTGCTATGATTTGCTCTCATAGATGTGTTAGTATCAATCATGATGATGCAGAGAAAATGGTTCTCTATGATGATTAAAGGATGAGTTACGCTTTAGAAGCGTTAATTTTATAAGCTATTTCTTTATCCAAATGATTCGATGTCATTTTCTAGAGAAGCTTTAAATTTTACTTTGTAGGGCTGATCGGACTTACTATTAAGTCAGGAGTAATTGTATCATCATCATAAATAGTTGAGAAAAAATGACATCGGAAGCCATTGTTATAGATAAGAAACAACGTAGATCCAAGGATAAAGCCCTGGGGAACTTACGCGTTGATGTGAAATAATCTAAATTCAAAAGGGTGACCGTTCAACACACACTTCACTGCACATCTTTTTCAGAAGAATTGAATTAAGTCAAATATATAGCTAAAAACACCATAACTCTTGCACTTGTGGAGAAGGTCAGCATGCTAAATCCTGTCAAACGCCTTCGAGATATCTGATTTCTACCCTAGAACGGGAGTTGTACTCAGTGATATGCACATAACCCCACCACTGGTTTCAGACATCATTTCCAAATTAGACCCCCACAAGTCAAGCGGAAATGACGTGATTCTAGCCGATTCAAATTTACTCCAGAACTCGCTCCATTTCTCTTCAAACGTTACAACAAATGCCTCAATCCTGCCTGCTTTCCAGCTTGTTGGAAATCCTCCTCTGTAGTTCCTGTTTTAAGAACTCTGGAGAACCCTCTAACTTCATTTCGACAAAATATTCGTGGCTCTAATCAATACTGAAGTCGTTAAGCATCTTACTTCTCACGACCTCACCTTGGACAAACAATACAGCTTTCGTTTCGCCAGGTCTACTGCAGATGTATTAACGGCCATCATTGAATATGTATCCCAAGTTGTTCATAATAACTATGATACTTTTTTGTGGCTCTAGATATCTTGAAGGCGTATGACTGGTCTTTTACACGGGCTCCAGGGCAACGGTATTACAGGACGATTGTTTCATTTAATCCAATTGTTCCTATCAAATCGTGAAATGAAGATCGTTTTGAACGATCTTGCTTCCAGATCCTTTCAGACGATCTTCATCAAGTATCTTCCTGATATCATCAGTTCCCAAGTGTTTATGCAGATGACACTACGATTTACTCCTGTCTCAATCACAAATCCGTCAGAGCTGATAAAGTAAATATGGCTGCTGCCCTTGAAAAGAGCCTCCAGTCAGTGGTTACCTGGGGCAAGAAATGGCTTGTAAATGTTAACGCCCCCAAAACAAAACTACTCTCATTTAACCACCATGGAGAATTTTTCTGCCTGTCGTCAGCACGCCTGCCGTCAGCATGCCTGACGCTAGACTCCTGGAGAGCAACAGACTGCTCCTTCCTGACCTCATGTTTTCAACTGACTACATCCAATCAATAGCTGCATGTAAAAGTTGGTTCACTGTGTCGTGCCAGATAATTTTTATCGTCAGAGTCAATCTTGCAATTCACAAATCAACCATTCACTTATGCATTGAATACTACTGCTATATCTGGTCTGGTGTTCCTGCTATTCATCTCGCTAAAAAGTAATTGAATTAACGTGAGCTCCTTCTATTTATAAGTTTTAAGTACTCAGTAATCTTAAAAGTTTAAGAAAATATTTTCCCTAATCTAATGTTTTATTGAATTTTTCATATTTTTTAGCTGTAAATTTACTATAGTTATCACTCTTATTTTTTGATTATGTCGTGTATGGTCAACCGTAAAATAGAAAATAGGCGTAGTTATACATATAAAAAAAATTCAATATTCTTTTAAAAATATTGGTGCGTGATGATTTGTACTAAGCTTTTCAATTTATAATTAGTAAATATAGTTTTTGCTTAACAGTATCACCTAACCGGCGTAGAAATTTAAAAGATTTAAAACTTTATAAATTATTATGATTTAAATTAAATTAAAACGGAAACAATTCCTGTAAAAATTCATTTTTCGTCGAAAAATGTTTTTTCTTGAGACAATAGTGTCCATAATATATCTTATTCATAAAACAATTAAAAGCTTTTCTAATTTAATAATATCTTAATTTGATTGCACTTTTTATTTTACGATTCAGAACAGATTTTCGGTAAATGAGTAACTGTTTAAAAAAAAAAAAGTATATTTACATTCTCAAAAGAGTCATACTTTTAAATAATATAAATATGAATAGGAACAAAATTTAATTTCTGGAAATTTCGTTTAGTAAAGTGGGGGGAAGATAACATATGTAAGAAAACATTCTGCCAAGACTTTCTAAAATAAAACACTCTTAAAATAAATTCATTTAAATGTGAATACGTTTTGAAAGTTTCATAAAAATCCGACATTTGGTTTTTGTAAGAATTTCCAAATCAATGTGTTTTTTTACTGAAAAAAGGCATTAAAATTCCCATAGTAATCTTTGGTCCCTGCTGATGCAAAAACAACAACCCCCTCCCCCCCAAAAAAAACTAGATTTTTTAGCAAATTTTCTAACGTGCTAGAAAGCATTAAAAATTAATAAAAAAATTCTTTGATCTTTCCTCTTAATAATAACATTTAGCGAAAAAGTGAACCATAATAGATTCCCTTCGAGACGGAAAATTTAATTACTAAAATACACACACACACGTATATGTATATGTATATATGTATATGTATATATGTATATGTATATATGTATTTATATATTTATTTTGATATTGAGTCTGATTTGCAATCTCTTCGTCCCGGTGGAGCAGTTGGTATGAAGTTCGCTTGCCAACCTAACTGTCGGGGTTTCGATTCCCTCGGTAGTGGATGCGCACTGCTGATGAGTCCCAAATATAGGACGAAATGGCCGTCCTGTGGTTTCTATCAGACTCGATGAATCAATTAATATATATATATAAAGGTGAACCTAGAAGTGGCCTGACGTGTGCGTCTAGCATGAAACAGACTGAAGTGTTCACTTCTATGTTCACCTTTATATTTACACACGCTCTATCTCTGATATTGAGCACTTTATCCCATAAATATAGCACATCTTAAGACTATATTTCTTCATATCTATCTATCTATATATATGCTGTGGAAAGTTCTCAGTTGATGTAGTTTCTTTTATTTGGCACAGATCTTTGTTTGTGATGCTGTAGCATCAGTCCGCGAGATTCGAAGGAAGATTGTCCTTTCTAAAATCTACAGGGTTCATTTCTTGATCTGGAAAAGGCTATTTGAGAATATGACTAGATCCCTTATGTCTATGTTTCGGTTTCGGCATCGAACAATATTGGGCGAAACTAACCATAGCGCAGCCCGTTCTACGCACTGTGCTGTGCTATTACTACTTTCGTTCCAATTCTTGAATCTTCTTGGAAAACTTGTTGGAGGACTGCGATTTTGTTTTTGTTCATATTTAGCCCAACTATGAATACCTATGTCAGCAGTTTAGCATCCCCACCTCATCATTAGCAAATTGGGCTCTCTAAGGAAAAACAGGTACGCTGTTTTCTATTAGTAGTCTTGTGGTAGAGACATACCTCGCCGAAAGCAAGAGAATGTGAATTGTCTGTACATGTGCTTGTAGACATCAAAGACGTACGAGGCGAACTTCGGCAAGTCAATATTGAAGTGACACAGCGCATGCGCTATCGGCGAGAAAGAGGCTAACACAAGCGAGAAATCTCGGTTTCTACCCGGAGACCGAGGAAGGATAAAAAGAGCTGACTTTTTATTTCAGGGCAGTTTTGTTCTTTGAGACTGGTGACGATTATACCCGTGTTCCAGAGAAAGAGAGACAGTACTGTTGTTTACAGAGTCCCGAGCGAAGCGGTGTTCCGGTTTTCCCGTTAGCTGTCAGCGGGAACAGATTCGAGTGGAAATTTATTTTTCCTACCACCCAATTTTCGTTGAAATCACACAAGTCTAGTAAGAGATTACTTGTGAATCATTTTCTCGTCCGCTTCTTGATGAGGCTTGAAATGATTTAGTACTGGGGATTTCAACAGACACGTACGACTTTTCCCATCGCTACTGTACCTGAGGTGATCCGTGCACGGATAGCTGCATTGCAGGTATCATTTTTTGATATGGATTCTCCCAGTTTTTTGAAGCTGGACATTTCGTCTATGGTGACGTTGGAACTGGTGTTGCCTGTGCTATTCACAATTACTTTGGATTTCTCTGTGCTGAGTTTCATTCCATATGCACCAGTTCATTCAGCTCAGTGATTTCCCAACGATAGTGTTTCAGTTCGTGAGTGAGTCCTTGAATTCTGTTGCAGGAATAGAGGCCGCGAGCGTTTCACTTTCAGATGTTTGTACCCTGCGTTGGCAGCATGATGGTGTTTGTTGATCCAGTTACATACTTGTCACGCCCATCCTGGAGTGAGTCGATTTGACAAACGGCCGTTGTTTATTCGGGCCTCAACCGATCCGGCATGATGTTCCTTTGCTTCTTCCTCATGACCCCTTCATTCTGGATTTCAGTTGGATAGCGCCTATCTCCTCTCCAAGATCTTGATCGACAGCCAAAGACCACAGAATACGATATAGATCGCCCACAGTCCGTACACTATGCCGTTAAGTCCATTTGAAGAACCCACCGACTTGGCCCCTTGGCCGCGTTTGCAGCTCTTCTGCCTATTAGTGCAGTCTAAACGCTGCTCCCTCATGTGTTTTATCCCGCCTGCTAAAGTGCTGGGGTGTGGCACATGTAACCAGCGTACATAAAAAAAATAACAACATAAGACTAGATAAATAAATAATTATTCACTAATAAATAATGTAATAAAATAATTGAATAATTAATAACAAATAATCATGTTTTTTTATTATTATTATCATACTAATATTGATTATTAATATAAAAATTGAATAAAACAAGTTAAATATAATAAAAAAAAGCAGTTTAAAGCTTAGAAAGCATAATTTAGCAATTAAGCGTCAAGAAGGACGCGTTTCTTCTAAAATTGAAAATCTTATCTTTAAATAATCGTATAAAAAAGCAAATGTTAAATTATAAGAAAGTAAATAATTTACCATTCACTTGTGTTAAATTTAAATTCAGCTTTGCTGATATAATGTATTTGAATGTTATAATGAAATGAATTAATCAGTAAATAAATAAAAATATTTATGTTGCATTTATGTATTTCATGTCAACAAATACGTGAGATAAACAATGATGAGAATATTAAATAAGTAATATATATAACTCGAAATATCCAATTAAATAAACTATATGCATAAACCGTATAATAAAAATCACTTTCCTTTAAGGTTTTCGTTGATTCCATTTATTTCCTTCAAGATGAGATAAAAAAAACACGTCCGTTAATAGATGACTGAACCAAATTCAAAACTTTATCTGACACATGAATTTTACGTCATTAACAGAATTATTTTAAACGATTTATATCATCATAAAAGTGAGGTTTTCTTTCTAAAGAGAATACAGTTTACAGTTCAGATTTACGTAAGTGAACAATTTTATTTTATATATATATATATATATATATATATATATATACCATCAATAAATTAACGTGAAAAACATTATATTACATCACCAACCTTTATTGAATCCATTTCTAAAGAATTTAACGTGTTTAACTGAAACATACTGTATATACCTAAGAACACAGATACACACACACACACACACACTTACGAATATACATTATCATTTGAATTAGAGAAAGTAAAATTATACATTATAAGAAATTTAAGTTACATGAGCATACGCTTGAAGTGCTCTTAGAAAACACTCTTTTAACATAAAGCAACATTTACTGTTTTTCCTGGGAGGCTGGGTATCCGTTAATTTCTTGAAATTTTCGATGAACACGTCGTCTCTCTTTGAATTTGGAACGCTACAAATTATACTAACGTTGTTTTAAAAAGTCGAATTCAAGTGAAACATGATTAACCAATAAGAGACAAACAATCAAACCATTTTTACTGAAAATAGGTTTCTAAATTTCATTACTATCGCTCTTTCCAGCACTGATGGGGTTTCCTTTCTAACCTTTTGTTTAAAATATTGTGGAACGTTGACAATGTGATTATGTCATTATTTTAAACAGCTTCCTACAACCCAAAGTATTTTTCGGCCTTAAAAATAGTTTACAAATGGTTGATAAACCGTAAAATCAATATGTATCATAATAGAACGGAAGTCACACACACACATGCACAGATGCATTATTTAATATATTTTCTGTTTGTACTTTATTTTTATAGATATAATTTATTTAAGTAAATTTCTTGAACATTTAAGCCGGTAAATGTAATTACTGTTTAATTAAAAAAAAAACAGAGCATTTACTTAGATGAATTATATCTATAAAAATAAAATATAAACAATATATATACATTAAGAAATGGACAAAGTCCAACAATATATTTATCAAAGACATTTTTATGCTTAACGTTCTTTTTATAGATACAAGTATTTAAGTAAATGCTCTGTTTATAATAAACAGTATTAAATAACATTTACCGGCCTGAATAGCCGAGAAATTTTCATAGAAAATATTCGTCCTTTGACAGGATTCGAACCTGCATCCTATACGGAACCGTCATTTACGCTGACGTGCCTTAACCGACTCGGCCACAAAGGAGCGTTCGGTAATCAAGGTCGAATTTACTGCTTATAAAATTCAATCTTCCATGAATCTCGTACAGTCATAACTGCTCATGGCGTATCAAATGTAAACAAATGATGTCATACATTAAGAAATGAACAAAGTCCGACAATTTCTCGGACATTCAAGCCGGTAAATGTTATTTAATACTGTTTATTATAAACAGAGCATTTACTTAAATATTTGTATCTATAAAAAGAATGTATAAACATAAAAATGTCTTAAAATAATTGTCGTACTTTGTCCATTTCATAATATATATATATATATTGTTACGTTAACCCCATATTTATACCCTCACCTCAGATTTTATAAGTACATTTTCAGTACCTTGTTTATTTCCGACGAAACATATGAATCTTAATCACTTCTTTGTATCTTCAATATGCAGATTGTGAGATATATATTGTTTTTATAACCAGATGAGTCAGGGCCAGTTCTCGGAAAAGAACCTTCCCTTCTACCCCCATTTCCTACCTGGTCCCCGATGCTAAACAAACGCTGTTTGATATGTGCGAATGATGTTAGCCAGTTCCATAGTCGCTGGCCAGAACGAACGCTGTTTGACAGATAAGTGTAGAGGACATTAACAGGGTCAGTGAATGACGCATACTTTTTTTGGTGGGGCCAACACGGGACTCAACATATAGCAGTTTTCGTTTCGCACGTGTTGAGGTAACAACAACCACACATAGTTGCTGGCTGTCGGAGGAGTCGGACGTCACCAAAACCTGTCTTAGCTATTTGCCATTAGAAGAAGCAGTTGTCACCAGGCCCAGACTTCGTTGTTCGATGCCAGAAGAATTAGGTGCCACCAAAAACCAAAGGACGGACTCGAGAATCTAGATCAACATCGTCAATCCAAGTCGGCTATACTCCCGTGATTTTTCTGTGTGTTCTCCTCGCCATCAACCCGGATTGGACGTCGTCAGTCAAAAATTCATATTCGAACATTGTCAATCCCACCCTTCGCTTTCAGAGAGGTGTATGAATATCCTTTTAAACAAACTGTACCCCGATAATAGTCAATCGACGTCGATTCCAACCTTATGTAAGTTTCTGCATGTTTTTCCATATCTTATAATCTGCTGTCTCTGTATTCATATGTATTTCGCCGCATTAATATCTGTTTAATTGGTAACTTCTCTTCCCATCCCTTGTATTATTTAGTTTTCCTTTTCCTTTTCTTTTTCTTACATTCACACTTCGTGTATTCTATAAATAAAATCTTTGTATTATATATTCTCGTGCTGTTTTCTGTTGCTCTGTGTCTGCGTATTGTTCATTTTCTCTCTGCGTTTATCGACGTCCGGAATTGGAGAATTCCCCTCCCAACGTTCTTTTCTTTATTTTTATATCGTACCTTGGGATCTCTTATTTATTTTTTTTTATTTTCTCGTTGCGTCCCGGCTATCGTAGTCCCAACGAAACCCCGGGCGTAACAGAATATATATACTTAGGTGTATTGATTGTTGTATCTATGTGTTTGTGTGTGTGCATGATAGGGGACAAGCACATACAAATACATATGCACATACATACATACATACATGCATACGAAAAGAGGCACACATATAAGCTTTTACCAATATATAATAATAAAAAAAAAAACAAATACACAAGTGTGTTCTCGCAAAGTCAAAGTTTTTAGGGTAATTTGAATCTGTTTTTATGTCGGCACTTGAAAATAATCTCATACATTTGGTTCAACAGTTGGATAGCACTTTTGTATTTGATTATTTGAATTTTTCCTATAGACATAGATTGCATCTCTTCCGGTAGTTGTTTGGAGTTTGTGATTATCATTAATTAGCTCTGTATCATAGATTGATCTCTCATATGGACTAAAATTCGTCTTTGGAATAATCCCTACCAATTTCAATTTAGTATTTTATATATATATATATATATATATATATATATATATATATATATATATAAATGATTATCAAAACTAATATATATTCTGCACGTCTTTATAATATACACTTCTTACTTCCCCCTTCCTTCTCTCTTCCTTATTCTTCTTTCCTTCTACTCCATTCCGTCTGTCCCCTTCTTTTACAATACTCTTACTCTGTAATCCTGGGACTTGTATTCTTTTTTTCTTTTATGTGCCATATTCCGTCAGGATGTAGACGATAAGTCAAAACTTAATAGAAGAAACAAGGGACAAGAAGATAATTGGTGGGGGGCATCACCACCAAATATCTTCTTATCCCTTGTTGCTTCTATTAAGTTTTGTCTTTTTGTTTATTTCTCCCAAACCCTGTTCTACCATCCATTTACTTAAGCTCATCAAGTATGTTACCCGTTACTTTCCTCTGTCTCTCTTTGCCTCAATCTGTCATGTGAGTATCAAAGTTTTTCCAGACCTTCTTCCTCATTACGTGCCCCAGAAATTACAACTCTTTCTTCCTGATTTTAAGCATAAGTTTCGTTTTTGTTTCAGTTTTCACCCACAATCTCTTCGTTGTTCAGTCTTTTTGTAGAACCACGTTTCTGTTCATTATTTACATTATTCGGACTATTGTCCTCATCTTTGTCGCCATATTTATTACAACGTTTCGGCCGTTGTACGCCCCGGCCTTCTTCAGGTGGTTGGAATGTCGAACTTAACCCTTTATTTCGCTCACTGGGGTAGACTGTTCTAGTTCCACGTGCCATGATTAAAGGGTTAATTTCGACATTCCAACCACCTGAAGAAGGCCGGAGAGTACAACGGCCGAAACTTTGTAATAAATATGGCGACAAAGATGAGGACAAGAGTCCGAATAATGTAAATAAAGTACATAATACCTCATATAAGAAATATAAACAGACATGTTTCTGTTGCTTCAAGTATTTTCTTAATCTTTGAAGAGACTGTCCAGCATTCTCTGCCATACACGAGGATATCACGTAACAGTTCAATACTCTTTTCTTTGTTTCTAACGATTTTTTTCTGTCTCTTAATACTCTACTTACCTTTTGGAAAGCATCATTGGGCATCCATACATCTTCGGATTTCGGTGTCGCACTTTCTGTCCTTTGTTAGAACACTTCCCAGATATTAAAATTTTTGTACTTGTTTGATTTTAGTATCCCCGATTTGTAATTGCATTTTAGGCTCATTCTTTTGCTGATAACCATGCCTTCTCTCTTCTTGTAGTTTATACTTAACCTTTCATTCGCTACTTTTTGTTGGAGTTTTTGTAGATTCTTTTCCGTGTCTGCTATTAGGATTGTGTCATCTGCGTATCTTATGTTGTTAAGATTGTGGCCGCCAGTAATGAATCCTGGTAGGCCTTCTAATTCTATCAACATTGCCTCGCTGTATAGGTTGAATAAATCCGGTGTGAAGACACATCCTTGTTTTACGTCCCTTTCTATTTTGCTGGACTCGTTTTTTGTTCGTATGCAGGCGGTTTGCTGCTAGTATAGATTCTTGATTATTCTAATGTCTTTCCCGAATATGTCAAGGTTGCTCAGCAGCTCCGACAGATATTTGTAGCGTACTTTATCGAACGCCTTTGTGCAATCTATAAAACACAGGTATACACCCTTCTGCATTTATATTGCTCTTTCTAATAACATTATGGGCATAAGTATCGTGCTCATTGTTGCCGTGTCTTTGACAAACCCGCACTGTTCTTGCCCTGTCTCTGGTCTGATTCTACTGTGTGCTCTATGCATCAGAATTCGGATAATGAATTATGTTATGTGGCTCATTAGGATGATTGTTCAATGAGGTTCATATTCGTTTGCGCCTCATTTCTTAGGCAGTGCTATGAAAATAGATCTACATAGATCTTCCGCTATGTCACCATTGTTGGAGATTTCATTAATTATTTCTGTTATATTGTCTATGGCGCAATCAACTATGGTTGCCGGCATCTTTATTATTATTCTGTCTGGTTCTTTGTCCTGTTAGTTCTCTTATTTATTTTTATGTATATCACCTTTATCTGTGATACTAATTCTTTCTATTTTTGTACATTTTTGTTGTGCCATTCCTCTTTATCCTGTCTGCATTTGTTTCTAATTTCTTTGTGTAGATTTCTATACGCTGTTCCATGTCTTGGCACTGTTTTCTGCATCCTTTTCATCATGTCAAGAATCTCATTTGTCATCTATTCATTTTTTCGTCTTCGTCCATTTTTGTGGGGGATGATCTCGTTTGCTGATATCACTAAAGCTTTTTTCAGTGTGTTTCACTTCGAATTTTCATTTTGTCTTTGGTATCTTCTTTTCACACTATTCATATATTTATCCTTCAGGTTCGGGTCATTCAAGAGTCTGTTGTATTGCAATTTGCGTATTGCGTTAGGCCTCTTCAGTTTCCGTAGTTTCGTTCTAAGTATATATAAAACAGTGAGGTAATCGCTTCCGCAGTCGGCACTTGGATAAGTTTTGCAGCATACAACTGCATTATTGAATCTCGTGTTCATAGTTATGTAGTCGATTTGTTTTTTCCTCTTGGGCTTGTCCATGTCCATATTCGTCTTGGATGTTCTTGGAACCAGGTGTTGGCTACAACCTGGTCATTCGGCGTGTATCATTGGACTTATTTCCTCAGCATTCGTTGCTGGTTCCTAGTTCGAATTTGACAGCTATTTCACCATCCCTCTCATTGCCTACTTTGGCATTAAGTTCTCACATGATAATTATAATTTACTGCTATTTACACTGATCCTTGGCGTTGTCTATCGTAGAAAAGAACGTTTCAATTTCCTCTTCAGTACTTCGTGCTGTCGGTATATATATATATATATATATATATATATATATATATATATATATATATATATATATATATATATATATGTACACGCCCGTACTGATTATATGTTTATTAATGTAACGTTAATTGTTGGTGTCGCAGGATTTAATGAATGTTTTGATGAAACTCCGATCTTTAATCCGTTTTTTTGTTAAGAGATGGGGAGGGGACGAAAATTTTTTACAACAATCTAATCGAACTCATCACAATCTTTTTTTCGCTCGCGTGCATCTATGCATCTATCTATCTATCTATATATATATATATATATATATATATATATATATACATATACGAATGTAATGGGAATAAAAATAATATATAAATTCTAACGTTGACAGCATTAATTCAAAAGAGTGCTCAATACCGATAGTAGAGGAATAATTATTTCTTATAATTTTTTCATATAGACAAAAACAATTTACTCACTTCAAAGATGCAACTTCGTTTCAGTCCATTTAAAATTGCACTTCGACAGTCGAATATATACATATGTACATATATAAATATATATATATATATATATATATATATATATATATATATATATATATATATATATATATATATATATTCAGTTATATTGATATGAGTTTGTTACCCTGGGATTCACACTTTTGCGATCATCAGACAAACTGGTTTATTTTAAAAAAATAAATCTTTTATGTTAGTTTGTGTTTCATTATATTCAATTGAATCTATTATTGTTTTTGATTATAATCAATTGAATCTATTTATGCTAGTTTGTGTTTGATTATAATCAAACACAAACTAACATAAATATATTCAATTTTTAAAAAATAACTCAGTTTGTCTGATGATCGCAAAAACGTGAAACCCAGGGTTACAAACTCATATCCATACAACTGAATATGTAAGCTCTATCACTGATATTGAGCACTTTCCAATAAGTACCACGCATATATAATATATATAAAAAATTAAGTAATTAATAATTTTATTTATTTTTTCCAAACCCTATTAAAGCTATTAGTTAAAACCTAGATATTTTAAACTATTTACTGTAAACATTTTAAAACTTTTGTGAAGTATTCATGTAAGTCTTTATATGTACAATTATTCACGGCATGTTTCATACATTGATTTTCAAAACAATATTAATTTATACAATGGCGTTCACTGTAGCGCAAATGTTAGTTGAATTATTTCAAAAGAAAAAAAAATGCTAGGGTAAGAATAGTGCTTTTAAAATAATTCGACTTCGGTGAGTGTCGTCGTATAGATTAATATTGTTTTAAAAAATCAGTATATCAAATATTACTTACTTTTTCCCTATTACAATGACATTATGTCAGACTTAAGTCAGGTCAGTCAATATTCCCGTGTTTGGAAAGAGCATATCAAAAGTATTATTGGAAAAATTCTTCCATTTATTTATTTTTGAAACTAAATTAGCGGGTTAATCCCGCCAGTTTCAGACTAATCTGTAGGGAGATTAAGGTCAGATGTTGCTAGAAATTTGTCAGAGAAAGCGTAGATAATTTCCTTTATCATTCTTCCTTTTTCTCTGCTATCATCAATGCTAGTAAATTTCATCTTATAATAACAAAATATGCGGTAAAACTTCGAGCATACTTAGTTAAAATCAAGATGTACTGATTTATTTGGATTAATTGGCAGATTTGAGAAGTTAACTTTAAATGTATGCTTCTTTAAATAAATGAATAAATTATGGATAGGTGACGACCGAGAAGGAAAAAGGCCATGAAAAGTCAGTAGCAAAAGGTGAAAAGAAATGTAGAAAAGTCGCTTCTAAATGTTCCTTATGTGAAATCATTATTCAGAGCCAATATACCTTGACAAAAATATTTTTTCTATAGGAATAAATTAAAAAGTTTTATAAAGCATTAGTACGAGATGTAATATTTTAAAACATGAATCTATATCGTGAAATTAAAAAAAACAACATATTTAAAAATTTATATTTTGCCTTGTAGTAACACAAAGTCTTTTCAAAGTCAAAGAGAATGAAAATGCAGATAGATTTTTTAAAAACTGATTCTGAAACGGCGGTTACATTGCTTCCACTGAATGAATAAATATAATATATGACCGTGAAAAATAATTATTAAATGATAACTGAAAATAGAAGATGAATTCAGGAAACTTGCCAAGTGGAGAAATATGACATGGAATTCTGGGAAATATTGTTAAAGGAATCTCTTCCATGGATGTCCTGAAAGAAATGTCTTTCATATTCCCGAAAAGTAATAATGAAAACTTAGTTGTATTCTTTAAGCAAACAAGATGTTTCTATTTAAACAAAAACGCAAAAATTCTTTAGCACAATGTTAAAAGAACGTTAAATGTTCGCCATAAATAATGATTATTACGGCTAACATTTATAGGGTCGATTATTGGTTCGCGGGCTCATATTTCAAGTCATATTCCAAGATAATCGATCGTAAATGAATAGTTTAGATATAATTTCAGACTGATAACTGGTTATAAATCTGGCTATAAACCGTTTGTTTAGGAGGACGATTTTAAACACGAGTCAAGTGACTTCATCTTCAAGGCTTATCTGTAGTTTATTATATACGTAGGAAGTTTTTCTTTTTTCTTTATTAAATTCTTGGGGGGATGTACAAAAAATTCGGCATTAGAAATCAATTTGAAAAGGAAAAAATGATTTGCACTAAGATCCGCAACAAATATACTTTGTAGGCGTATCGTAGTTTAATGTTTAGAAAGTTTATCAACAAAACGTATTCGTGAGTGAGGAGAATTCGTTACCACTGCTGTGATGGATTTGTGTCAAAATAAACTAAGCCTGGTAAATAACCACAAGTGGCAGTAGGATAAATAATATAGTTATGGATATGAACCCGATTTTAATGTTTTAATTCGTTGAAATAGCACCAGAGGCCATGGTGTACATACGTTTGCATCAACAATTTTGTCCGCCAACAGAAAGACGAAATAGTTACAGATGAAAGAAGAAAAACGCGCATTAAGGGGTCTCTTTTTTTTTTTTTTTTTTACAAAACGCAGACGCATACCTTTTAAAATATCATTAATAACAAAAAGGTTTCTGTACTTACCGGTTTTTCAAAGGCTTTGATTTCCATGTTGTTACAAAATATTTCCGAAATATTTATTAGAAAATCAGCAGGCAACTCTTTACCTGTCGACCACGTGTTCTCAAATTAACTGGGCGAAGTGAACTACTTTTTTATTTCATATTCATTTTAGGTTTCATTTCAGAGGCGATTCTTACTCTTGGTAGGTCAAATCTGTCCAGGAAATTAATAAGCAAGTATTCTTTTTATCGATATAGATTTCACCGCAGTAACAAACACACACACACACACGTGTGTGTGTGTGTGTGTGTGTGTGTGTGTTACTGCATATACAGTATATATATATATATATATATTAGGAGTGGTTAGCGGCCCGAATTGAGGAATCGGAGAGCCGAGTTCTAATTCCAGTCGAATCCATTACATTCACTTAGGTGATAATACCCTTGGGAAAGGTATTAATCCTCTTCTTCTCCTACCAGCTATGGGTAAATAGCAGGATAGACTGGGTTCTATAGCCTATGGATGGCAACTGGTCTAGAAGGACAACTTTGAATTCAAAACCTGCGGGGGGTCGTTTGGGGACCTTGTGGCATGTAGTGCACAGGTATCTGTATTCGGCCCTTCAAAAAGTGTGGTTGGTTCTGTACAAGCCTTCACCACTATAATCAAATCATATGTGCTGGTGTCTGGGCTGTTGGTTCCTAGGAACTGAGTTGCTTGAACCTCATACATCGAATACGACGGGAGAGTCCACGATATTATTAAAGTGATAAAACAAGACGCATTAAAACACAGTTTATAACAAAGCATAAAGATTTCATAAGTATAAAAAATAATTTTTTTTTACAGTGAGGTTCACCTTGTAAAAGGTTCAGGAGCCACTTGAGGTAGAGGATTACAGAGTAAGAAACACAGTTTAAGGCGGATTTGTGGGGAAGATAACGGTTAACCCTAGACTTGAACAAGTTAAGATTGTAGTGATGCGGGAAATTTTCTCTTTGAAGTCGGTTCCATGGAGCAGCATGCGAGATCTACATGACCTCGGACTGAAAGGTAGGCTACCTGAATTTATTAAGAACTTTTATTAGAACTTTTCAGGTCTGCATTGAATCTACTCTGTCCAAGCCCCAAGAATAAGGAGCGCCACAAAGGAATATATTGTCAGTCACACTGTTCAGTATTAAAATAAATAAAATTGCGAAAAAATAAAAAAATAAAAAATAAAAGTATAAATAAGGAAAGGGGAAATCTAAACTGAGTTTAAGTTAGATGTTACAGGTGGAGCTAAATGCGCATGCGTGACGTAATAACCTTACTGCAATGGAAATCTAAGCTCTGTTGTACAAGATTATAAGTTGATAATAAATCTTACTAAGTAACAATAGAAAACCTTTTATAATTACCAAATCAATTACGCAAAAACATCAGAGATTATGTGGTGAAATGTAGAGAAAGCAAAAATCCATGATATAATAACATCCAATCAAAGTCAAACCAGAAGAAGCTAAAAAGTAAAAAACTTCAGATACACTTCAATCCTCGCCACACGAATCTAAAGATACCAGAGGAAATAGAATGTGTATCAGAATATATTTAAAGTTACAAAATTTATATCAAAGCATAAAGAACAGTGAACCGGGTAAAATCCGAGTAATAAATAATAAAGACTTCAATATTTGTCTATATCTCTGAAATGAGGTATTATGCTTCAGTTATTTCCCTTTAACTCAACTCTTCAAGTTTTTGGTTCACAACTGCTGTAGTCTGGTACTGAACTCACAACTCTTTGGGTCTAGTCACTGGATCTAACGAACGCCTTTATCCACTGGAGTTTGTGTTAAAGGCGTTGGTTAGATTAGTCACCTAATCTAACGAACGCCTTTATCCACTGAAGTCGGTGGCGAGTCATGATGGTTTCTAGGTTTCTAGATTCTCCATCTTTGCGGGGAGGGGAACTTCATTCCTTGTCATCCTGCCACGTGTTCCGCAAGATTTGACGAAGTTTCATTTGATGGAATCCTTCCAGTTTGCGGCTGTCACTTCGGTGGAGTACCCAAGTCTCATAGAGAGTCGAGATTAAAACAGCTCAGTAGACAATGAGCTTGGTGGTTTGTGTTAGCTCAGGATTGCCCAAAACTATTTTGTATAGCTTCCCATATGCTGCGTGGGCGGCCTTGATTCGGCTATTGACGTCTTTTTCAGTGGATGAATTTGATGTTAGTACAATGGCAAAGTATGTAAATTGTTCAGTATTCTCCAGGTTCAGTCCGTTGATAGTGATTTTGACTCCAGATTGTGGTTGATGTCCCAATCGTGGTTGGAGCAGGATCTTGGTCTTTACTACGTTGATGGTGCGTTCGTAGCGCATGCACACTCTGAAGAAGTTGGACCGGAGGCGATCTATGTTGGAAGAGGCCACCAATGGTGCGGTATCGAAGGTCGATTCCAGGATTGTCATGTGGAATCTCCTGAAGTATTGACACCAAGTAGATGGAGAAGAGATTAGGAGCAAGTTCACATCCTTGTTTCAATCCACCCCCTGTGGAGGGATCCAAAAGGTCGTCTAAGGATTTGCCACATGACTGGTCTTGAGACACTGTCAAACGTTTTTTCAAGTTCGTAAAAAATGATTCCCAGGGAATTTTACTCTCTGTACTTTTCCTGATTTTGTCTCACGGAGAAAATCATATCAATGGTTCCTCTGTTGGCTCTGAAACCACATTGACTTTCAGGGACGATGTCTTACGACAAAATCAGGCTTGGATCTTCTCTGTGATGGACAGGAGACATTTCACGGTAGTTGTCACAAATGCATCTATTTTCTTTTTTGAAGAGGGTGATAATATTCACATCCTTCTGATTTGGTGGAACTTCTTTTTTTTTCAGATCCGTAAAAGAAGGAAGAATATTCTTGTTTTGAGAGGTATTCCGTCATGCTCGATTAGTTTCAGGTTGATGTTATCAGGTCCAGGGGCTCGAAAGGGTCAGGTTGACTTGAGCGCAGTTTCGAAATCATAATAGGAAGTATTGACAGATATCCATTGTTATATCGGGTGCTGTGTGGTACGTCTGAGGAAGTATAATGCAGCAGTGAAGACACGAACTGAAAAGAGTAGGAAAGTGTTCTTGCAATTTCGCTAAAATGTCCTCAGTCGCGCTGAGTTTGGGGATGTTGTCAGTTGCTTTCACGGTGGATGTAGACTTGATCGAAAACCTTTTTAATTCCTGAGAAGAATTGTCCCATATTTCGTGTATTGTAGTTCTTCCGCTTGGTTTCTCCACTAGTGGTTTTGAATACTGTCGAGCTCCCTTTGGCAGTGATCCTTGAGATGGAGGAATTTGGATTTCAGTCGTTGAGAAGATGTATGGGATTCATATTCAATTTAATGCACAGAAGTATATGGTGAACAAAAAAATTAGACTTCTGTTCTCATAAGCGCTGCAATAATGGCATATATATTAAGAAAAAACTCCATGAAATAGCGTATTCATCAAAGAAAAGGTTGAGTTACTTCAAAGTGGAGGCTTTGGAAGTTACGTGCGAACGGCATTCATTGGAAAGTGAAAAGAGAGTTCAGTCGTCAGTGAAGCGGAGTTCTCATCTACAACCTGTTACTTTGGAGCAAGGAGGAGAAAAAGAGAAGAAGGAAATAATATCTGTTTTTAGAGCCTTAAACAGCGTCACCCATGAGCGTTTGACGAAGCCCAGTGGGGTAATAACATTTCTGGTTCCTTTATTAGAGACATCATGGGAAAATATATTTACATTTTTGACGAAACCCAGTGGGGTAATAACATTTCTGGTTCCTTTATTAGAGACATCATGGGAAAATATATTTACATTTTTGACGAAACCCAGTGGTGTAATAACATTTCTGGTTCCTTTATTAGAGGCATCATGGGAAAATATATTTACATTTTTTCTTTTTTATTGTTAATTCTTATTATTTTATTAATGAATTTAATCTCATTTTCCCACAACATATCCCATTTTCCCACAACATATCCCGGCTCTGTAATTGCATTAATTTATGTGAAGTGGTAATTGATGTATACTTTGGTTTTGGATAAGGTAGTTGTAATCTTAACTGTGTCGCAGGCTTTATACATCTGCTATACTGATCTCTCGGCAGTATATGGCCACATCAATTCATTTTCTAATCCATAAGAAACCGCCTTTTAAACTGACTGTAATGACATCTTTTGAACTGATAGAGGAACTGTATCGATTAGCAAAATCATATATTTAGAAATAAGATCCCCAAACCAACTCATTTCACGCCCCCCCCCCCTCAGATCAATGGTTAAAAGTGGTTTCAAATGAGTGCTATAAATATTAAAAAAGATACTTCATCAATTGATTGGAGCCGCAGAATCACAAAATCTAGCTAGAAGAGAAAATAATGATTTAAACAAGCTGTTAACTTTATACATTAAAAAACAATAATTGTAAGCAAATATCCATCAGTATTAGAAAGACATATGACACTAGTGGACTAGAGAAAATTAATTTCGGGAAAAATTGTTTCAATAAAAAAAATTATATGAATTTTAACTGAGAGTAACACAAATTGTTCGGTCAATGAATACCTAATGTTTCATGCATGGAAACGGCAATTTTACTATTGTCATCAACACGAGATAAATACAATCTCTGGTGTCCAGCTATATTGTTTATTCCGGCTAATGGATTATCAAACAAAAGATTGGTACCCAATGGAAATAACACTAATTTTGTATATCGATAAGCCTTGCCAAAATAAGGACCATCACTTACTTTATTTGTGCCTCATAATATTTTATCAATAACAGTTATTCTTCTGTATATATCATCTTTTTCATTTTTCGTGTTGTTTAAGAAGAAAAACATTAACAAACATATTTTCTGTTATTATTATATATAAGATTTTATTTTCTTCCGAGCAACGCCCTGTATCCCTGCTAGTATGCAAGTTCTATGTTAACACATTTAATATTAGCATCATGGAGCATTAAGATGGAACAGAACACGGAAATAAGCATTTCTGTCAGGCTGTATCTCGTACCATAGAACATTTTTTAGTTTAGTGAAAAGTTAATATATTTCGTGCCAAAGAATGTTAACTTTTTCGCTAGTTTACCTGTTAAGCGTCAAATAATGTTAATTGTATAAATGTTTTCGATTTGAAATTCGAATGTTGTTTTGTTTTTGGCTTACACCCGTTAGTGGAAAAAAATAATTTGGCGCTGAAGTCTTAAGGAGTAAATTGTAAAATAAGAGTCTTGATATCAGATAATCCTGACATCAAAAAACAAGTAACAATTTTATTGGTATCAAATTTCTCTTCAAATTAGACAACTAATGAAGGTATTTGATGCATAAAGTTCTAAAGAAAGGAAATTTAAATATATAAATGAATGAGAAAAAAGAAGCGACCTGATCGGATAATCATAAAACAGATGACGCTTGTAATTTAGACGTCATTTAAATCGTTGAAATGATATCTAAATGATATCTAGCATCATCGTTTGTTTGTTTTGTCAAGGACATTTTCGGCGTTGTCTTTCAGTTTTATGGATGAAAACACTTTTAAGAAAAGTAATTGAAAACAAGTGTAAAAATATTCTTTTTGTGTCTTGGCGTTATATTCTACACTGCTCTTATATTAAGTCATACATATTTCAGAGGAAAGCTAAAACAAAAAAAATAGCACAGTGTCGTCAGATAACAGTAGCTTCCATTGACTTCAATATTCATTTTATATTTATATTTACATACGCTCTATCTCTATATCTGTATGATATTGAGCACTTTATCCCATAAATATAGCACACCTTAAAACTATTATTTCTTCATATATATATATATATATATACTATTTACATTAGGTACCTCCACTATTTCGGCATAAATTTTCTATATTGAAGTTTAAAATGAATTTTTTACAACGAAAAAACATACTTGAAGATTTCATTTTAGCTTTAATTGAAAGTTTAATGATTAAATTTACGATTTCTATTAATTAAACAATTCTGGTGTATTTCAGATAGAAACTATATACATTTGATTGTCCAATTTAATTTTAAATTTTTAAATTTTCTTAAAAACGGCCATTTTCTTAATTTTAAGAAATTTGTAAACAAACACAAATTATCGATTTTTAAAATATTTAAAAAAATTTCTGACATGTTATTTTAGTAAAATTAAAAAATTTAAAGTTAAAGTAATCTGATTTGAAAGAAATCTTTCTTACTTATAGCGTAAAAAAATAATATACAACCAATTATTAACGATCGATCCTGTTAATCTGACCTACCTATTGATGGATTGTTGAATGACGAGGCGATGACAGCTACTACGGATTACCATCAATGACATAATTTTTAAAAGTCTGAGTTAAAAAAAAAAAATGATTCTATTTGAGTATGACCCACACTAATGGAAATACAATACATAAAATAAAATTATTTAGTGAAATAGTAAATAAAAAAAAGAAAAATTACTTTAAAATTTAAAGTTTACACTTTTAAAGTTGAATGGAAAATGAAAAATGTTATGAAAAGGCCGCGTAAAGGGACAAAACCCTTAAATCACGTGACCTTGTAATAATACTGGCAATTTCAGTATATCATACACGGAAATAAGGAATGTATTAAGTAAAAAAATACAACATAAAAAATTATTTTTAAAAAAAGTAGCTCAACTAAATTTATTAAACTTAGCAATTTTGGATTCGTAAAGTTTTTTTCTACTTAATTACTACATAATATCGAGGAGCCCTCCTAATACAGAGCTTTACACGATGTTAAACTATTATAAATTATTATAATTAAAATTTTTTAAAAAACGAAAAAATTCTTGTAAAAATTAATTATTCATCAGAAAAAAATTATTTCTTCAGACAATAATGTCCTTAATATTACTTATTTACAAAAGCAATTAAAAACTTTTCTAATTAAGTAATATCATTGTTTTATTGGATTCATTATTTTTCAATTCAGACAAGATTTTCAGTTAAATAGCTCAAATTTGAAAAAAAAAGTAGGTTGTTTATCATCTCCAAAGACTCCTCCTTTTAACAAAAAAAAAAAAAAAAAATTGAGGAGCCCAAAAGGTTTTGGGCGAAATTTCATGAAATTAAATAAGTGGGGGGTAACATATTTAAAAAAAAAATATTTTTTACCAAAAATTTCTAAAAACAAAATATTTCAAAAATAATTTCATTTATTTGTGAATAAGTCCTGAAAATTTCATTAAAATTGGACAATTACTTTAATTTTACAAGAATTTCCAAATCAATGTGTTTTCAACGGGAAAAAAGCGCAAAAAAAAAACTATGTTATTTTAACGTTCCCGCGATGACGTAAACAAAAGAAGATTTTAACCGAAATTTCGAACGTGTTAGAAAATATTAAAATATTTCAAAAAATAATTAAAAAATACTTTTTTCTTTCATCTTAATAATAACATAAACATTTTGACGATAATACTTTATTTTCTTTAATTTTTTAAATTTAAATTTTTTATCTATATTTTTCATTTACGCTATGCTGTTTTTCCGCGAAAACAGTGGACATGCCTAATTTACATTATTCAGACTATTGTCCTCATCTCTGTTGCCATATTTATCACAACGTTTCTGCCGTTGTACGCTCCGGCCTTCTTCAGGTGGTTAGAATGTCGAACTAAACCCTTTATTTCGCTTGCTGGGGTAGACTGTTCTAGTTCCACGTACCATGTCTAATGGATGTCAGTTAGCAGCAAAAATTGCAATATGAGCACTTGTAAATTGGTTGCTGAAGACATTAGGTTTATAAGTCCCAGAAATTCATACACAGATGTCCTTAAGGACACATGACACAGTGGATAAAGACGTTGGTTAGATCCAGTGACAGGACCCAAAGGGAGTGAATTAACAGAAGATAACTGATAACTGACATCTGTCGCACGTGGAACTAGAACATTATACCCTTCAGGTTGCACAAAGACGGCTGCTGTTTGAAAACTTGCAAATGATGTTTGGACCGAGCCGAAATAGAGAATGATTCAGTAGAAAATTACGAGGAGCACATTGTTGTCCAATTGTAGATTCATGTGTTGATTGCGAAACACGAATGCGATTATGTTGATTTAAGCTGATAAAGGTAGGTTAACTTCGCATTGTTTTCAACCTTAGACAAGTTCGTCCTATATATTCAGCTTCACACTGACATTTATATTTGTAAATTAAAGAACATTTACTTAGATAAGACAGTCCTTGACAAAGGAAGAAAAAACAGAGCGGGGCTTGAAAACAACACGAAACTTGGCCGCAAAAATGTGGAATAAACAGAGGTAGAAACTCTATCAATCAGAGTCTGACATTTTCCACCAAGTCAAGGTAATTTTAAATAAATCGGACATAAACTAGGACAGAACGCAGCCCCCACCCCTGCGCTCTGTCTTTAATTTATTAAAGCGTTCAATCTTACGTTCCGTCACGTTTAATGATATTAGTAGGATAACCATTATTAATTCGAATACAATGAATCCTATGTAAATCTTGCTGAAGAGTGTTGAGGTAGAGGTAGAGCCGCAAGAGGCTTGCTACATTCTGCCCTTGGAAGAGGTGTTAAAGTGTGGAGAATAATTCGTCACCCACAAGGGCTTGGAAACGATTTTTGAATTCTATCAAAGCTGGAGTGTGAGGTCTTGGCAATTCCCGCACAACAGTATTCCACTTTTGGCCTGGTCTGTCTCTTGTAAATGTAGAGGATAACAGAAGAAGTCATGTACTTACTGGAGCAGTACAGGGCGCCGGCCATTTTCCCTGCATCCTTAGCAACGGATCGTATTTACGAGTTCCACTTGATGTCAGGTGTGAGTTTGAGTCCCAACAATCTTTCAAGGCACGTTGCTTCTCCGAGAAGAGCTCTGTTCATCCAGATTGCTGGTAGTTCGGGGTCAAATTGGCGATGATGGAACGTAACTAGCTTGGTCTTCGAGCAATTGAATGTAACCAGCCAGTTTTTCTTTAACGCCATTGGGTAGTTTGTACAAGATCGGAAAAGAGATTAATCACCAATCTTTGACCATCGAGAGTTTTAGAGGTGCTCCTGTATATATCGTATCGTCGGCATATATGTTTACAAATGATTTGAGTATATTCTTAGGCTATCTTTTATATAGATCAAAAAGAGGGTTGGCCCAAGGAGTGATCCCCGTACGACGCTTGCTTTGACCGCTAGGGCACCGGAAGACTAGCCATTAATAACTATCTTCAGAGACATATCTGTTAGGAGTGATTTCATGGTCGAGAATACCCTTCCAGTGATTCCATAACTGAAGAGTGTGCGTAGTAAAACTTAATGCCACACTTTGTCAAAGGCTTTTGAGATATCTAGTGCTATGGATCGGGCCGACCTAAACGGGTACTGCTCGTCGCTGAAGAGGTTGTTATGTTTCTAGGTGCTCGACGGCTTTCTTATTGATTAAACCCTCAAAAAGCTTACTGATGATACTGAGAAGACTGATGGGTCTGCACTTGGGAGGGGAAGATTGCCGGCCCGCATTCTTGAAAACCGGACATGCGCTTAACTCTTTCCACAGGCTTGGTAAGGATTTCTCATTCAAGCAACGTTTGAATAATTTTGCTCGGATTGGAGATAACTTCAAGTTGATAATTTTAAGTACAGTCACTGGAACTTTGTCTATGACAGTGGATTTCTTAGAGTTGAGGCCTTTGATAAGTGTAGAAACTTTTCGAACTGTGATGGGTATATTGTGATTGTGCTCAGTGCGACTTAGGAACTTGCGGAGTGACTGGTCTTTGTCATCTAATGTAGAATTAGAGGTAACGATAGACGTGAAGAGGTTCGCCTTATCTAGCGAGGAGGATATGACCTCGGAGCCATTTACAATTAAGGGCGCAGCCGCTTTACTCCTGTTCATGATTTGGGCGGTGATCTTTCAGAAAATTCACGGGATCCAATAGGATTTATAAAAAGCATCCAACAATTGGGAAAGTAACGTTGACAATGAAGCAAAAAAAAAAAAAAAAAAAAAAATGAAGCGTTTGATTCTGCTACGGCATGCGAAATTATTAGAATTTTGTTATTGTGTCAACTAAAATTTATTTTCGACATTAAAAACACCAGATTTTATTTTTTTCAACGATCACGAGCTAAATATTACCACAATCACCAATATTAAAGTAATCAACTTTCTTGATGTGACTTTGGACTACAAACCATATACCAAAGATCTATATAACCACAGATACGTTAATAAAGAGTTCAACCATTCATTCAATATTTTAAATAATTTACATTATTTATTATTTATTACATTTACATCTTCCCCTCCCCAGTGCAGATTATATACTAAATTCAGCAATAAGGAAATATTTGATAATAAAATTAAATACATTAAAGAATTAGAACTAAGCAACCATTAAATAAATTTATAATATTTAGATAAAACAAAAAAAGGGAAAAATGTACAGAGGCACCGCCGTGCAATAAGGTTTAACTCACCTTTTAATCATAATTTTCAAACGAATATTCGAAGAATTTTCCCAAATTTAATTCATAAGCACTTTAATAACTCAGCAATACTAAAGATTTTTAACAAAAATAATGTAAAAATCAAAACATCAATAAATCAATATCTCAACATAACAATATTATACTAAATAAATATATGCCGAAACAAAGACAACCACGTTAACCTTCTTAAAAATAAATGCAACTACAGAAAAAATACGACCTGTTCCTTAAACGGCAAATATATGAGTGATAATATCGTATGCCGAGCTAGCATAATTTCCGGTAACGATATTAAATTTTATTTTGGTTCCATTGAAAATCTTTGGACGTTTCTATCATCATGGAATGACTTTAGGCAATGTAAGATACATAAATAGCACTGCTCTCTAAACTTTTCTAGAAATTAAAGAATCGTGGTAATATACCCATTATGACATAGGATATTCTAGCAAGAGTCAAATCTTACAATGGGAAAGGTAATATATGTAATTTATGTCATGCTGAAATATTAGTTATCTTAAAGCACTAATCCTAACTTATTAAACAAGAGAAATATATATATATATATATATATATATATATATATATATATATATATATATATATATATATATATCCATGAAAGCACCCATGACAGTCATGGATGTTTTCATTCCAGTAAGGAAATTTCAAGTTAAGCCGTGTTCATCTCCTTGGTTCTTGCCTGCACATTCGGCCGTTATAGCTCAGAGAAATCACTTCTTCCGGCTGTACCAGAGCGACAAGTCTGATTTCAACAAACGTCTCTTTGTTTATGCTCGTAACCAGTGGTATTGTGTCCTCAATGAAGCAAACTTACTGTTTGATGATAGAATGAAACAACGTATAGAGATTATTGGCGGTTATGCAAGAGTGCGCTGAACAACAACTCCTCAGTCCCTCCTCTGTTCAATCAATACATCTACAGCAGATAACGTTTAATGTTTTGCTCGGAAATTCTCATACAACTCAATACTCGACTCATCTGGAGTATCTACACCTGATTCTCACCCCCTAGAATTGGGTCTATACTGAGTGATATGCGTAGCATCCCCTCACTTTTCGACAAAAAAAAAAGATATTGGGACATTTCTTTTTTTACACACAAAAAAATTTTAACGGAATTTAACAAATTTATAAGCAAAGATTTTGAAGAGGTTAAAACGTATGAATATATATTTAATCTTGTGTGTGTTTAAATGGGTTATAATGAAGCTGTGGTCGGATAGGTGTAACGTTAGGCGTCTGGATAGGCATGTAATAGTGTGACCGATGCGAATTCGGTTTGATCAGGAACACGGTTCCTTAAGAGGCATTTTAACTCATAAATAATGTTGGTTCGTTGTGATTTTGATTTTGCTGTTGTGTTGTTATTTTTGAGGATAAGATTAGCTATTTTAAATTTTTTGTAGCAGATAATTAATTTGATTGTTTTTGTTCAGGACGATTGGAAGGCTAGACAAATAAAAGAAAAACAAAAAATATATGAAAAATTTACATTAAATTGCCGTGTATAATCGCTGTTTAGCATTGATAAGAAAATAACCCTTGCGAATTTTCTCAGTTCAATATAAAATGTGATCTTTTAACCCGGAAAGGAAACCAAAATAGTACAGCCTTCCTAAAAATGACTGTAACATTTTTTTTTATTTCTACAGAAACGCATATTTTGCCAAGTGAGAGATTAGAAAAGAACAAAAATTAATTAATTAAATAAATACAATTATGCTGATCAGTTAGTTTACCGTATAAAAACAATTTATAAAAATGGCGAACATTACAATGCTGTACTATGTAATCCATTACTAGGTAATATTATATTGACAATGTTTACTTTGGTTTGATAGAGATGCTATTATGCTTATCATTCTTAATTGTCTGCTTCATATATGGGCCTCCGTAAGTAATGGAAACAAAAAGAATCCTTGAATCGAAGTCTCTGTCTCAGATGAAGCCTTTTCAGGATTCATTTTTGACTATCCAATCGTGTTACTTTTTATTTTGACTTTGTCATATTTCGCTATCCCAATTTGCATTTGGGTTTTTGTGTCGGTATTTTCCGTTGCACGCTAAAAATCTTACCCCATCTTCGGACATGAGGCCGCAAAAAATGAGGCAAACCTGGTCATGTGGATTCCAACCTTGTAACAGCAGCTCCTCCTGGTAGGAATATTATAATATTTTAATCTCTTTATAATATTATTTTGGATAATGTTTGTCCTTGGCCGCACGTATAACTGACTATAGGTGACATTCTTGTCCCAGTGACTTATTCTCTTTAGATATTTTCAAGATGACAATCAGCCTTAATTGATACAAGAATGAGCTAAGCGATTTTAAAGGAATTCTGTTGTTAACATTTTTAAAGGAATTCTGTTGTTAAAATTCTAGGCGTTCTTTATAGATATCTGCATATTTTAGAATTCTTAATCCTTCAATTTTGATAATGATTACACGAAAACAGTGTTTTTCCTTGTAAATTACCGAAATCCAAATGTAGTTTGAAGCAGTGTCCTCAATCCAGATATGAAGAAAGTGGTAGAAATTAGCTCACTAATTCCAACGCTGTCACCATTCATACAAAAAGGCGAGTTTGCCGCAAGTATTGGAATCATCAGGTTGCCACTGAACGCTGTCAAGTACTGCTGCAAATATTGATGTGAAAAAACAGCATTTTAGGTGACTGAATATTGTCAAGAGTGTTTCTTCAGAGGAACAATGTTATGAAAAATTTTCAGTATATATACAATTTCTTATTTCATAGAATATGCCGAGTATCAGAGTTTTCGTAATATTTCGAAAATCTTTTTATCAGAAATTTTAAACATTGTTAATTTTAAACTACCGAAATATCTTTATTTTCTCTAATCAAATTAAAATAAAAGCATTAAGAATCAAAACAAAACGGTTTTTGTACACTAGTTACATTATTCAGACTATTGTCCTCATCTTTATCGCCATATTTATCACAACGTTTCGGCTGTTGTACGCTCCGGCCTTCTTCAGGTTGTTGGAATGTCGAACTGAAGCCTTTATTTCGATCGCTTGGGTAGACTGTTCTATTAGACATGTGTAATGGATGTCAATTATCCGTTATCTCATGTTAATTCCCCTCTCAAAGTTCTCCACCACCTTAACTTGTTATTGAACTCACACTCTTTGGGTCCTGTCACTGGATCTAACTAATGTCTTTATCCACCCTGCCATGTGTCACTGAGGACATCTGTGTATGAATTTCTGTGTATTATAAACCTAATGTCTTCAGCAACCATTTGCAATTTTTGTTGTTATTATCGCTTTTTTCTGGAACTCCTTATTACTGGTTCCCATATTGTATTCATTTCTATGCTTAGTCGGCTCAGGGGATTTTTGTGGCCTAGCATATGTGCTGATTCCTTAAGTTTATGAATTTTCCAATGGCGTTCTTTGTCTATAATCTCAACCTGATCCCACAGAGGGCGGTGATTTCCCTTTTCTCCCCATATGTGGTTAGCCACGCCTGATTTTTTCACCTCCCCTCGTGTTACAGCTTTCTGGTGATCTTGAGCCTTACTTTAAGGGGGCGGCCTGTCTTCCCTTTATATTTCTTTCCCTAGCTACACGGGATGTGGGATCAGGTTGAGATCATAGACAAAGAACACCACTGGAGAGAGAATGATTATGATGCAAGAGAGAAATACATTTAGCTGAAGACCCAAAAGAGAAATACACTTACCTGAAAACCCAACAGAATACACATGTGCCAAAGAGAAACGTCATTTATTTTGTATATTATTTCAAATTTATCTTCAAATACATTCTTCTCGGGTTTGACACGAGCGTTTAACCTTTCGACATTTTTATTTTCCGGATTTGTTGAGACGGACCCTTTATTATGAAAGAAAACAAATAGTTGGTAAAACGTGTTAAAACATCTGGGTAACACCATATCAACTCAACCGATGGTCCCATAGGTACAATCTCAAATTTTTCTGGACGATTAACGTCCTTAAATTCATGTTGTGGTCTTTGGTGTGAAAATTTAGTTTCAGTTTTTGCCTATTTCATAATAGCACTATTTGCCAAATCTGGCACTTTATAACGTTGGATTCCAAGAATATGCCAAGTTAATGTTTGATAGTTCTATAGTCTAATATATGGAAACAAATGGATATATGCAGATGCTTGATTTTAAATGTGTGCATTAAAGCCAAAACCCAAAACCGCAAAATAGCAATTTTGTCCATGTTAAGCAACCAACAGCAATAATACTGTGAAAAACATATATAAAATAGAAACAGGTTTTCTCCATATATTGGAAAGAAAGAGCTGGGCCTGTTTAAGCGTTTAATCGCATGAAATTACAGGATGCTGATTTGGAGGGATTACCAATTGGATAATAATTATTAAATTCTCAGGAGAATAGGTTGAATGGTTGAGAAATAAATAAAAAAAGAAACAAGTTAAAATTTATATTTTAAAATCATAAAATGAATTTAAGAAGAGTTCCAAAGAGAATCAAACCTAGAATGAACTATCCAAGATTTAGTAAAGTTTGTGAAATGAGTTAGAATGTCAACAAAGGATTCTATCGAAAAAAGATAGAGCTAAAGATATAGTGAGCGACGTGGTCTAGCGAGTTCCCAATAGGTTAACGGCGAACCTAAATGTCACAGGATCGAAGCAGTGATATTTTGATGGTAAGGCTGATCAGTTTAAACACTGGCTGCGAGCTCTCAACAAAAAGGCCATAATATATGAGATGACCGATACGAAAATGGTCGCTCTGGGGTTTGACGAAACGAAAGGCGAAACTTCCGATTTTGTGATGCCTCTGTTGAAAGAGAAGAGACAAGTTACCTGGGTAGAGTTTCAGTCTGCACTTCGTAGTCGATTTGGTAGCCTGCCCGACAGAAGCAATACGAACGTTGACAGGGGTTGAAAAGAAGGACGAAGAGACTATGTGTTATGGTCCAAGTTCCTTGTACCACGGTTAGAACCAATGAAAGAATAACACGAACACAGGTATGAAATACAAAAATATATTACAACAGAAATATAATACAAAGAAGTAGAAGTATTAGTAATGACTATCAGATTTGGTTAGAGTGAACTATGTTGTGTCGACAAGTATCACTATTCCAATGTCCTTACAATATGCTCTTAATTATCTCTCCTCGTCTTACAATATCTTTCATACCTCTTGAGAGGCGCAGTATTTATAATGTCAGGAATAGTCCATTATTATTATTATAGGTAAGTTCCCATAACACTTTGGTAGGATTGTTGTCGAGAATCGAAACATTAGGCGAGATAACTCCCCCAGCTCCAGGTCGATCTTGCAGTTGGTAATTATTTTATCTACTCTCTCTGAAATATTCAGTTATGGAAAGAAGTAGCTTGGTGGTGGGCATTTGAAGATGCATTTTATTGAAGGAATTCTTATTCCAACCTGATTCCCAAAGTTGTCCTTGAGCGGAAAGAGGGAAAAGTTACCATTACCGTAAGTTGAGAATTATTAATTCTTAACTACGGTACACAACGTACGGCGTGAGTCCACAATGGACTTCACCGTCAATCTCAATATCCTATGTTAATGGTAAACCCGAAACGACCCTATTGAAAAGGTACATCGGTCCCAACAGAGGAAGGAAATGAAAGCCGCATGAACCTTAAGGTCTGTATGATTCAATAAAGATAGCGGAGTTAGCGACTGAGGATGAAGAGGAGAAAATGAGAGACCGGAGAGAATTTGGAAGTAGAGTGGGTGTGGGTTACAATAGCCATAATACAAATATCAACTTAGTATATTCTTGGAATGCAAATTTATGAAGCGCCAAAGTTGGCAAATAGTGCTATTTTGAAATCAGCAAAAACTGACACCAAATTTCAAAAGTCCATAACTCCTGAACTAAGAATTTAAGGAAGCCAAAAATGTTGGGGGGTTTAGTTTCTCATAGGTGGGTACAACATAGTAAAATTTCATCAAAATCTAGGTGCAATGCGAAAAATCGATACGGTCAAAGTAGCCGTCGAAAAAGAATTCACGGAAAGAACATTTCTACTGAGTTTCTAAACTTGAAAAATGTAAGCTTATTTTTTCAATAAAACAAAGACTCTTGTAAAATTGAGAACAAATAAAGTATGTATAAGCTGAAGATTTTATATTACGTATGCGTAATTCAAAGATTTATATTGCAATCGATAAGATTTTACGATTTTTAATGCATAATTTTCTGTAGTTGTGCAAATATTTTTAGGTTTTACGCTTTGTGATGCATACATTTAAAAGAAAGCACTTCGACTACTTTTGCCGTAATTGCAAATTACAGGAATTTTAGACAAAATAACGTTGCTTAACGTTTTGCATATTTATTTTATATTGAATAAAAACGAATTAAAAGCAATAAAAACCCCAAAATTAATCCTCGTGTAAAGTTAAGCAAATCGATAGAATAGATACGGTCATAATCGAAATAAATGAGAAAATCATAGAAAAAAATTTCTACTGATTTTTATAATTTTTAAAAATTTAAGCTTATTTTTCAGTAAAAACACACACACTTGTAAAATTGGAAACATAAAAAAGTATATACAATCTAAAGATGTGAAACTATATATGCATAATGCAAAGATTTCTTTTACAATCGATAAGATACTTTGTACGTGCAGGTAGTGTAATGGCTAAATGTTCGGAACGACAGATTGAGCCCTATAGCCTTGGTTGCCAAACGTTCTAAGAGAAGGGACACTCTAAATTCAAACCAGCCTAGCGAGGGTTGAGCTCCGTCAGGCTGTCTTAATCATGCAACATCACTTCTCCTATGTTTTTTTAATCATTTTATCCCCAATAAGACAATAAAGAATAAAGTGTTATAGAATATAAAAAGCGAAAAACACTGTTAAAGAGAGGAGAGAAAAAAAGAATAGGAATTAAGAAGACAGATGATAACGATTGACATTGCATTTACATTTTTGAAGATCAATTTTGACTGGGAAGCAAGAAGCCGGAAGAGTTCCACAAGCGGGAAGTGTGATAGAAGAAACTAGTATAGTTACATCTAGCAATTCTAACTGTAAAATGACGAAACTTTGCTACCAACTTAGTAGTTTGTATAAATTCATAAAGTTTAATTACCATAGAGGAATGTTCAACAGAAGAATTACTATGAAAGTATATATAGGTAATGAACAGAGAAGCTACATTACGGCGGTGGGAAAGTGACTGAAGTCGAGATGCCAAGTCAGGACCAATAACATTGCAGATTCTTCTTTGGATTGTATCAAGAATCTCTAGATATATAGCACGAGCTCTAGACCAGATGTGGAAACAATATTCAAAGCAATGACGAATGGTAGACTTATAAATATGTAAGAAACGTAATTAAAAATAGAGGAAGTACGAGAACAAAAAGACGAAAAAATTAAAAAAAAGAAAAAAGCGTTTGTTTTTTTACGAAACGCAAACCTTTGAAAATATCTTTAAAAACAATAAATTATTTCTTTACTTACCATTCTGTCGAAAGCTTTGTTTTCCATTTTTGTTCTCTTTTAAATGTTTAAGAAATCCTTTGGTGAAATTTTCTTACGAAATCAGCAGGTTAATCTTTGTCTTCTGCTCAGGTGTATTCAAGTTAATTGTATCGATCAAGATACGTTATTTTACTGTTCCTGTTATGCCTCACTTCAGCCGAGATTCTTATTACAGTTAATGCAAAATATAGGTCAGGTTATTAAGTCAAAGTTACACTATTCATAAAGAAAACTATGACAAAGTGAAAAAGCTTTCGTGTGATGCGTTTCGTCCTTTTGTACTTCATCGAACTAAAGTGATATTAATGTTGATGTAACTACGTTTGCGCCCAAAGAAGTGGGAACGCGGTGAATTTTAAATTTAAAGTTGCTTTTTAAATCTATGTTTTGGGTATATAGTCTAGCCGATCTCATTTAGTTTTTTTGTCATTTTGTTCATGTTTCCATCACTTTTGTCAATAAATATCACACATTTTGAAAATAGATCTAGTCAAAAACGATGAAACGTTGAAAGAACCTGGACGTTAATCTACTGTGAATGATCTTGCCGATATTCAAATATTATATTAAGAGAGCATAATTGTGTAACATCCATCCACCTTTCGTCAAACTTCGCGAAAGAGAACCTCATTTTGACTTTAAGCTGATGCATAACAAAATTAACTGAGAACAGGAAAACTTTTCAACTCCATGAAATTCCTTCCGACGTGTCTTCCATATCATGACTTTTACAACTCTGTGTACGCACAAAAATTCAGTGATCATTCCTGCAGTGGTTACTGCTGCGTATACGGACCATCTAACCTGCACAACGCGTACCAGGCTGCAGTACTGGTGAAATTACCAGTCATTCCGAAAAGCTTTATGCTGACCCAGAGAGCTTTTCGTAACACTAACCAGGTGAATGATGACTTTTTGTTATTGAAACATTTCAACCTGAACGCCCAGGGCTATAGAGAATAATATTCTTCTTTTTTCAGACCGAAATCTTTGATCAGATAATCTCGAATTACCCACCTGAAAAAAAGCACATGATGCTAGGTGTTGATGAGACCAGGCTTAGCCAGTAAGAAGGACCGCATGGCTCCACGACACTCGGAATAGAATTGTGGCATACGCCTTCGTCAAAGTGCACATTTCTCAAAGTCGGAATGGCATTCTTGATGTATTTTCTCCCAGAATTTGCGCATTATTTTTCCCGAAAGTCATTTCGCGCCTTATGATCCTGCTATCCAAATTACAGGGAATTTTAGAGATTGGTCAGTCTGTTCTGCCACTCAGCAATTCTGGTGTCACCTCGAAGATTTCATCTACCTCTCGAAGTCACTTTGCCAGAAAATAAAGAACCGTATTCTGTTTTTCTTTCTCGCTCTCTATCTCTCTCTCGATATATATATATATATATATATATATATATATATATATATATATATATATATATATCATTTTACCCTAAGCAATACAGGAATTCTACTAGTATATAGAGAGTTACAAAAAGTGAGAGAAAAGACTGGGTATAGGGATGATTGAGGAAAGGATAAAAGATGAACGGGATTCAAGAACATAGAAAAGTGCGATTGCCTTTGCATTTAAATTTTTGAAGGTTGTCGTCTTTAGGGAAGCAAGTAAACGGGAGGGAGTTCTACAGGCGGGAAGTGCAAGAAAAGAAACTGTTGGAGTAGAAGTGGCTGTTGAATTTAACTATTATGTGTGTGTGTGTGTATATATATATATATATATATATATATATATATATATATAAATATATATATACATATATATATAATAGTTAGATTTAACTTTGAGTTTAACTATATATATATATATATATATATATATATATATATATATATATATATATATATATAGTTAAATTCAACCGCCACTTCTTCCAGGAATTGAGCCCTCTCAGTCAGTGGCGTGTTTATTCGAAGAATAAGTACGTAAAAATTATCCTTCCTATCAACCGGGCGCTGATAGTTCAAAGGTAGAATCTCTGATTGATGCTAAATCAGTCGGGTTTCGACACAATCTCCGACTGATGCTAAATCAGTCGGGTTTCGATCCGGATGTCTAGCCACACTGATGAGCTTTGATACAACGAAACAGTCTGTCTGTGGATGACATTAAATAAATGTGTGTGTGTGTGTTTGTGTGTTTGTGTGTGAACAAATGTAAAAATATAATAAATCCTATACAATACGATTCATACGACGAAATGGATTCTACAGAATAGAAATGGATTTATCGACGAGAAAAATAATCAAAGAATTTACACCCCCAACAAAAATATAATCTGGCAATTTCACAAGTGGAATTTCCAGCAATTTCGAAAGAGAAAAACGATTAAGGACTGTAAAATTCATCAGGAAGAATTCTGAGTATCTTCAAAAATCAGCAATGTTTATATTAACTCAATTGGATTTCAAGCACTTCTCAAAGCAGAAACATATTCAAGGATTCTAACTGTGATTAGGGGGAATTTTAAGTACCTGCAAGAAAAAAAACGACATATGCAGACATTTTCACGGTATCTCAAGTGAAATGCTCAGCACTTCTCAAAAAAGAAAAATAATCAAGGACTATAACCGTAATCGTGGTGGGAGGCGAAAATTTAGAACCTCCAACATAAAAACATAAGCAAGTTCATGTGCCTCAAGTAAAATTTCAAGCACTACTCAAAACAGAAAAATAACCAATCAGGTGGTCATTTAAACACCTCCAACAAAAAAAACATGATCAGGTATATTAACGGTACCTCAAATGGAATTTCAGACACTTACCAAAATAGGAAAATAATGATTGACCATAACTATAATCAGAGGAAATAGTAAGCACTTCCAACAATAACATAATCAGGCTCATTATGTTCACGGAGCATCGAGTGGAATTTCAAGCACTTCTCAAAATAGAAAAATAATCAAGGTCTACAACCGTGATTAATTGGACATCTAAGCACCTCCAACAAAATGCCCAGGCTTGTTCACGGTGGCTCCATTGGAATTTCAAACACTTCTCAAAAGAGAAAAACAATCAAGGTCTATAGCCGTTGCACAGGCTGGGGGGAATTGTAAGCACCCCTAATATAAAACATAATCAAGCAAATTCACGTCGCCTCAAGTGATATTTTAAGAACCTCTTAAAACAGAAAAATAATCAAGTACTATAACGAATCTACTGATGAGGATGATGAGAATGCTATAAAAAATGCGGAATAATAAAGCATCACTTGACATTGATGCTCGACAGCAAGTTTTACAATTTCTTGAAGGATGTTTAAATAAATAACTCCTCTCAAATCAGTGAGATTTATCACGAATTAATGCGCTATGGAAACAAAAAATGTAGTTCTCAAGTCTACAAGAAGTACCTTAATTGGACTCATTATGGTGAAATAAGTAATATTGTCTAGGCTCTCATCGATTTATGAAAGGCAACACCTCACAACCCAGCTTGGTTTTCGTTCTGGCAAGGAGTGTAATGATCGCATATATGTCATGAAAAAACTTCAGGAGATTGCATACCTCTCCAAGAGAAAATTATATAGCTGCTATATCAATTTCACAGCAGCATAAGACCACATCAAAGGAGACCTATCTTCATCCATCAGACACCGTTTTCCAAACTCAGACTTCACTGAATATCCCGATCTATTAGAGGAACAATATAGGTCCACCAAAAACAAACATGTCTGGCGAAGACCCCAATACAGAAACATTTCAAACCTTATCAGGCGTATAACAGGGAGGAAGTGACAGCCCCAGTTTATTTAATCTTTTCTTGGAATATGCCCTATGCATATACAAACACAGATGTAAAGAGATGGACACATTATTTAAGCATTCCCTGTCACATCCCAAATGAATCTACTAACAGATGATCCTGTCTCCCACCTCGAAGCCAATGTACTGGCGATAAGTAGGGAGTGGGTGGCTATGGTGATGATGTAGACATTTATAGTTGGGATAAAAATGATCTTGAACAAAAAATCAACATTCACTACCAAGTATTCCAAGAAATATGATTCAAGATAACAACAGAAATTATGATCTGGAACTGAAATGAAAGCAGTAATTCCACTTACCCTATATCTATCGCAAAAATTCAGGATGTGGAATTAGTAAATGCAAAACACGTCAAATGCCACAGTATATTGATCAGTTATAACACATTTGCTATAGGAGATAAGGAAATTGAACCAAGGATAGGCTGTTTTCGGGGTGGTTTCACCCACGAGTCATATATTTAAATAGCTTCATCAAATGAAAACTTTCATATGGATGTCATGTATGGTGCCAAACTTGTTCAGAAATATCTAAACTTCTAACTGTATACAACAGCTTTCTCAGATCGATTATTAAAAATGAATTCTAACGAATGAAAGTTTAGCGAGGACGAACAATTCATCGAACCCTGTGGATAGGCGCTATTTCAGCCTAAAGTCGTACTGGCTGCTCGGTCAATGAATGCTAAATGTTTCCTTATAAGGAAACGGCTAATATGACCATTATCATTGTTTATTAATGTGATTTTCTAAGCGTAGCTGAGATGTGTTATAAGGCTAAAAGTTTGCAGTACATAGTAAAGGTCGAAATCACTACTCAGTCGTAATTGTTCTAGCGAGACAAACTTGCTAACCATGAACAACGTCGAAGTGCCCATCGCTTTCAGTAAGAAATAAGAATTTAAAATCGGTTTAACATTGATCTAAGGGAAGTTACCCATCAACATTTATAACAGTTGCCTCCCTTGCATTTATTATTTATCCCTGTTTACGCTTTTCTGAGTCATAAACATGTACCTCTAAAAGAAAAAAAAAATAGAAAAAGCGACACGTAAAAATTGAAATGATTTTTAAAAATGATTTTTTTCTTGAAACCTTTATTACAGTTTTAATTGCAAATTAATAGATTATATTCAATATTTCCAATAAACAAAATACGTTGCTGTATTTCAAACCTAATTTAAATTGAATGGAATTTTCTTTAAATCGCTAAAATTGGCCATATTGGCAAATCTTTTTAACACAGCATAATCCTCTTCATTAAAATATCTTTCAAAAATCAAATATACTTTTCTGAAATTTTATTTGAGGAAAATTAACAAATCAAACATTGAATTAATCTGAATTAAAACAAATATTACTTACTTTCAGTTTAAAATATTGCAGAAAATCATTTTTAACACGGGCTGGGTGTTTTTATTAGGTGTTTACATATTTATCAATAATCTGACGATTGCGAAATTTAGGTAAAGTCGGAATACTTGTAATTACATCATAACTTTAACACACACACACACACACAATCACACACACACACATATATATATATAATATATAATATATATATATATATATATATATATATATATATATATTCAACTACTAAATTTTAAATATCTTAAATCTTCTAATAGTTTATTGAATTTTAGCTATTTTATCTTTATAGACTTATTAAACGAAGACGCTTGTTAAGGAAATATTAGAAAATTACCAATGCATTTTAAATTTACTACAGTTAACGCTTTTCTTTTCTGATAATGTCGTGTATGGACGTCCGTATTTAGAAAAATCGAACGTTTACACACATAAAAAAAATTCAAAATTCTTTTTAAAGTACTGGTGTCGCTGAATTGAAGTAAATTTTTTCATTAAATGTAGGAGTTCTTAATAACAACATAATCTAAGCTCTGTAAATTAATACAAAATTTTAAAATATTTACAACTATAAATTGTTATAATTAAAATTTTTAAAAATGCAAACAATTGTTATTAATATTAATCAAATTTTTTTCTTAAGGCAATAGTATCCATAATAGATCTTATTCTCAAAATCTCAATTAAAAGCTTTTCTAATTAATTAATGTCTTTGTTTGATTGCATTTTTATTTTATCATTCAGAGTTGATTTTCTGTAAATGGGGGTCCTGTTTAATAAAACACGTTGATAAATTCTCCAACGACTTGTCCGTATATCTGTTATGAACATTTATACGATCAAATTTTCATAAAATTAAATAGGTAGTGGGTAACAGATACAAAAAATATTTTTACCAAGATTTTCCTAAAAAGAATCATTTCACAAATAATTACAATACATTCATTTGTGAATAAGTCCTGAAAGTTACATTAAAATCCAACAATTATAATTTTTGCAACAATTTCAAAATCAATGTTTTTTTTAATTGCAAAAGTCAATTTTCCCATACTAATTCACGGTCACCCACTGATGCAAGGAAAACAAAAAAATTAACTAAAATTAACTAAAATTTTGAAGGTTCTAAAAAAGGATAACCAAAATATCCTTTAGTCTTACCTCTTACAAATATTTTATTGATAAAACTTTGTTTTTATTAAGTTTGTGTCATTTTTTTCATCATGCATCCTTATTTTTTTAGCGAATCTTTGAAGGTACTTATAAATGATTTCAATTTTTGTTTAGCAACTTTATTTTTCCGGAAAGTACAATAACATTTTATTTAATTATATACTTACTAGATATCGCTAATAGCTCCCTTAAAAAAAACGAAAAACGCATATTAAATAATTTAAATGCCTTCCTTAAAGTTTAAAATTCCTTTTTATTAGAATGATATTAGCCTATGCTAATCAGAATTAAAAGAAAGATTTTAGGCATTTTTTTAAAGATTGACCCGTCGACTCATTGGACTGCCATTATAGACGAAAAATGTAAACAACAAATTAAAAAAAAACTCTTAAAAATCCAATACTTATCCAAAATATATTTTTCGAAGTCATTTAGTAAATTAATTAACTGGATTTCGTAAAAGTAATATTTACTGTTTGCTTTAGACATAATTGAAATAACGGTAACTTGTGGGGTCAGAGATCAAGAATAAGAAAAAAATACATAATTACAACCCTAACTTAAAAGCGCGCGAAAAATTAAAAATTAAAATTAAGTAAATACGGAACACCAGTAGCGTAATAATCCAGGTATTGGTATTTATCTTTAAAAAGAAATTTGAGCACTCAAAACACCGTGATGTTGACTTGATGTTTGTTTTTCATTACTCTCGGTACATATTTTGGAGATACAGCAAGCCAACGATTGTTCTGTGTGTTTACCATCTTATTCTGGTAGAAATTTTTCAAGTCTGAGAAAAGCATGTTGGTTGGAGGGGATGCTAGAGTTTGTTCAAAAGTTTCGTAGCGCGGACTTCTGTCCTTCATGGCTTGGGATAAAAATTGGCCCTTTCTCCTACCGAAATACTGAATGTTTTCATGCAATACCTGCATGATAAGAAACTCATACGCTTCTGTGACCCAGGCTATGGACTTGATTGACTTGGAGGGATCGATGTCAATATGGTCTGGATCTCACCAACAAATTCGGGAGTTCCTTTCTTATCAGAACGATCAGAACGAGTTTTCCGACCTGCTGTACCTTTGTAATTATCATTAGACTCGTCCAATTTTTTCTTAATTCTCTGCATTGTCCTCGCATTGTCACCCAAACACTCTGAAATGTTTGTATTGGAACTTCCGGAGCTTATGTTTACATTGATGCGACTACACATGCGCACAAACGAGAGAGACACTGAGAAATATAAATTGAGACTTTTCTTATAACATGCGTTATGTCGAACCGATTTCATTTAGATTTTTTTTCTTCTTGTTTATGTTTCCATAACTTATTTTATTAAATATCCCACATTGTAATAACAGAAAATCTGTGGGAAGAAAAATGTAAAAATAAAATATGAAAATAAAACATATATATAAAAATAATTCATATTAAAATAAAACATTTATTTTTCTTTCAAACCCATATCTCTTTTTCTCTCTTTCTATCCTTTTCTCTTTGCTTCTCTCTCAATTAATGAGGAGGCGACTCTCATTAAAAAAGTGGAAGAAAAGACAAAAAAACTGAACAATATCGTGAAACGGAAGTTCGCTGGTTTAGTTATTGCCATTAGAAATCTACCAAAATAAGAGGGCGTCCACGCTATACAAAAAAAAGAAAAAGAAGCGTTGAGAATCTAAACGGTCATATGCTTAAGACATTTTTCCGCTCAACGTGAGGGTTGAGAAAACAGCATTTGGCGCCCGCACCCGCAACATGTTTTCAAAGTAAAACTAAAAACACTCCCAACTAATGCCAATGTCAAATTCGTAAACTGCCAACTACCCAGCCGAACGAATTTTTGCCAACTACCCAGCCGAACGAATTTTTGCCAACCTGAATTACAAAGGACTCGCTCCATTCGAAGTCAAATAATTAAACATATATTATTTGTTTATACCTTTGATTCTGTTCGTTTATTCCGAACTTTCCGAGAAATATTACTCAGACCCTCTGTCGCTTCCTCGCAGATCTGACAAGAAAGGTTAAAACGTTGTAAGAAGCTGGACGCAAATTTACTGTGGATGATCTAGCGATTAAAGCACTTTCTAAACAATTTTCATCTTAGTAAATTGTTTTCTCATTTAATTCGAGTAGCATTTTTTAAATAAAAATTGTGATCAGTCTCGTTACAGTGAGCAAATAATGACTTTAATGTATTGTTTTGTAAACGATATCTTTCTGTGTTCATATAATCTTTTATTTAAATTCCTTGAGGTTTTTCTGATGTAGTGCGTGTGGCAATTATTGCAGCTAATAGAGTAAATTGCCTCCTTCAAGTTTGGGCTTATTATTTTGTTTTGTATTAATACTTTTATTGTTTTGGACGTAGTTGTGACAGATTTTATGTTGAGTTTACACACACACACACACACACACACACACATATATATATGTATGTGTGTGTGTGTTTGTATGTGTAATAGGCCGGTGAGAGAAATTGGAGAGATAAAAGCAAGAAAAATTATAATAATATTGATGATAAATCTAATAATATTTATTATATTTTAGTAAGCCTTTTAACCAAGTGGCAACATCTATGAGAAATATTTTAAAAAGGAAATTTCGGGATAGGCCTGCGTCCTTTCTCAACGAGAGAATAAATAAAAAAATGAAACCTGAAGTGGAATGTTAGTCTTATACACGATTAAGGTTGTAGAAGGCTTTCTGTGGAAAATTCCAAGGTTTGTGTAAGCATCCAATAATGATTTAATCTATTTCAGAATTATATTTCAACTTGGAAAGAAAGGTTCCAGATTACTTGGTTCAAAGTTTGGTTTCGGCTAACATCAATTCTCTTTGTGCCTTTGATTGTCCAATTTTTTTTTTAATTGATTTTCCAACGTTCCTATTTTTTGGGGAAGTTGCGCATGGAGCCTCTCTTATTTTGGTAGATTTCGAGTCACAATAATCAGACGCTGGATTAACGAACCTCCGTTTCAGTCTTTTCTTCTTCCTCCTTTTATATGAGAGATGCTGCGTTCTCATTTCTCCGTTTATATATATATATATATATATATATATATATATATATATATATATATATATATATATATGGGTGTGTGTGTTATCTGTCTGAAAAACACTACACAAATAAATACGTCTAACAAGCATATTATACCATTGACAAACACATTACACTTCTCTCAAAGTATTTTCTTTCTTTCATTTCTAAATATTAACATCTTTCAGCTGAACTTTTAAAAAATGAGCCTTCAAGTCCACATTTCCATTATTTTCCATCTCTCTCTCTTTCTCTCTCACACGCACATACAGACACACAGAAGCACACACACACACACAGAGTCGTCTTCACCCGCGTTCCCCACACATACAATACAGGCAAAAAGTTTGGAGCCACGTTGCATTTCTTTAAGGAAATACAAATATATTCCTCTTTAAAAGGTTTTTTCTTTTTAAGTAAACGATGAACGTCCGGTAACTACTGTGTGTTTACTTTTAGTTTGACAAAAATAAGCACTTAACTATAAAAAAACTATCCTTTACAATTCATCTCTCATACTAATTCAATAGAAGAAGCATTAGGAGATTGAGGTGGCCATGTCATGATTTCTAAACATTTGTTCCTTTTTTTGACTCGCGGTAATTTTGACATAATTTAAGAGAAGTGACTCTTTTCAGTTCTACGTAAACTAGATGGGATATAATGTCTTTGCAAAATTGAACAATATTCTTCTTTTTTTACATGTTTCTTTGACCTGAATCAAATTTTCAGCCCTCTTTCTTCCAAAACACCCGCGACATAACAGACCCACCACCATGCTTGAATGAGAAGACTTTTAAGGGCAGAAAAACATAAGAACTGGATATTGAAAGTGTAGCAAACGAGTCCAAATATGAACTTTTTGCTACCAAAAAGATAATCAATGTGAGAAGAAAACCAGGAAAAAAACTAAATGATGAATGTGTGGTTCCAACAGTTAAGCATTTCTTTTTTTAAAAACTGTTGGTGTGTTTGTGCAGAACATCGGTCAGTTGCCGCACCGAGCCGAGCCCCAGTGTCGCATGTAACACCACCCCTTGGAAGTCTTATCGAACCAATAAAGATAGCTTCATTCATCAAAGAGGGAATGTTATCTTTGAGGCGTCCGAGTGATTCTTTCCTCAATTTACCGTATTCTAAGCATACTTCGACTAAGGCAGTTTCGGCCAACAGTGACAAACCGTCTTCTTAAAAACAATAAATCACAGAGTGGGGTCAATTGCTTGTTTGACTAATCTGTTGTGGACAAAGGGTGTTGTCACATTTGGTAACGTGACCAAGGAACATTTCGTCCCAGGGAAATGGAAACAAAATTCTGTAGAGAGTAAATAATAGGTATTAAAAAAAATTGAGTGCGACAGGAAAAAACCTTGAAAGAAAAGGCTTGTCAAACGAACTAAGGCTCTTATATTTCTTAGCAAGAGGATAACCGGAAGTTATTGGAATGATTGTTGGGTGGTAGTTTTGTGTTTTTCTAATTTGCTAATTTTGGGTGTTTATGCGATATTTAGCTGCACCTAGTGGGTTCTTCCTTTTAATTATTTTGATATTGAGATTTCGTCTAGACTGATTTCATCGTTAAGCGATTGTCGTAATTTAGAAATGTCTTGTTGATTAAGTGATTTTTTTTTCAGTTCTATTTTTTTCTTTCAGTTTCTGTTTTTTTTTTTCATAGTTTTTTTGGAAATTAGGTATGTTTTTTCTTTTTGACTCCTAAGTAAGTGATGAATGAAGATATGATGCTTACAAGCCGGAATTAAGTACAATTTCATTGAACATATCACAGTTTAGTGTCAAGTTTAAGGTATGACTGGAATACAAAAATCATTTTGTAATTTTTTTATTTTTAAAGTAAATATAAAAAAAAATCAAAAACCTTAATAATTAGTCATTTGGGAATTTGTATAAATTCATGATAGGTTAAACCTTGACTTTCGTGTCAATTGATTGTTGGTTGGATATAAAATTTAATATCACTTTAGCAAAGTCGGTTTTGGTTTAACAATTGAATTGAGGGTAGTCGTGGACCATCCATTACTGGGTGAAGGCTGACAATGGAGAAAAAGTTCTGGGCTGCAATTTGGTGGACACCTGCAGTTCATTATAAAGGAAGCCCTAGGCCGCTGTCTGCTCGTTATTCATACAGAGGGAATTCTGGGTTGCCATTTTGATGGTTGCTCATTTTATGTTGAAAGGGAGTTCTAGAGCAAAATGAGATGAGTGCCCGCTGTTTTCTCGATCACGCTCTCGTCCCCTCCCTGACCTTGAAGAGAAGGATGTAATATGTTAGCCTGTAAAGTCGTAGTGATGTGAATTGGTGATATATCGTTGGAGGTACCAAGTAGTAAGTATTTGAAGTGTTTTATGTCATAGAATTGGTAATTCAGGAAAATTACAGGAATATGTATTGTAGATTTGATGTTGAGGTATATATGTGAGGAAGATACAAATGAAGAATATAGTGCCAGGTAAATTTTAGTGAAATTCATGTTAATGCTGTAGTTGCATTTTAGGAACGTCATGGAAATACAGTATGATTGTCAGTATTTAATATAAAAGAAATATTTAAAGGAAAAAAAATGACCTGCTCAAATGTGTGCAGGTCTCAGAGAAGTAAGAAGACAATTTTGGCAATATCCTAAAATGTTAAAAGATGATGGAATCGGATGCTGTTAATGTTCGTTTCAGGAATTCTGGACTGATTGTTTTAATAAAAACTTTATAAAGCAGAGGCTATTTTTAGACTTAATTAGGTCACCTGCTTAACTCAACTAGAATTGGTTAAATGACACAATTAGTAACTGAAGTGAACTATTGTCAATTTAAATTTTAAAATCGGCATGTAGAAGATCGAACAAAAATTAGATGTGCTATTTTTAGGCAGTGTGACCACTTTTATAAAAGAAGATATCCTCAAGTGGTCTCGTAGTTAGAATGCCACGCTCTCACCACGGCGAGCAGAGTTCGACTCCCTGATTGTGGTGTGGTGATCACCAGGCTGTGCAGAGCGTCCGACGGTTGCCGCCTCGAGCCCCAGTATCGCGTGAACTGCTACCCCTCGGAAGTGCTGTCAAACCAATAAAGGTAGCTTCTTTTATCAAAGAGTGACTACTGTTATCTTTGGGGCGTCCGAGTGAATCTTTCCCCAACTTCATCCCTTTGTGAGCATACCTTAGCAGCTTCAGCCAACACCGACAAACCATCTTCTTAAAAGCAACAAATCACACCGTGGTGTCGATTTATTGTTCGGTGAATCTGTTGTGGATCAATTGTGTGGTCATATTGGAAAGAATGCCAAGAATTTATAAAGCATTAATCAAGGCATGTGGACATTTTATTGACGAAAACAAAATATGATGCTGTATTATGATTATTTTTATAGTTAAATGCTTATTTTTTCAAAATGAAAACAAATACACTAGTTATTTTTGTCAAAATGTTTGTCAAAATAAAAGCAAATACACTCTATTTACTGAAAGTATCTCTTTTACTTAAAATAAAAATAAAAATATCACAATTTAAGGTGTTTTTAAAGAAATACAAGGTGATCCTAAATTTTGCCTGTAGTAATATATATATATATATATATATATATATATATATATATATATATATCAACTCGAATAATCTCGTATGAAATCCATGTTATATTACCAACTAATGCACTTTTCTCTTCTCAGTGTATTTTTCATTTCTTTCAGTTGAACGTTTTATTAAATTGCCTTCCAAGTCCTCATTTCCTTTATTTTCATTCACAGTGAATTTAGCATCTTTCTTTGTCTTGCAGCATTTGCAGATACGTTTTATGGCGCGGGAAAAGTAAGAATTGTAGCCGGGACAGAAAGGTAGGTAGATGAAACAATGGACCTTGTCTATTTGCCGTTGGAAAAAAGCAGGTAAATTGTAAACTTTCAGTTTTTGGCTCACACACGAAGAATTTTTTTCACGCATTCTTTTCCAGTATGACATTCCTCGTTCTTCATCTGTACCTAATAATAATGAAAAATAAAATAGATGACGATTTATTAACATGAAATTGGCTTTGTTTCGCAAAACCTAAAAAGAGAAATTGTGACACTTTTAGAATCGACTTAAAACACTGCCGGAAGAACCAGACATAGAAAAGCTGAGGAAGCTGAAACACAGGAAAAGCAAATGTAGAAATTTGTGTACATAAATATAAGACATTTACTTAACAGGATGTAGGGAATTAGCCCATAATGAATACTATACATGCCCGGATGTGGAAGGTGGATCGATTGGGGAATCTGGAAGCGACTGCATTTCGAACATACAGACCAATGACATATGCAGAGAAGAGCAAATGTCCTAGAGAAGATTATTTGTGATTTCAAACGGATCATCTAATCTAAGCCTGAAAAGCGGATATTGTCGTAGGAAACGAGAAGGAAGCATACATTTCGTCAATCTTCTTTGCAAATGTAAACACATATTTTACATTTTCACATATGAAATGTACATGCAAACCTAACAACTTATAGTAGACCACAAGTATTAGCTTGCTGATTTTCAATTGCTTATATCGGTGAAATCCTGGCGAGCTGATTGTTCTCTGTACTCATTAAAAAGCAAAGAACTTATGATTACTTGAAACGTAATTCAAGTTTGCTATCTGTCGCCATGAACGTTTAACGTCACCTTCTCTTGTTTACAACGAATTGGACTCCTACATCCAGAACGGGGTTTTTCTGAGAATAAGAAATGGTAAAAAGTGACGTCATAGTAGTAGCGAGAGTACTTAACAACGTCACTTACAGTTAATAATAAAACAATAAATTAATAGATAGTGGGAGAGGCACAGTGGCATAACTGTTATTTGAGCAAAAAATAGAATCATCAAACAGAGTTGGAAATTTAGTCGAGGAGGTGAATTTTAAATTTTTTACTCTATTTTTAAAAATTAGGTGTTCAGGAAATTTCAAATGTCTTTTTAATTTTAAGTATAAAAGACTTTTTAGTACACATTATCCTTTTAGCTTGCTTTCAGTTCACATTTTCCTTTTAGCTTGCTTTCAGTTCACATTTTCCTTTTAGCCTGCTTTCAGTTGACATTTCATTTTTAGCTTGCTTTCAGTTCACATTTTCCTTTTAGCTTGCTTTAAGTTCACATTTTCCTTTTAGCTTGCTTTCTGTTCATATTTTCCTTTTAGCTTGCTTTCTGTTCATATTTTCCTTTTAGCTTGCTTTCTGTTCACATTTTCCTTTTAGTCTGTTTTCAGTTCACATTTTCCTCTTAGCTTGATTTCAGTTCACATTTCCCTTTTAGCCTGCTTTCTGTTCACATTTTCCTTTTAGCTTGCTTTCTGTTCATATTTTCCTTTTAGCTTGCTTTCTGTTCATATTTTCCTTTTAGCTTGCTTTCAGTTCACATTTTCCTCTTAGCTTGATTTCAGTTCACATTTCCCTTTTAGCCTGCTTTCTGTTCACATTTTCCTTTTAGCTTGCTTTCAGTTCACATTTTCCTTTTAGCTTGCTTTCTGTTCATATTTTCCTTTTAGCTTGCTTTCTGTTCATATTTTCCTTTTAGCTTGCTTTCTGTTCATATTTTCCTTTTAGCTTGCTTTCTGTTCACATTTTCCTTTTAGTCTGTTTTCAGTTCACTTTTTCCTCTTAGCTTGATTTCAGTTCACATTTCCCTTTTAGCCTGCTTTCTGTTCACATTTTCCTTTTAGCCTGCTTTCAGTTTTTTCTTTTAGCTTGCTTTCATTTCACATTTTCCTTTTAGCCTGCTTTCAGTTTACATTTTCCTTGCAGTTTTTTTTAGTTTGCATATTCCTTGAAGTTTCCTTGCATAACCTGTTTTTCGTTTACTTCGAATGTTTCTTGCCTTTTTTCTTTTATTTTCGTTGCATTTTTTTTTACTTCCAATTTATGACTGCAATTTTTTATGTTCTCATTTTCCATGCAGTTTCCTTTTAATTCCCATTTGCTTGAAAGCTTAATTTTAGTCCCCAATTTCTATGCAGTTAGTATCCAGTTGCCATTTTACTTGTAATTTTCGTTTAGTTACCATTTTCTTTGAAGTTTCCTTTTACTTAACATTTCCATGTAGTTTCCTATTAGTTTACATTCTTTTTAGTTTCTTTTTAGTTTGCATTTTTCTTATCGTTTCCTTGAACTTCCCATTTTTCTTGCAGTTTCCTTGGAGTTGCTGTTTTCTTTGTAGTTTCCTTTTACTTCCCATTTACTACCAATGCAGGTAGCCTTTATTTCCCATTTTCCTTGCACTTGCCTTTTACTTCTCATTTTCCTTTCAGTTTCGTTTGGGTTCACATTTTTCTTGCATTCTCCTTTTATTTCCCATTTTCATTGCAGTTTCCTTTTACTGTCCATTTTCCATGCAGTTTCCTTTTAGTTCCCATTTTCCTTGTAATTTTCTTTTACTTTCCATTTTCTTTGTACTTTACCTTTAGCTCCCCTTTTAATTTAATTCCCTTTCAGTTCCCATTTTCCTTATATTTTCCTTTTACTTTCCATTTTTCTTTCATGCTCCTTTCATTTCCCATTTTCCTTTTAGTTTCTGTTTAGCTTCTATTTTCCCTAAACACTCCATAATGCTCTTATGTTTTATCCATGGTATTTTTAGCATTCGTATGTAGAACCACAACTCTGTTGCTTCAAGGCTCTTCTTTTGCTGTGAGGAAATTGCCAATTATTTACTGCCTGATAAGAGATGAGATATTACATAGCAGTTCAGGATTCTGAATATAAAAATAGGTTTTTTCATTCTAATGAAACAGAATGCTTAAAGGTACATCACAAGAGCTAATAACCTTTTCAAAACATTACGATATAATGCGCATGTATTCTGACTTTTTAATATCTTCGTTATATAAAACGCAGAGAAATTTCAGACCGGTGACATAATGCGTCACTTGCAAATACTCCCAGGTAGAGGTCAGAGATATTAGGTTATTTAGCAATGTGTTTTATACCGTACCTGGCAGTGGAAAAGACCCAAGAATCCTCCAACAAACATGCTTGTTCCGAGCATTACGGTAATGATTTGGTCAAATTCGGAACTTCCTAATATAAATAAAATTGGATAAAAATTGTAACAATACAAATCACTTGAGTCATTTTGTATTGAAGATGACATGGACAAACATTAAAATATCCACTAAATTCTTTGGTTTTGTAAAGAAACAAATGTGTTTTATGAATACTTTTCCGGATTTCGAATATGTAAACCAGTATGTAAAATGTAACACTTACTCTGTGAGAGTAGCGAATTCAATCCATACTCGGAGAATATTACTGTAGCCTTAACATATGCAGAGTACATAATTCTCTTTCTATATAGAGGCACGAGTTTGGTTGCGTAGGATTTGCTGGCAATGAATAAATATTCGACAGTATATCAGATGTAGTAGGTAGGATACTAATAATATTATGCAAAAAATAATATTTTCAAATAGTGCATGTATATGCACCAGCTTCAAAAAGTTCCGATAAGAGAATTAAAAGACTTTGTAACGATATCAGTCACGTTACAGACGGAGAGAAAACAAATTATGTCGTTTTGATGGTTGAATTTAATGCAAAATACAAAGAATAAAAGAGGAATATTATCATGAAAAAAAGGTTGGAGTAGGAAAAAGAATTAGAGAGATGAAATATTAGTTAATTCCACAGAGAGACGGAAAATATTAATTTCTCAACGTACACTTTCCTCATCAAGTGTCCCAGAAATATCAACTATTTCTTTCTTTTTGTCCCTATTTTTCTGTCTTTTATTGCTCCGAATAACGTCTAACACTTTACCATCCATCTTTGTTCCTGTTTTGCCATCGATTTGCATAAACTGTTTAGATCGGTTATTCACTGTTTCTCTTGCGTATCCTCCCTTCAATCTACCCGGTGAGTGTTGAATTCACAAGAACACTTTCCTCATTAAACGTCTAAGAAAGTTTAACTGTTTCTGATAATAAACATGTGTTTCCCTATTGTAACACCTTTATTGTCTTTTGCTGTTCTAAGTAACTTCTAATTCTTTATCCTCCATCTTTGTTCCTATCTTGACATCGATTCGCATAAACTGTTTAGATAGGATATTCATTATTTCCTCCTTTTTCTTCCCCCATAAATATATCCAGGGAGTGTTAAATTCACTAAATATTCTTTTGTCATTATGTGTCCGAGAAAGTTTGAATGTCTTTGATTATAAATATATTTTCCTAATTGTTCCTATTTTCCTGTCTTTTATTGCTCCGAGTAACTTCTAACGTCTTGCCATCCGTCTTTGTCCCTGCTTTGCCTAAATCGGTTCGATAGCTCACTCACTATTTTCTTCTGCTTCAACTTACTTCAGTACTTCCGGTAAGTGTTGAATCTTCTATACAATTTTTCGTCCTTATGTGTCTAAGGAATTTTAACTGTTGTCTAATTGTAAATATAAGTTTATTTATTGTCCTGTTATTACCATTACTTTTTACCATCTCCCTTTGTTTCTGTTTTGCAATTGAATCTCGTATGCGGTTTAGAGATGTTCCCCAGTTCTTCTGTTCCCTTCAATATATGCGATAATCTCTACATAATCTTTTATGTTCGCGAAAGTTTGCCTCTGATTGTAGATGTAAGTTTCCATATCGTGACTATTTCTCTGTCTTTTATTGTTCGGAATAACTTCTCTTTACCTTTGTCTCAATTTTGCCATCGATTCACATAAACTGCTTAAATAGATTACTCTCTGTTTCTCCTGCTTCTCCACCATTTAATATAGTTGCTTAGATGTGGCACAAGGCCGGAAGTATGGATAACCCAGTGAGGATCGAGCTCACTACTCAGTCGTAATATGTTCTAGTGCCCCTCCACCATTCAATATATCCGGTGAATGTTAAATTCCCAAGAACGCTTTCATCTTTATGTGTCCAAGAAAGTTTAACTGTCTCTGATTGTAAATATAAGTGTCCTTAGTGTCACTATTTTCCTTAAATCCTTCCTCAATGTTTACGTATTCGAGTCTATTGTCAGCAGCTGTCGGCGGAACCACGTCTGTCGCATCAAGTCTATTATTCCTCTGTGAGGAGACTGTCCGGCATTCACTGATATATAGGAAATCAGATATTACATAGCAATTCAACACATTGTTTCGGACGAAAATTACCTGACTCAATTTCTCGAAGGCATCTTTCGTTTTTTACCATGTGTCTTCTTCGGATTTCTGTGCTATATTTTCTGTCGTTTATTTCCACACTACTCAGGTGGTTAAATTCCTGTATCTGTTTCTTTTAACGTCCCCAGTAAATGGTTCATATATCGAGTTGTCTTTTTTGCTGCTTATTACTAAGCATTTTCTTTTCTCATAATTATTATTTCTTTTGAAAAATGGTTATATCAAAATGTCTTTGTTTATCAGATAAACCATTCCCGTATTATTGAGAAATAAGAAGAAATTAAAATCCAAATGGACTCCATGACTTACCTGTATTTATCATATTAGGATTCTTTTGTATCCATTTTGGTAAAGACAAACCAATAATGGGAGAAGTTCCAATTATGAAGAGGTTTCGGGAAGAATCCAGAGAGACACGCCTGAGGTTTGAAATTCCAATAGCAGCAACCATTCCTATTGCAAGAATGAAAAGATAAACATTATAAATCTGAAGGTTTCAATGATTTTGATAACAGTATATCCTACATTACCAAAGTTCATTATGGACATTAAAAGTACCTTAAAACAAGAGAAAGAATGGGAAGCATCTGAGGAGTATCATCGCAAATGCGCCAATTTGCATCACTTTAGTAAAAGTTATTTATGCAAATGAAATTCGATAGCGATAAGACAGAGTGAAACCGTTTTCGATATCTTATCTATTAGGCCACATGCATACCTCTTAGGTAAAAACATATAAACAAAAAAGTGTAAGTTATCAAACATGCCGAAGAGCATTCCACTAATCACTGGTATAGAAATTGTGACAAAGAGAATGTGGATTATTTATGCAAATGTAATTAGCGGTAAAACGGAACGAACGCGTTTTGTTCTTCATTTCCGACAGTGTCTTAGCCACTAGATTGTATTGTGACCACTTTATATTAAAAAAAGTGTTACTTACCAAACATGGAGAAAAACATTCCCTCAATCACTGGTATAGGAATTGTGACAAAGAGAGAACCGAATTTACCGAAGCATCCGAGTAACATCATCACGAATGCGCCAAACTGTATCACTCTACGGCTTGCAATCTGGAGATGTACAAATTAGAAATATTAAAAAAAAATCAATGTATAAACTTTGTTTATGTCGCAATTACATAATAATGATGATTACAAAGAATTTATTGACCTTAAAGATATTAAAATTTGTCACATACCTTGGTGATTAATATGGCACCGATATTTTCGCTATACGATGTATAGCCACTTACAGATCCCCAGGCACCGGCCAAAAAACAAGAAATACCTTCTATTCCAATTCCTGTAAAATGAAAAAAATCATATCATCATTTGAGTGGATTTAAATAAGAAAAAATTGAAAAAGTGTTGTGCTAATTTTGTGTATTAGGAGGTTTTATCAGCTTTGTAAGATTCGCATTCGATGTGTCATTTTTATTTACGTTGGAAGACAGATCATTGGAATAGTAATTTTCCAAGCGTAGCTTAGATGTGGCGCAAGGCCTAAAGTAGGGGGCACCCAGTGAGGATCGAACTCACTACTCAATTGTAGTTGTTCTAGCGAGACAAGATCGCTAACCATTACACCATCTCGTGATGCCCCCACAGGCCCTTGGAATAGCTATCACATTAGCATAATTCCAATTTCTAAGATAATTTCAAGTCATGTGCTTAAATAGCCTCGTCAAATCGAAACCTTTATAGGGATGTCATGCATGCGCCAAACAAGTTTAGAAATATCTAAATTGTCAGATTTAGACAACTGTTTTCAAAGATCAATCGTTAAAAATATTTCTGAGCAAGTGAAGTTTGAGAATCTTGGTAACGACCATCTTGAACATTGTAAACTGTTGTTACAGAATCCCAAATAAAGAAACTCTACCAAATAAGAGAAACCACATTACCTGAGGATTATCAACCTCATCAACAATAAAATAGATAGCACATGTACCTCAAAGAGAAAATAATGACATGAACAAAATGTTGACACTCTACACTACTTTAAATAAAAGATTAGGAAAGAAACCCCCATCAATGCTTGAAAAGGCGAGGACAGCTAGCGGACTTGAGCAACTTATTTTCCTGAAAAGATTTTTTAAGTCGATAATTTTATATATTTCAATTGACAGCAGTACTGGTTGCTCGGTCAGTGAATACCAAATGTTTTCTTATAGGAAAAGGCTAATGTTACCGTTACTATTGGATTTGGATGGATTGAAATGCGAGCTGAATTCAGTTTATGCTGCAGATTTTGCAAAGCAAGCGTCAAACATAATGCAGGAACTTTAAATAAACCAAGCTTTGGCAGAAGTAAGAAAATTACTACATCTCATTCTGACCATACCTGCCACATCTGCTTCATCTGATAGATTGCTTTCTTCATTAAAGTAGAGTAAATAATCATATGTTGTCTTCTCAAAGTAGATTTATTAATTTGTGCTTCGTTTCAATGAATAAAGACCTCTTGAAGATGATGATGGTAAAGCGTGGTACTTATCCATTTTTAAAGTAAAGTGATCGATGAATTTGTCAAAAAGAAATCAAGATTTGCACTCATTTACAAATTAATTTAAAATATTTCATTATTATTCGGTGGGAGAGAAAAAGTAAGGCTGCCCCACTCTCCGACTTGGCGATTGGCTTGCATCAGGGACTGCATGAATTGTTTTCGGAGTCATGCATCGCCACTGATATATATATATATATATATATATATATATATGTATATATGTGTGTGTGTGTGTGTGTGTGTGTGTGTGTGTGTGTGTGTGTGTGTGTGTGTGTGTATTTTGTATATTGGTCAGTTTTTTATTTATGTTGCCTGGAGCAGTGAACCAATCCAATATTTACGTCTTCATTTGCAAGTTAGAAAAATGAACTTGAAACTTATGGAATTTACAGAGAACGAGATATAAAATGAATAATAAAAGTTATGCGAAAATGTCACCGGTTAGAATAAAACATAGACAAGATAAGCGACGGATTTTGTAAGAATTAAATAATAAAAACAAAAAACATATTTCAGAGAAAAAAATTTCTTTATCGATGTTCCTATGTAATTGTTAATTACAGATTTCTACTGAGCCAGTTTAAAATCAGTTTGGACATTGGTCCTGTGTAAATTATATGGCCGTTTATCGTACCTCTGTTAATGGCATGAAGAGGTGGGACTGGTACTCCAGTAATTCTTGCACATGTGTAGTAATCTTTAACTGATTCAATAATGGAAGCGAACAGAGCTGTAAAAATGCCCAATACACCAGCTGCACTGACACTGGGCATTCCCCACTGACCTGAAAGAACAAATAATGAATATAAACAAACGTCATTAAACTATTACTTGTAGAGCTTCAGAGAACATTCATTTACAAATCTGTCACACACACATTTATATGCGTACATTATAAACATACACACACACATACATATACACATACATATATATATAGAGAGACACCTATAGGCATATTCATATAATTATTTATACACACCTGCACACATCTGCACACTTGTGTTCGAAAAAGTATTTTCTTTTGGGTGCACAGAGTGTGTAGAAACTGTCCAACTGTTCTGTAATTCCGAGCATTTTCGGTTATATTTTTTAGCAATTATCAAGAATGATTTCATTTTTTAGTTTAATTGTGTTAGTTGCGTGTATGACTTTAGTGTTATAGAGATGTTTTATTTTCCGTTCACAGAACATTTTGGCCGTGTTCGTAGTTAAGTGTTGGGTTTTTCTTTATTATTGTTAAGGCTTCCATTATTTTAAATCTTTTTTTACAGGCGGATGAGGTTATTATGTTTGTATTTTCTACTCGTATGCTTCAGATAGAGTCTGATAGATTTGTGTGTGTGTGTTTAAATGGGTTCTAATAGAGATGTGGACAGAGAAGTGTAACGTATGGCGTCTGGATAGGCGTCTGGATGTAGTCCTGTGAATTATTTATGAATTCGGTTTGATCAGGAATACACTTCCTTAAGGGGCATTTGAACTCATCTAAGTGAGGATTCATCTTAGAAATATTATAAAGAAATCCACTACCCCAATTGACCTGAATAAAATATTCAAATTAATTATCTACTACAAAAAAAAATTAAAACAGCTAACCTTACCCTCAAAAACAACAACATACCATTAAATGTCAAAATTAAAATGAACGAACATTATCTTAGTTCAAATGCCAGTGTCCCTGATCAAACCGAAGTCATAAATAATTTCATCGGTCACACGATATATATTCGGAGGACGAATATTTTCTGTGAAAATTTCTCGGACATTCAGGCCGGTAAATGTTGTTTAATACTGTTTATTATAAAAAGAGCATTTACTTAAATATTTGTATCTATAAAAAGAATGTATAAACATAAAAATGTCTTAAAATAATTGTCGGACATTGTCCATTTCATAATGTGTGACGTCATTTGTTTACATTTGATACGCCATGAGCAGATATGAATGTACGTGAGAGATTCATAGAAGATTGAAGTTCATATATATATATATATATATATATATATATATATATATATATATATATATGGTAGTACTAACTGTTTCCTTATTAGGAAACATTCGGCATTCATTGACCAAGAAGCCAGCGCTCAAAATATTTATCAGGAAAAAAGGTCCAGTAGCTATTAATGCTTTTCCAATAATGACGGGGGCTTCCTTCCTTGCATTTTTTAGGTAGTGTCTTGATTATATCATTATTCGCTCGTCGAGTTAACTGCGCTATAAATTTTAATTGTTATTACTGTTAAAGTTCATTAACTGATGTGTTTTCTATAATCTGGCACTGTTCTTTCTTTGAGATTGTGTAAGTTCAGTCCACAATGTTGAAAGAAGAATGGTCCTTACTGAGACTTATACGATTCCCTCGCTCGAAGTAATTTTTAATGAGCGAGATGAGAAATCAGTTGATTACAGCTGACAGTTTAGGTATTTCTGAACGAATGTAACGCTATCCTTGACATTCATATGAATGTCTCGATTTGACGAGACTATTTAAAAGCATAACACGAGTTTTTAGGTTTATGCTTTGGTTTTATAGAAGCTTGCAATGTTGAGCGAAATTATCACTTGCACTGCCTAATTTTTTGTCAACTTACTTATTTCATATACTAAATTTGTTATAACAAACCCATACACCTAGGAATTTAAAGTGTTTAATATTTATTAATTCTACATGATGAATTTTTATGAAGGAACCAAGGTACATGAATCACTTTCATTCCAATTCCTGATCATAATTTGTGTTTTGAAAAGATTTATCTTCAGTCCTACTCCGTGAAACACTTTGGAGAGGATATTTTTTGTTCAGGCTTGTCCTAACTATGAATACCTATGTTATCGATATGATCTCTCCTATCCATTGTGTATTGGCATCGGGAGAGGAAGTAAGAAAAATGTTATCTATCAGTACATTCATTTTGGACATGGTATGAAATGCTTAAATTAAGTGCGTATTTCTTCACATATGTTCTTGTATATTCAACGTGAATAGGAAGAGATTAAAAAAACTGGGATTCATTTTCTTTTTGTACATCTGATGAGATTTGGAATCGATTTTAGTGTCCTCGTACGATATGTACGACTTACAGTTCTTCCATTAGATCCAGACCATCAGTTGGTTTGGACAGGTTTCTAAGGGATAATGAGAGGAAGTCTCTATTGTTGTGGTCATATGTTGCTGTAAAGTCAACATAGCATGTATATAACTTTCTAATGAAGAGTTATTTGATGATATATATGTAATCATTACACCTCTTACGAGAACAAATGCCAAATTACGTCGTGACAAGTTAAATTTCCATAGAACAGTGAGTGTTTAGTTAATACAGTATCTATTAACATCTACGCCATAATGGACTCAATTGAGATATCTCTGTATATGTGAGTTTATTGGTGGCTACGTTTTGGCTTCTATAATGCATTAATATGCGGTACACTCCACTTTTAGTGGATGCGTCTCTGATTCCTCCACATTTAATGAAGTTTAGAAAATTGTTTCTAAATTCCGAGAGGACGTAATGTGATTTTAAAAGTTAAACCTCAATGTCAACTGATACTTTATTATTCTTTAGTTTTTTATTACTTTCTTTATTTCCTCCTCATCACATTCGTTATTATTCATGTTTGGAGACAAATATTGTAACGTTCGGATGTATATTCTATTTCCGCTAGCATCTTCAGCTTAGTATGGTCAGCTATGAAGAATGACTCGAAGTGTTTTTCAAACCGTAATTGTAATTTGTTATCGTGTTTATTTCTCTTTTCTCCACATTTCAACACAATGTCTATGCTGTTTAGTTTCATTAGTTTGATTTCTAATTTCTCGGACATATTGGTTTCCAAGAGTGTTATCTCGTATATTTTATTTTCTTTGTTAGTTGCTTAGTATTCTATTCACCCTTCCATTTTTCTTGCTCTTCTTTTCCAATCGTGTCGTATATGATATACTTGTTACATTCAACCTTTTATAGTTGTGAGTTATTTATATCTCTACTTGACAAGAATTATGTTTCACCGACAACAACGTTGAATGGATATTGATTTCAAGAGCAACTATTAGTTTTACAAAGTACACTACCTTTGAATTTATTAACCATAATATTTATTTGATGTGTGCAAACGTTTCCAGCGAAAAAAACAGTTTTCAAAAAAGGTGCTGGGAACTTTCGCACGAATTGGGGTGTTTGTCGCTTTAAGTAATACTAATTTTGACATAAAGCAACACACAGTCGTAGGTGCAACTTGTCAAATATGCATTCAACTAGCAGCATTACCCGGAGTTGCCTGGGTTTATTCAAAAAACGATCACGAACCTCATCTAATCTGTAAAGTTAAAATAAAGAAGATTTTTTTTAGCGCTTCTTATCTGTATGGTGAAAAATGATAATGACATGAAGTGTGAAAACATGTATAACAGGAGAAAGTTGTTTTTTACAGAAGCACAGAAGATACAAAAAAAATTGTCAGCAAACGAAGATTACATTAATCGCAATCGAACTTCTAAAATTGTTGAGGAAAAATGTTTTGTTGACAGCTTTTGCTCAAACTACATCGAATGAACAACATGCATTGGAAGGAGAAGAAATTCAACAAAGACTTCTCCTAGCAGCCGTGCCAAGGCCGAAAACCAACGTTCACAAAGACTGTATAGAATTGTACTTTGTCCCTCAGTTTCGACAGCTCGAGTAGCACCAGTTCTGGCAGCGTTCCTTTCTCGTCTAGTTAACCGTTGCTCATTAGTTTCTGCTGACCTTGCATTAGCTGTACGAATAAAATTTTGTGTCAGTCTAATTTGAGTTTCTTTTTGCGAAGCGTTTCTTCTCTGTGCTTTTATGCGTTTGGCTGTAGTAGTAGCACATCCAAGTGAAGGATTTTGCTTTCTTGGCATTACTGTAGTTGGAGAGGTTTAGCTAATCTTTTTGAATAATAATGAAGTAATCAATTAAAAAGCAAGAATATTATACACATTAATGGAAATATAGCCACAATAAATTATATGCAAGTTTATAAGGGAGACCACGGGAACGTGTTAAACAATTATAAGCAAGCTCGTAAAGTTAGGATTTATCTAAAAATAGACTACCAAAATAACGTTCTAGTTATAAAAATAAAAATTAACGTGCAGCTAGAAGTCTACTCACTATGAACGTCAAAACGTACACGCTAAGTTTAACATGATTATAAATGAATCGAAAGAGGGTCATTACATTATTATAAGTGCATTTTTCAAAATAAAACTGTCAAAATGTTAGGGCTTAAGTTTCCAAATATATGAGTAAGCATTATTTAAACGCTGATTAGAAGATGATAATTACATAATTAAAAATTGGCATTTACGCCTAAACTTTAATAATATGATTTTCACAAATTTAAATTTAAAATATCAAAAATTCAAAATATACATGCATGAAGGCAGCCTAGCTTTTTACTGGATGTCAACTTTAATGTGAATGAGATTTTTTGCATTTATTTCATCACATAGCACTAATGAACACTACACGTGAAGCAAAATCGATAGTACGCATTACATAACTCGATCGATCATTGCACGTGGAGCAAAATCAATTGTGTACACTGCACATCTCGATCGATCTAGCACACGCGTCTTATACCTACGTGTACTTCGCTAATCGGTGAACACTTTCGTTTGCACTTTTTTTCTTAAGGAAGGAAATAATTTTTGCTGTCAAGTTAATGCAAACTAAACTATTTCAGTACCAAAACAGGAAATCCATGGGAAAAACTGATATTTTTCATAATGTTTTTATGACACATGGGGTGTCAGTTTTGATTTTGATTTGATTGATCTAAACACAAATTATGTGCAAATTTTCATCGGAATGCTGATAACCTCTACAATGGAAAGACTAATGGGGCAGCAAGGTGTTCATGGGTCATCTTGGAGGCCCCTTATGTAGTTTTCAAAATCTGATAACCGTTTTTGATTCATTTTAAGATTGTAACATACATGTAAAATTCCGTCGAAATCGAAGCAATTTGAAAATTTGGGTGTCCCTTTGGTTCACACTAGGTGTCCCAAATTTCAAGCAAAAGGACAGGCTTAGGACTAATAGTAATTGAAATAAGAAAGCACATCTTTTTTAAGTTTTCTATTTAATCGACTTTATGCCCAAGGTTGTAGACTTAATTGAAAATTTCGGGGTTCCCTGCTGGTCCCTTAAGACGTGGGGGTCCCAGTGTTGATTTTCAGTGAATTTCAAGTGACTACTTCAGTTACTCGATATAATCTCAATATGTACTGAAATCTTCGTTGAAACTGTGGAATACTGCTACAAAATACACCTGAAAAACAACTGAGGGTCATCCTGGGGGCTCCCTTATGCATTTTTAAAAATCTGACAACCGATTTCTATCTCATTGTATGAGCGTAACAAACAAGCAATTTGAATTTTTTTTGTCCCTTTGGGGCACCCTAGGGGTCCCAGTGTCGAGAGAAACGAAAATCAATATAGCGTATAACAAGCGTAACAGTAAGTTCCATACACTTTTCAAGTTTCATTAAAATCGGCATTAGGGTTTAGAATTCAAGTCTGAAAGTTTAAAAACAACCAAACTAATGGAAATTCCCATTTTAACATTACATTTATCGATTATCGGTTATTGATGTTTGAAAAATGACTAATTTTTTCCCCAGAGACACCCAGTATCGAGTACAATATATGTTTCATATTTGGTGGAAATATCTCTTATGGTTCTCGAGTAGTTCGCGAACACACACACACACACATACATAGTCAGTTTTATATATATAGAAGAAGACAGAAGATAGATATTCTTCTAATTTTTATTTTTTCATACCTATGTGATTAAATATATGCCTTTTTATGAATCATGGCTGTATGACACAATGATTTCTGTGTCATCCTGCGATTCGGAGAAAATTATTTTTAAAAGAAATGATACTTTGAAACTTTGAAATGAACGTGCTAATATGGGTACTGTATTATGAGTGATAAATTAAATAAATACATTCATACACAGTTGATAAAAATGATAATCTTATTAACAAATATAATACTATATTAATGCTTAGAGTGGGGAGTTATTTGCATTTGGACTAATGTCCTTATCTTTGTTTTTATTATAACAATATTTCAGCTGTTGGGCTCTCAGACCTTCTTCATGTGCCTGTCAATCCGGGAATTTCTAACTGAAACCTTTCTTTAATCTAGGCGGTACATTATTCTATCCATGTCTCGAGATATATCGTCTTATTCTCTTTTTGGTACTGATCAGTTATTGCTCGCCCTATTTCTCAGTCTGTACTACCTTGTAAAGGGATTGAACTTACAATTACTATGCCACCAAATTCACGAACCAGACTTTTGAAGAAAGCCCGAGGGTACAATGTCCGAAATGTTGTGATTATGACAACAAAGATAAGGATATTAGTCCAAATGTCGATAATAACACCTTAACCTAAAAATTAAAATAGTATTAGATTTATTAATAAAATTACCATATTTATTTACTTTGTATTAATGTTTTCAGCATACAATTCAATTTATTCCGAAGCATCGAATATATATGTAAGCCTTATTCATATTAGGATTTATGTTTAATCCTCTAGGCTATTATTATCCTGAGTTTACTCGAATCGAGTGACATCTGAAGAAGGCCAGTGGTGTACAACTACAGTTAATAACAAACATGAGGACATTAGTCAGACTGTAAAAAATAATAAATTACGATAGAATCCTGTTTAGTTATTCTTAAGGTTGACTTCATGTGAGATTGCTGAAAATTTTCTCGGCTCTATCAACTTAAAAAATTAATATTTTAATATCAAAAGCCAGAAATTTTGAAAAGACGGAATGGTTAGAAGAATTTGAGAAACGATTCTTGTTGGTAAAGCCAAGAATAGCCACTTCGAAGAATATTGGATGCTGGTTTGATTTTTAGGAGAGGGCTATATTAACTGAAAAACTAGATAGGCTCGAATTCATAGCATTAACAATGGTTTACGAGGTTCGTATTGTAGTCATCAATCTACAGTAGGTGACCTTTTGTTATTTTTATTCTTTTTATTTAAATTTTCTTCAATTTAGGTTCGTTTGGTCTAGAGTCACAATACTAAAATTGTTGTGAGAATTAAACACTACAGAAGCGAATGACTTGCCATATTAATCAGTGTTCTACAGCACGCGCCTCTCTGACGAAGCAAGAAAGCGAGAGAAGGAAGCAGGGAAGTAATTAAAAAATGCTTGACATTTGAAATAAAATTCAATTCTTATTTCTTTTTACTAAAATATAAAGGCGTACCTGGATATGGAAAACGAAACCATGCTGATTTATAAAGTACATCAGTGTAAAGATCAGTTCGGGCGGCATAACCTCATTCGCCTTTCTCTTTGGGGGAGACGTCTGTGATGGTGAGAATGTAACAGAGTAGCCAGGATATGAAAATAGCGAATAATACCTACAAAGAAGAAAACAAGAATTTCTCATTGATCTTGGAAAAATATTAAAATAAATAAAATTAATAGAAAAGTCTCTGGGCTTACCATATATCGAGGATGGCAAACACCTTCCTCTTCCGCCAGCGCATTAGAGGGACACTATACAAAGAATCCTTAAAAAGGACTCTCGTCTCTAGCAGTTGATTTTTACTGGTGCTCTTCACGGCATAACTTTTAATCAGGCAAAGGAATATAACTTGGCTCAATGACAGTTGAACGTTGCTAATTTAACTGAGTCTGTAAATATTTACTTTGTATGTGATACCTTTTTAGTGAAAGTCGAATTACACTGCAGAAAACGCAGTTGTCTTATTCTGAGCAGAGTCGAAAAGACAATGTTGTACTTGAATATAATCATTAATTTTTTAATATAATCCTTTTTATTATATTATATTTATTTCTATACTGAAATGCAGGTGTCACGATACAAGCTCGAAAGTCTTGTAGCAGAGTATATTGAGTCTAGGTTTGGCTACATCACAAATGTAGCACTTTATTAAAATAGTTTTATATAATCAGAACTTAGTGTAAGCTACTTATCAATTTGAACAAATTCCCTGAAGAAGAGGCAAATAGAACTCATGACTGAATGTTATCGGCTTCAATTTCATTGAGTTATTATGCGTTTTGTTTTAACTGCCATGTAATGGCAATAATATTACTCCTCAAATTTATGTTTTTACTTGAATATCATTAAGAGAGGAAGAAAGGAGAAGGGCGAAGGAGAGAACGAGAATGAATGATTACGATGCAATAGAGACATTCACTTACCTGAAAACCCAACAAAATACACATGTACCAAGTGGGGTCATCATTTATTTTGTATATTAATTCCAATTTACTCTCAGCCATATTAGTGTCATGTTTGTTTAGAGAGCTGACACGATATTTTTCTTTTCTGTGTTGGTCGTGACGAACTCTTCATCCTGAGAGAAAATTAATCGTTAAAATATGGTAAAACATTTGGGTAACTCCAGTTTGTTTCCGTCCTACGTGAAGAATGATTATTTGAGTCTATAAAGAATAAATACTTAAACCTTTTCACAAATGGCACAAATTCTATTTAAATATAAACGAACTAAAACCAATAAAAAACAAAAACTTAAGCCTTGTGTAAAGTTAAACAAATCGATAAAATCGATGAGGTCATAATGAAAATATAGAAGAAAATCACAGGACATTTCTACTGATTTTCTAAAGTTTAAAGGTGTAAGTTAATTTTTCTATAAATATACTCTCAGTTGGGAACCTTTAAAAGTACATATAATCTAAAGGTATGAGTAATTCAAAGATTTATATTCCGCTTGCTAAGATTTTACACTTTTTAATGCATACATGTTAAAAAAAATCACTTCAACAACTTTTGCTGCAGTTTCAAGTTACAGTAGTTACAGACAAAATAATGTTGCTTACCATTTTACTTCTAAGAAAAAAAGATCTTTATTTCAATTCGTTCCGTCTTATTTCTTTGTTTTTGATTTTTTTTTTATGTATACACGTATTCAGCAGCTGTGCCCTCTGGTTTTCCTCATGAGTCTGCTGTATTCTGTAACGTCGAACCTTGTAATGAGGGCATTATCTTCACTTGCTAATTCTTGGAGCTGTTCTTTTTTTTGACCCAAGCGTTAGACACGTAACATTCTAGGGAATTGCGTAAATTTTACCAACACTTCTTTGTTTGGGAGAGGTCATTGTTTTTTAAACGACTGATTTTGGCATACTGACGAAGTGATTTGACCACAGAATATGAGCTCCAATTTTGTACTTTATCTATTATTTTAACTTCATTTCTTAGCGGTCGCTGTGCACAATTTCGTTTTTCAAATAAACAGCCATACTTAATTTCTAAATTTCTCTATGGATGATAGCCCTCTCCTGCTGTTCAAGTTACATTTTTACGGAGTGGATAGTCTCGTCCATTATATATATATATATATATATATATATATATATATATATATATATATATATATATATATATATATCAAATATGTGGTGCAGTTTAATTTATATTACAATGAATCATTCATACAAAAAGTAAATTAGCAAAGTTAATGATATAAAATGGAAGGGATTTCGACATTGTATTTCATTAACATGACTAACTTACTTTTTGTATGAATGATTCATAGTAATATACATATATATATATATATATATATATATATATATATATATATATATATATATATATATATATATATATATATATATACATTTGATATGCCATGAGCAGATATGAATGTACGTGAGAGGATGATTGAAGTTTAAAAGCAGTAAATTCGACTTGGTTAGCCGAACCGTTCTCTGTGGCCGAATTGGTTAAAAGGCACGTCAGGCTGTATGTCCGTTCTGTATAGGATACATGTTCGAATCCTGTCGGAGGATGAGTTTTTCTATGAAAATTTCTCGGATATTCAGGCCGGTAAATGTTGTTTAATACTGTTTATTATAAACAGAGCATTTACTTATTAAATATTTGTATCTATAAAAAGAATGTATAAACATATATATATATATATATATATATATATATATATATATATATATATATATATATATATATATATACATACAGTGCACGAACAATTTAAATGAATATGTCTTTTTGCGGTATGTCCTCCAAAAATATGGAGAACTACAAAAGTTGAGACTTTATCAAAATATCTTAATAAAAACTGACGAAACCGTAAAACAATAATTCGAGAAGATGATCTAAAAAATGTTCCTGTAAATAAGAAAAAAAATACCGAAGAAACTAAAAAAAAAGCCTGAAGAAAAAGACAATTATCTAACAGCCGGGAAATTTCCTTCAAAGTGGAAATCTTACCCAACTGTTTAATATTTGTGATCGTTTTCATTGAACATGCTAAAAATTGCACCTATCTTATTAAACGTGGTGGATTTTGGTTGATATCCTGGAGTTAAAGAACACTGAGAAAATAACCGTATCAATTTTCATAGCTGACAAAAGAATAAATAAATAAATAAAAATTTAAATTTTTGTGTGTTAATTCCCAACAGATAATTAAGTTCATCAGTTACATTTTGCCACCCACAAGTGAGGAGAGATTTTCCCGAAATTTTATGGCAAGTGGCCATATTATTCAAATAAAATATCAAAGTATACTGGGCCAAGACTACAGGGCTGGATGTCATTGGCCATATCTCGTTGAAAACGTTGCGCCGCTTTTTTTCTTCTAACAACGTCTTCAAATTGTAGAGGTTTCCTCGGATCATATGCGTAGGGAATGGGGAGTTTGAAATCATGTCAGATTGGCAAGACTTGCTTAAATGATTAAAAAAATTCAGCTTCGTTCCCAACTATTTCGATGTGGCATTACGGAATCAATCTGTCATTGTGACAGACAGCCAATTTAATGACAATCTGTCTTGACGAGTTACTTTGCAACAGTGCCTAGAAAAGAAATTCTCTGGAAAGCCGTCTTTCAAATTCCAAAATGCTTCCTCCTATATAAATTTCTCCTCTTATTCTTCCTTTTTTTCTGCGAACGCCAACCCTGGTAAAATGTTCATTTTACAATAACTTTTCAAAACATACGGTAAAACTTGGATTATACTTGGTTAAAATCAAGATTTACAGATTTATTTGGATTAATTGACAGATTTAAGAAGTTAACTTTAAATGAATGCGTCTTTAAATAAATGAATAAATTATGGATAGGTGACGACGGAGAAGGAAAAAGGCCATGAAAAGAAGTCAATGGCAAAAGATGAAAAGGAATGTAGAAAAGTCGCTTCGAAATGTTCCTGATGTGAAATCATTATTCAGAGCCAATATACCCTGACAAAAATATATTTTCTATAGGAATAAATTAAAAGTTTTATAAAGCATTAGTACGAGATGTAATATTTTAAAACATGAATCTATATTGTGAAATTAAAAAACAATATATTTAAAAATTTATACTTTACCTTGTAACAGCAGAAAACCAAAGAAAGAAAATGCAGATATATATTTTTTTAAAACAGTGATTCTGAAACGGCAGTTACTTTGCTTCCAGTGAACGAATAAACCTAATATATAACCGTGAAAAAGAATTATTAAACGATAACTGAAAATAGAAGATGAATTCAGGAAACTTGCCAAGTGGAGAAATATGACATGGGATTCTGGGAAATATTGTTAAAGGAATCTCTTCTATGGATGTCCTGAAAGAAATGTCATTCATATTCCCGAAAAGTAATAATGAAAACTTAGTTGTATGGTTTAAGCAATTAAAATCTTTTTTTATTTAAACAAAAATAGATTAATTGTTTAAGACAATGTTAAAAGAATGTTAAATGTTCACCATAAATGATGATTAAATTGCCATTGATATTACGGGTAACATTTATATGGTCAATTATTGGTTCACGGTCTCATATTCCAAGTCATATTCCATGATTTGAAATTAACAATTCGACACTGTTAGTAAACGCCAAAATCAGCTCAGTTCAGAGAATTTATATTATGAATACTTATACTTAAAATTATAATCCTAGTTATACCAATAGGAGTAAAAACTATGAAAAAGGTGCACAGAGACTAAAAAGAAAAAATACAACCCCACACAAATGTTATATGAAAGAAAATATAATGTTAAAGCCTAATTAATTATGCATTGTGCCATAGCCATGTAGTTAATTGCCCCCTCACGTATTCATTTAGCTGTCTTTATGGAATTCATATAGTTGGTCACTATGTATAGAATTCAGCTTTAATAAGATTATGTACCGGCAAATAGACGAAAAGGAAGGAAATTCCTTTAGGACCAAACGTGTTATAGTAATAACGATTTTTATGTTGAGTTTAAATAGATTCTTTTCGATTGTAGATGTGATAGAATTAGTAGGCAGGATTTTATTTTGTTGTTATAATGGGAATATAAATTTATTAGGTTGTTTTTGTTGGTTGACACCGAGTTTTAAACTGTTGTTAATACGGTGTAGCTTGATATGTAGGAATTGTAAGGGATTGTTCTTCCATTTCGAATGTAAATTGTGTCTTCGAAAATGTGGAGCACACAGTGAGGAACAAAATCACGGTTCAGTCTTAACTGATTCAGAGAGACAAGTTTGCTAACTATTACACCACATCGAAGTGCCCACCATTGTTCATTAAGAAATGAATATTTCAATAGTCATTTTAATATTAATCTAAGTTACCGAACATATTTATAACAGTTACCTCCCTTTGCACTTATTACTTATTCCACTTTATTTTTCATTTTTTTAAGCCGCTTTTCTTCATTATAAACAGGTACCTCCAAAAAAGCGATACCTAATGTTTAAAATGCGTTTTAAAAATGATTTTTTTTTCTTGAAGCTTTTATTTCAGTTCTAATTACAGATAAATCTAATATTTACAATAATCAAAATACGTTGCCGTATTTCAAAACCAAATTTAAATTGATTGGAATTATTTTTTAAAATCGCTAAAATTACTAAAAATCGGTCATATAGACAAATCTGCTAACACTGCATAATTCTCTTTATTAAAAATACTTCAAAAATCAAATATACTTTATATATATATATATATATATATATATATATATATATATATATATATATATATATATGAGTGTGTGTATGTGTGCGTATATGAATATGTATATATATGTGTGTGTGTATATGAATATATATATATATATATATATATATATATATATATATATATATATATATATATATATATGCAACAACTTTCAACTATTACATTTTAAATATGTTAAGTCATTAAAAATTTTATTGAATTTTAGTTACTTGTCTTACTTACGAAGACGCTTATTGAGGAAAATTACCAATACATTTTAAATTTACTATAGTTACCGCTCTTGTTTTCTGATAATAATGGGTATGGACGTTTGAATTTACAAAAAATTTAAGAAAAAATGAAAGGAATTCTTGTAAAAATAAATTATTCATTTATTTTTTCTTAAGACATTAGTATCCATAATAGATCTTATTCTTAAAATCAATTAAAAGCTCTACTAATTAAATAAAATTTTAGTTTGATTTTTTTTTATTTTACCATTCAGAGAAGATTTTCTGTAACTGGTGGGGGGGTCATGTTTGGCAAAAAGCCTTGATGATTAAAATTCTCGAATGTTTATATAAAAATTAAGCGCTTCAAAAATGAATTTTTCAAAATTTTGTGGGGATTCAAATTTGAAATGATAGCAAAAACTTTATGCATGCCACTTAACAGAGAGTCAGTTCTAAGTGGAAGCTTAGAATACTCCAGGTAAGTCAAAAGGAAAGTTTAGGAGAATTTACGAGCAAAGCATTCAGATTTATCAGCGGAAGTTGTTAACACCTCAAATTGATTGAAGAGAGGAGGAATAAAAAAAAAAAAAACTTACTCTTATTTGATACCCTATTACAGAGCCGCCATTAATCAAGAGAGCCAAAGTTGTTAGATGCAATACTCATTTACTTAATAAACAGAGACTTAGCTCCTTCGAGAACACGTTAACATTTATTACGTGCAGCCACGAATGGGTCCAAGTTGCCAAAAGGAGAGAGCTTCGAAGCTTGGCAATAGCTAGGGGATGAGGTAAAAAAAAAAAAAAAAAATCAAGTTAAGAAGCCTGTTGCTCGAATTGGATAAGTAAACGAGAAGGGAAAATCCACGATTTGAATAAAAATTTTAGCAATAGAAAAATTGAAAGTCTGAATGCCGGCAACATTAGTAACATTAGAATGTTTAAGCTACGTATTGTGAGGCGCATTAAAATCACTGAACACAAAGATGTTCGCAGATGAATGAAGAGAAGAGTACCGTTTCTATTCTTTTTCTCTTATGTGCCGTGTCTCTTCAGGACATAGGCAATCATGACCTACACATCTTCCCGCCCCTTTTAGCTCTTTTCTATTTTTGTTATTTCTCACAAACCCTGTTCTGTCATCCATTTTCTCAAGCCCATCAAGTATGTCATGTACTGCTTTTCCTGTTTCTCTTTCCCTCTATCTGTCCTATGAGTATCAGATTTTCCAAGCCATTCTTACTCATTACGTGACCCAGAAATTTCAACTGCCTCTTCTTAATGTTACGTATAAGATTCCTTTTTGTTTCCATTCTCTACAAAATCTCGATGGTGCTCACATGTTCGGCCCAAGTTATCCTCAGCATATTTGTATAGAACCACGTTTCTGTTGCTTCAATTCTCTTCATAATCTTTGAGGAGATTGTCCAGCATTCGCTTCCATACAGGTGAACATATACTATTAGAGATTATGTCTAATATATTTCAGCCCTGAGAAGAGAGGATCATAAGGGAAAAAGTGGTAGCTAACGTAATGTAATAATGAAAATCGAAAACACATGAGAGAATTGTTTAGTGAGTATACTGACAATTCCCTTGCCATTGAAATATTATCCCGGATGTATGTAAACATCAAGGTCATGGATAAGAATCCTACAATCTTTCCGGGAAAGAGAAAGATAGCCGGGAACAGAGAATTCATTGGTAGCAATGGAAGAATTTAAATTGGTTTCGCAAAAAGCAAATATACCCGCTGACTGTTTCAAGAGAAAGGATTCTCTACTGCAGACGTTAGAGCGAAAACAAAGCACATTGGACAAGGATAGGTTGAGGAGAACAGTTAGTTTCTTGTTTGCTTGTATTCTCGTAATTCTTTTCATTGTATTTGTCAAGAGATTTGTTTTGAGGAAAAAAGAAAAGGAAAAAGGCCGATATAATTATGACTATCTGTCGTCAATGGCAAGACAAACTAGACAGAATGTGACTGAAATCAGAGGATAATGTAGCGCCAGGGTTGACTATCGGAAATAGATGCAGGAACACCTACCCATGCACTACAAATATTCCGATATTATGCGTTGATCAGATAAACTTCTCTAAGCAATACCAAAATATGTAAGATGTCCTTACTACCAGTCGGGTGCAGCAGCCAGCGAACTGTCAACCCGGTACCCTCAAAATTGAAGTAGCAGCCACTGAGCAGTGCGTTCAGCAAAAACGTTAAGACACTTGAATCATCATGACCATGGAAAAAGAAGTAACCGGTAAACCATATCTTAAACAGTGAATATGGGATGGAGCGCGGACCGGACCATAGGTGAGCCTATCTATTCCTATTAAACAAAAAAAGAAAAATTATTTCCTAAGTTTTAAGTTAGTATAAGTCTAAGTATCCGTTAGAAAATAACGTTGCGTGAGAAATTAAATTAAATTAAAACTACTCTTAATCGCATGAGTTGCCCCTGGATAAATCCAGGTTTAGCATTCCAAGTTAAGTTTCGTCTTAGAATATCATCCAACTAAATTATTTTAAAATGCCGACAGTATGACTCGCCAGGACATTTACATTTAACTTTATCAATTTATTTATGAAATTCTATTCTATTTTTGACCTTTTGGATTAAGGGTGCTAACATATCCCACGCGTCATGAAACGTTAAAACACTCTCCGTTTCTCAAAAGCAGAAAAAGGGAAGACAATATATACATTAAAATTAATAAAATTTTACAGATTTTAGAAGAGAAGAAAATTCAAATGAAAAATTGAAACGAAAATTCAAAATGTCATCTACCTCTGAGACCCGTTAACCAATAGTTTAAGAATATAATTTATTATTCTATACGATTTGATGAAACTTAGTAGAATAAATTATTTTCTTTTCATACTTTAAATTGTTAGAATAGATGAAACAGTTTCATCAAGCTAATTCAACACTAAAACGGTGAGACCTAATTGCCAATCTAGTAGCACGTTTAAATTCATGCAGTCGAGGAACTCGAGGGAAAAGTTCATCAGAGCATTTTTCATGAAAAAAATTAAAAAAAGACAGGAAAGTCGTCAAGTTACATTGGTGGCTCACACACACAAACAAATAAACTAATATACATTATCACCCGAATTCCGCATAGACAAACTAGAATTATGATATATATATATATATATATATATATATATATATATATATATATATATATATATATGAATTATATGCAAGAACGCTGTTTGGCAAAACAGGTGCACGTGTGGTCTGCTTAACCAATGAAAAAGATGCAACACAAAAATTAAAAATAGTATAATTTTCATTTTCGCCTCCAAATTTCATTCTCTGATGCCGCTTTAATAAAAGCGAAACCTTTGATTAGTGATTATTCCTTATCATATCATTCTTTCGGATTCCAATTCACATTTGGTCTATATTTGATCCCAATTAAAACACACACACACACACACACAAACACACACATATATATGAGTGCGTGTATGTGTATATATATTTGTGTGTGTGTGTGTATTATCTATTTGAAAATATATCAATCTATCTAAATATGTATGCGGTACTTATTGATAGTTAGATTTTGATAGTAAATTAGTCACGAAAATTGTCAGCATTCCCATACAAACATAAGTCATAATATCAATATATATATATATATATATATATATATATATATATATATATATATATATATATATATATATATATATATATAACGCGTACAGAAACACTATACAAATACAACTTGAGAATCATACTGGTTGCTCGGTCAGTGAATGACAAATGTTTTCTTATAGGAAAATGCGAATATTATGATTACTATTGGATTTGGATGGATTGAAATGCGAGCTGAATTCAGTTTATGCTGCAGATTTTGCAAAGCATGCCTCAGGCATAAGACGGGAACTTGAACTAAACCAAGCAGAAGTAACAAAATTATTACCTCTCATTATGATCATACCTGCCACATCTGCTTCATCTGATAGATTGTTTTCATCATTAAAGCGAGTAAATAGTCATATGTTTGTGTTCTCAAAGTGAAGAGAGATTGATTAATTTGGTCTTCGTTTCCATGAATAAAGACCCTTTAAAGAAAATGGTGTTAAAGCGTGGTGATGATACATTTCATAGCAAAGTGATCAATGAGAAACAAAGAATTGAAATCATTTACAAGTCAATTCAAAATATCTCATTATGTGTAGGTTTTATCAAGTCCAGTGGAAAGGGGTATCAAATTTGAAGCGTGACCTTTTGGTAGAAGTGCATTTTCTTACATTACAATTGCTTCATATCATTTTTACAGATGTTTGAAGGAGAATAATCTTTCAGGGGTAGAGGAAGAGTAAGGCTGCCCCACTCTCCGATTTGGCGATTAGCTTGCATCATGTATGCGTGAATTGTTTTGCAAGTCAACTTTTGCCACTGATATATATATATATATATATATATATATATATATATATATATATGCATATTTTGCATATATGGTCAATTTTGATTTATATTGCCTTGAGCAATGAGTCAATCAGATATATACGTCTTCCTTTGTAATTTAGAAAAATGAGTTGAAACTTATGGAATTTACAGAGAACAAAATATAATACGATTAAATAATGTCAAAACCCATCAGATTATAGGTAATTAACGCAAATAAATACTTAATGCAACAATTAATAGCTAAATTAGTTATCTGTATTGAGAGTATTCTTAGAAATTTCTGATGGCGAAATTTAATGTCTTAACGTGTTTTACGTTTTGATCACATGACAGTTGTCATTTTTCCTTATACCAAGGCAGTTGGACATGCCATTAATTAGATACACGGATGTTCAATATATTTGTTGGATCTCTGCAACTTGATTACAGGGCTGAGAGGTAGATAGATAGATAGATAGATAGATAGATAGAGAGAGAGAGAGAGTGAGTGAGGGAGGCGGGCAGAGAAAATGAGAGAGAGGGGGATAGATTTCAAAGCGAGGGATTCTACCATGTTAGGTGACTCTTCTTCGAACAATCTTGATAAGCACACGAAACTACAAAATGAACGTCAAACCCAAAACAACTTTCAGTTAAAAACGGTAAGCGAAAATGTCGCAGGTAGGAATAAAACTGAGACATTGGAACATAAGCGACAGATATTATAAGAATAAAATAATAATAAAAAAAAAAGAAGAAGCTGCTATGTAATTTTTAATGTCTATTGACAAATAAGTTTGGTCTCTGTTCGTGTACTAATTATATGACCTTAAATCGTACCTCGATTGATGGCATGAACAGGTGGGGGTGCCACCCCAGCTATTCTTGCGCATGCGTAGTAATCTCCAACTGATTCAATAATAGAAGAGAACAGACCTGTAAAAATGCCCAATACGCCAGCTGTACTGACGCTTGCCATTCCCCACTGACCTGAAAGAACAAATAATGAATATAATGAAACGGGATTAACTATTATTTGTAGAGCTTCATGAAACATTCATTGACAAATCTGATACACACCTTTATATGCATACATTTTTCACATACACGTATATACATTGACACCTATGCACATATTCATATAAATATTTATGGACACCTGCATACACACGCAACACACACACACACACACACACACACACACACACACATATATATATATATATATATATATATATATATATATATATATAAAGAAATATAGTCTTAAGGTGTGCTATATTTATGGAATAAAGTGCTCAATATCAGAGATAGAGCATGTGTAAATATAAAAGTGAACATAGAAGTCAACACTTAGAGGCCTCTAAGTGTTGACTTCTATGTTCACTTATATATATATATATATATATATATATATATATATATATATGTATGATAATATTAGCCGTTCCTCTTATAAGGAAACATTAGGCATTCATTGACCAAGCAGCCAGCACTCAAAATATTTCTCTTAAATCATTTTTTCAGGAAAATGGGTCCAATAGCTGTTACTGCTTTATCCCGTAATGGCGTGGGATTCATTCCTTGCTTTTTCAGATAGTGAAGAACGGCAGCATCTCGATTATATCATTATTCACTCGTCGAGTTACAACTGCTTATCGATTTTAATTGTCGCTGCTGTTAAAGTTCATAAACTGATGTATTTTCTATTATCTGGTACTGTTCTTTATTTGTGATTCTGTAACAGAAGTTTGCAAGGTTGAGCGAAAATTATCACTTGCACTGCCTATTCTTTTTTCAACTTACTTATTAGGTTGGTGCAAAAATAATGATGTAATAATGTCGTTTTTTGACATATTTTTAACGTAAAAAACGACATTATTACGTCATTATTTTTGCACCAACCTAATATTTCATATACTAAATTTGTCATAAAAAACCGAGGTATTTAAAGTGCTTAGTATTCATTAATTCCACATGCTGAAATTTTATGAAGGAACCAGGGAGCGTGAATCACAGCTTTCATATAATTTGTATTTTGGAAAGGTTTATCTTCACTCGTACTCCTTGAAACACTTTGAAGAGGATATTATTTTTGTTCGGTCTTGTCCCAACGATGAATACCTATGTTATCGATATAATCTGTCTTATACTTTGTGTAGTGGCATCGGGAGAGGAAGAAAGAAAAATGTTATCTATCAGTACATTCATTTTGGACATGGTATAAAATGCTTAAATGATCAGTGTCCATTTATTCACATATGTGCTTGTATATTCAACGTGAATAGGAACAGATTAAAACAACTGGGGCACTCATTTTCTTTTTGTACATCTGACGAGATTTGGAATGTTTCGATTTTAGTGCCCTCGTCCGATATGTACGATTTATAGTTCTTCTATTATATCCAGACGTTCAGTTGGTTTGAACAGGTTTCTAAGGGATAAGAAGAGGAAGTCCCTATTTATGTGGTCGTATGTTGCTGTAAAGTCAACATAGCATGTATATAACTTTCTAATGAAGAATTATTTGATGATATATATGTAATCATTACACCTCTTACGAGAACAAATGCCAAATTACGCCGTGACGAGTTAAATTTCCATAGAACAGTGAGTGTTTAGTTAATACAGTATCTATTAACATCTACGCCATAATGGACTCAATTGAGATATCTCTGTATATGTGAGTTTATTGGTGGCTACGTTTTGGCTTCTATAATGCATTAATATGCGGTACACTCCACTTTTAGTGGATGCGTCTCTGATTCCTCCACATTTAATGAAGTTTAGAAAATTGTTTCTAAATTCCGAGAGGACGTAATGTGATTTTAAAAGTTAAACCTCAATGTCAACTGATACTTTATTATTCTTTAGTTTTTTATTACTTTCTTTATTTCCTCCTCATCACATTCGTTATTATTCATGTTTGGAGACAAATATTGTAACGTTCGGATGTATATTCTATTTCCGCTAGCATCTTCAGCTTAGTATGGTCAGCTATGAAGAATGACTCGAAGTGTTTTTCAAACCGTAATTGTAATTTGTTATCGTGTTTATTTCTCTTTTCTCCACATTTCAACACAATGTCTATGCTGTTTAGTTTCATTAGTTTGATTTCTAATTTCTCGGACATATTGGTTTCCAAGTGTGTTATCTCGTATATTTTATTTTCTTTGTTAGTTGCTTAGTATTCTATTCACCCTTCCATTTTTCTTGCTCTTCTTTTCCAATCGTGTCGTATATGATATACTTGTTACATTCAACCTTTTATAGTTGTGAGTTATTTATATCTCTACTTGACAAGAATTATGTTTCACCGACAACAACGTTGAATGGATATTGATTTCAAGAGCAACTATTAGTTTTACAAAGTACACTACCTTTGAATTTATTAACCATAATATTTATTTGATGTGTGCAAACGTTTCCAGCGAAAAAAACAGTTTTCAAAAAAGGTGCTGGGAACTTTCGCACGAATTTAAAAAATTGGGATGTTTTAAGTAATATTAATTTTGATATAAAGCAACACAAAATCAAATTGTGTAACTTGTCAAATATACATTCAATATTATTCTTTTTTCATACCAATGTGCCTGAATATATTCCTTTCATTATGAAATCATGGCTGTATAATAGAAATCATGATTTCTGTCTTAGCATGAAATTCCGAGAAAATTGTTTTTAAAAGAAATGCTACTTTGAAGCTTTGAAATGAACGTTCTAAATTTATTATCGCATATGGGTACTGTATTAAATTAAATCAATATTAGGTTGGTGCAAAAATAATGACGTAATAATGTCGTTTTTTGACGTATTTTTTAACGTTTTTTTTTAAATTTAATTTTATTAACAAATGTAATACTATATTAATGCTTAGAGTGGGGAGTTATTTTGCATTTGGACTAATGTCCTAATCTTTGTTGTTATTAACACAATATTTCAGCCGTTGTGCTCTCCGAAATTCTTCATGTGTCTGTCGATCCGGGAATTTCTAACTGAACCCTTTCTTTAATCTAGGCAATAGATTTTTCTATCCATGTTTCGAGATATATCGTCTTATTCACTTTTTGGTACTGATCAGTTATTACTCACTCCATTTCTCAGTCTGTACTACCCTGCAAAGGAATTGAACTTACAATAACTATGCCACCAAATTTACGAACCAGACTTTTGAAGAAAGCACGAGGGTACAATGTCCGAAATGTTGTGATAATGACATCAAAGATAAGGATATTAGTCCAAATGTCGATAATAACACCTTACCCTAAAAATTAAAATAGTATTAGATTTATTAATAAAATTACCATATTTATTTACTTTGTATTAATGTTTTCAGCATATAATTCAATTTATTCCGCATCATCGAATATATATGTAAGCGGTATATATCTGTTTGTGAGAATGTTTTTAATAATCTAAAACGGTCACGTTTTCTTTCTCTCTTTCTCTCTCTGTATATATGCATTCTCTTCAGATTGCCTACACAGGCGCATAGACACACACGCACACGCACAAACACATGTATACACAACGAGTTAAGTTTTTACAGAAAAACAGATAATAAAATGTAAACAAACAGAAAAAAATATCTTTGATCTCTGTGTCAAGTAAAAACTTACACGTTCATTGATAATGTAGATGATAGTAGCTCGTGTTTGCAAGAGCACAGCAGAAAGAAAAATCTGTGACGGTTGGTAGCCAGTCTAAAAGTAAGACGACTTTAAATTCGAAAGCGTAGATAAGACAACGTGAACCACTCCTACATTGTTCATCAAGAAATCATAGCAATTACCAGATAATAAAAAATCACATATGTAGAGCTATGTTCATCTACCTTCTGAGTGAACATAATGTTTTATTTTAAATATTTTTACGACACTAAACATGCCACAAGTGTGGAGCACTAAGCAAAGACGTTGACAGGATAATAACCGTTTGCCAAAATGAACGACCAGAGTTGATATATGCTTAAACTTGTATGGCACAGATGTTACTGCGGGACATTTGGCTAATGCTTCAATTGTACTGCTTTGGCTTTCCATGGGATCAGGTGCTAGTCATATCAGGGAGTGCGGTACACGGTGGAAATACGGTTTCTTCCTGGAATATCCAGACTCTACTGAAGATGTCCTTTCAGTAAGGTTTACCCTGTACAAAGCCCAAGTGCCACTCGATGTAGGGGGTTACGTTAAGGGGGTAGTTTATGTAGATAGGACGGGATGACAATGGTTAACTTGAACGTGTTAAGACTGTAGTGATCGGGGAAACATCCTCTTGGGAGTCCATTCCACAAGGCAGTGGTTCGCGCTTCGAGATCAGCTGCCGTATATCGTCGTAAATCGGCAGAGATGTTTACAAATGAGCTGACTATATTCTTAGGCAGATCATTTATGTAAATCAGAAAGAGGGTTGATCCAAGAAGTAACCCCTGGGGGACGACTGTTGTCTTAAAGCAACAAATATACCATAGTACACTCTGGCCTTCGGTAGACCGGCCGTTTTTCGAGAATAGTAGATTCAACAGTTCGCTATTTTCGACATTTGTTAGAAAGGCGAGCTTTCCCCATACTCACAAACACTTACTCGGTGCTTTTCAGTTAACATCAGACGCATATGCACCACTTGAAGCCAGGCATTTGTTAGATTATCCGATACATCAACTATACCTTTTGTCAAAGGAAACGAAAATGTACCTGCAGACAACATAACCATTGGCATTAATGTTTCCCTGCTGTACCCATATATGGAATACCAGTTAATTGTGAAAGAACTCTCAAAGGACCAATAACTCCAAAAGCTATTTCAGATGAACTCAACGTGTTTCAAATTTTCGAAGATACGGACCCCGAAACTGATTTCGAGTTTGTGTGTAACATCTGTACCGGAAAATTACGTCTTTTCGTTCAAGAAATGTTGCCGCGTCTTTTTCACTATGCCTAACTTGTCTCATCCTGGTGTTAATGCTTCAGTCAAGCTAGTCACAGATAGACTTGTGTGGCCTCAAATGAAGTCGGATATCCGATTATGGTAAGCATCTGTGCTAAATTCAAAAGTCTGAAGATATACTCGACCACCTCCGGGCTCTTTCCCATCTTCGGATGAGCAGTTCGCTCATGTACATGTCATCATAACTAGTCACCGACCCTTCTACGAGCGGCATACTTATTTTTTGACATGCGTCGATCGGTTCTCTCGCTGATGTGAAGCTCTTCACATGTCAGACAGTGGTCAAAAGAAATTAGCGACTCTGTTTTGGGACGTAAGTTCAGATCCGGCGTTTCTTCCCTTTACAGCGGTTTCTTAGTATTTATTGTTGTTCTCTTTTCTGTATCCTGTTCGTTCGTTCGTTTGTCCGTCCGTCCGTCCATCCTATGACAACTGAACGTATCGTACGAGGCGCTCTGACAGAAGACGTCTCTCACCTCCACGATCGGCTACTTATAATCGCTAGTCACCAATCACTTGCCCGGATGATAAACATACTAGACATACGGCACCCCAGAACGCACTCGCCTCCTCTGAAATTGAAGTCCGACATGCCAAAGACGAATTCTCTTTCGTCGAGAATAAGGCAGATCTTGTTCAACATTTCCGCCATTCAACCCTGGTTCTGGTTCACTATGCCTGCTACACTCTCCGCTCCACAACCTGGTCTCATGTTCACATATAGTGTGGACGCGGTGTTATGTGTCGGGTGCTCCTCTGAAGGGAGAGGGGGGTTGTCTGAACTTCTTCCTCGGAGGAGCTTTCAGAAGAGTTGCCAGAGCTGTCAACGTTATTAATTGGGTTCTCGGGTGAATCGTCGACTCACGAGGTATGGACTCAATCAGCAACTCGCTTTCAGATGATTCATTCTCACCGTCACTCGTCAATGGTGTCGTTTCGAGGGCAGGGCGAAGATCCTTTACATGTTGCGGGATTCCTTCGACCAATACGGAATGCTCACTGACGATATCGGTGACACGCCCTTTTTTAAAGTTGGTGGCGCACCGGCTATTGGGAGGCTTCAAATATTTGTTTTGACAGGCTGAGGCCAGCTTTTCTGGATGCTATATCATTGGATAGGGATACTCCAATCACTCCTCTATCTCCAGTCCCATCAGATTTACCAGTGTAAACAGTGACCAAATCTGAGTACCTTGTTAGATGGCCTAAAGATCTCCTATCTTTTTCTTCCATATGAAATCTTTCACGTTGATAACAGAAATCTTTTGTACTATTGACTGGATATGTTTTAAACATTATGGAACTTTTTAATATATATTATTCGCATATTGTAATTTAGTAAAATATGTTCCCACATTTCTATTATATTAATAGCAAGCAGAATAAAAATAAATCCTTGTTGCAGGTTCTAGAACCTATTTAGGTAAGTGGTGCTAGTAGGTATATAAAATGCCATTGTCTCCCTTTCGTTGAAATAGTCACAACAGTCACGTGACGGCCGCTGAGTGACGTCAGAGGATAGAGTGACGAAGGCTAGCTGCGATGTAGAGCCTGAAGAAAAAGGACGCCTCTAGTCCACATCGGTAGGCATTACAGGAAAAACCACATGTCCTCACCGGGTTCATAAGGAAACCACTCTAACTCCTGTTTTCTCTACAGGTAATTTTACAAGTAAGATTCCCTTTTTTAACACATTGTTTGTTGCTGCATATATGTTATACATTCTCTGCGTGAGACACGTGGATATATGGATATATAATTCTGTGTACGACTTAGTATTATAAAACTGTCTCTGAGAACAAAGCATGTTTGTGATTCCTTTTCCATTAAACTGTTCTGTGAAGTACGGTGTTATTATATCACGGATATAATAAAGTCCATAATTAGAGAATAAACCTTTCTTCTATAGCTCTCTGCCATTATAACATGTAAAACTAAAACAAAAGCTCTGTGTGAAAATATTCTAGCACCGTATTTTGTACATACACATGTAGAATATCGCAAAGAACATGGTACGCCTGTTTCAATAGCAACTGAGACTTGCAACAAAGATCCATCAAAGTGTTTCCCAATATTTCTGAGATACTTTTATTTTGAGAAGTGCAGCATGTGATAGTTGACATTCACAGTGATAATAATGAATTATTAGAGGCCATAACAAATCGGATGCTATTTAAACTATTTTATCAAAAACTGAAAATTACTTAACGTTATTACTGCAAACTATCTGGCTTATACTTTGAAAAAGGCAACAAAATGTGCTACAGGAAAACTGGAAAGTGATGTTGAAAATTTTGTACTCAAAGTGTTATAATCATTTTAACATCTGAGCTAAAAGAACAGCATAGTTAAAGAAATTCTGTGAATTTGTGGAGGTTGATAGTAGCAGTCTGTTGTGACAAGGGGGCTTTCCCTTTTGCCAACTATTGACAAATTACTTGTGTTGGGAAATCATCCAAACTTATTTCTAGAGCTTAGGTGAGGAGTGTCCCAGTGTACCATAGAAGTACTTTGAGAAAATGCCTGTAAATTGTCAGAGGTAGATTTCGTATTATTCACAGAAACTATCGAAGCACTACAAAGCAAGATATTAGGCATAACTTCAGTATTTCAGTATTTAAGCTAATGTCTGACCTAAAAAGCCAGCGTGACAAAATTGTAAAATACTGTTGTTTTTATCGTTGAAGTAAACACCAAACTTGGCTAGCTCATCGCAGATGACTAAGAAATATGAAGGAGATCTCATTGCTTTCAATGAAAGACCTATAAATTATTTAAGTAACAGGTATGACTTCTCAAAAAGCAGATTTCATAAAAAAGTATCAAAATTGAGCCTAATAAGTGTCATAAATTTTGGAGAATACTGTGATTCAGTCAAGGCCTGTAACTTTCAAGTTATTGATGTGGATGAAATATGCAGGCAATTATAAATCCTCCTGAGATGATAGTGTAGAGGGTGCGAAGAAATCCCTCAAACAAATAATAAAAAGAAAAATGCACTACAAATAATAAAAAGAAAAATGCACTACAAATAAAGTAAAATAAACTTTTGTTTATTTTCGTAAAAAAAATATAAGAATTATTTTTTTGTACAAAAATGAAATTGTCCGTAAAGCTGTGGAAGAAAAGGAGAAAGAAAGGAACTGGGAATGTGAGAGGGAAAGGTAGGACGATGTGTAGCGAGCGAGATGAGAGAAAGAGAGGGGGAAAGAATGTTCACTGATACGTGATACTGTCTGTTGTGTGAACTGCTGAATTCTGTGTGTGTGTGTGCTCGAAGCTGTCCGTGTAGCTTTGATGTCAGCTTGTCGCTGTTCTCCCTTTGGTCTGATGAGAGTTTCTACCTTCCTTATATCTGATTGATGAGGCTCCGGGGAGATTAAGAAATGGGTTTCTTATGTCGAGCCCTGATTGGTCAATAAATCATATTTTTGACCACGTGGTGTGCTTTTCACTACGTCCGAACTTTTGGGTGCGCCGTCCTTGTTTTTGACCCCACAGGGTATGGTAAGGAGTGAATTCCCGCGCAATTGTATTTTTTTGATACACGTGGTGTGAATTAGTTTTTATTGTGTATGTGTGTGTGGAAAATAAAATAAGAAACAGCACAATAGATAGCCACAGCGAGGAACGCTATATCAAGCTATTTAGTAAATCTGGGTTCCTTTCAGAAACGTAAAGACGGTAACTGCTTATATCTCCTCTAATCCATGCAACAATGCCAACACAGAACGAGTCTTTTCAGTGCTTTGAGAAACGAGAGAAACAGATTGTAGTTGAACTCAGTCAAAGCAAAGTTCCAAATCTATAATAGCTTCTTAGAAGAATGTTCAGTCGTGTACTAAAAATTCATGGTCAACGGAAAACTCTTGGAAATGGTAAGTAAAGGCAAGAAATATAAAAAAAAATATAGGCACCCATAGTAACTAAGTAAACTACTTCCTTTAGTGTGTGAAACAAGTTATTTTGGTTAAATAAAAATAAATATTCCAATCTTCATTTTTACTTAATGCATGTAATATATAAATTGCATTTTGAAAATTCGGAATTTATCAAGGTAAATTTGATGGTTTTATTTTGCAACAAGTATCTATTTTGCAGTTACTCAAAATTTCCGTTCTTAAAATATACATGGTTGAGTCATTTTTCCATGCGTTTAGATACTGTTAAATTATCAGACTGAAAGACCCAGAAATTTCATCGAGTGTTGGAATTTCTATAAATTGTTTTATTTAGAGGATTTATTTTATATTTTATTTTATTTTTTGTGGGGGGCTGGGTAAGTAGAAAAATTATAACTATGTACTTGTATCAATTTTGTGTTTAAACAAACAGTAAATCTTCACAGGAATCAAGAATCCAAAAATAATTAAACTTTTATTGTTTTTTATTTGTAGTGTTTTGTAAGGTTTTAAAAATAATTATTGGCTGATAATTTTAATGCTTAGTTTTGTTTGCTGTTCGTGAAATGTTTTTCTGCATTTTTAAAATTCCTTGTCTCATTTTTAGGCTGTAAATTTTAATCCCCAGTATAAACGATTTATTATTTCTATACCGAAAGACAACGTTTTTTTAAACAGAAACCACCTAACCTTCTAATTGATTGCGTTACGACATGTTAAATTATATCTACTTTGATGAGTTGAAGAACCACGTTATCTCAATTAATATTGTTTACTCCTTTCACAAATTATTGAAATTTGATTTACCGATACACTCACTGACTTCATTTTGTGCCAGTGTGACAGCTGAAAATGATTGATTTTGTTAAATTTAAACCAGTTTTCTTTTCCTTTTCTAGCTTGATCTTTAGTAACAGATAAGACGACCGAGAATTATGTAACTGATAATCGCCAATTTTATATTCGATGCTCATAGACAACGATACGCTTTTGAACATATATTTCCATTTTCTTTTTTTATATCGGTAGTTGATCGTCATATTATGTTTATACTTGAAGAGTCGACGTTTCTTCATTGTTAAACTATATACATACAGGATTATATCATTTATCTTTCTCGTATAAATAAAATTATTTACCTCTCGGAGACGAAGTTGCCATATCTCACGATGACCCTCGCTGCCAACCTCAGGTAGAGTGTTATTCACGGGAAGATCTGAGATATATGAAGTAGAGATATATTAGGTTGGTGCAAAAATAATGACGTAATAATGTCGTTTTTTGACATATTTTTTAACGTCAAAAAACGACATTATTACGTCATTATTTTTGCACCAACCTAATAAATATAAACTTTATTAGGTATATACTAGGATGCAAGGAAGATTGTCTTATAAGTAGAGCTTGCCTACTTTATCTGCAATTCACTGTTTTCTGATTCGGTCCCAAATTAACATCAGCAGAACATATTTAAAAAAAAAAATTCAAAGTTGTTATTAAAATTTCGTAGGATTTCTTCAACCAATTTTAATACACATGGTGATGAGCAAATATCACATAGAAACAAATGTTCCTCCGGTTCTTGCACGATAATTATTGTTTCACAGTGATGAACTAAAAATTGCAAAACACATATTCCATCAAATTATGAATCAAGGCATTATACAACCCTTAGTTGTTTCGCTCCGTACATTTATTACCATCATCTTAACATCTCTGCAGATTAAATTTAATCACTGTTCTGGGCCGTTATACGATTCCACATGTTCGCGATTTTACAAGTCAATTGAAAGATATTTTAATATAAAACATTGTGGAACATTCTTTTGCTGTGACTTTTTTCACCGATGAAATGATATTTACTTCATCTATAGGTTTTAGAGTTTAACTAATTTCAAGATTTATGTCTCCCACATATCTAGTAAAAATAGTGACACTGAAATAACTCTGTCCTATATTTATATTGGGGTACAATTGTAAGCCTTTATCTATCCTACTTATCCTCATTTCTATCTTCTACTTTTACATTCATATCACACACCTTATTCAACATTACCCTTTTAACAATTATCATCTACATTGAGTAACTCTCAAAACTTGTATTGGGTGAATCATAGTTAAAAAGCAAATTCGTCTTTTATTTAGTAATTGTTTGGAAATATTTGGCGTGTGGATGAAGCATATGAAAATATTGTTTTTCCTGAAAGAGTTTATATGCAATTTTCACACACACAAAGAAAAGAGACAAGAAATTGAGATTTACCTTTATAATAAGGACATTTCCACTTTGGCAAAGAAAATAATGTTATAAAAGGCACGAGAAAACCAAAGCTTGCACCTTGCATGATTGGAAGGCTAGAAAAAAAAATTAAAAACACAAAATAAATAGTAATCTAAATTAAATGTAACATATAATATAAAAATAAATAAAAAAGTAAAGAAGGAAAAGTAAATAAAATCAAATCATTAAACTCTCTTGAAGAAGTCGACGTTTACGTTGAATGTAAACTGTGAACCTTTAGTCTGGAAGTGCAATGAAGCAGAAATAGAAAATGCAGAATCTTATTGTAAATTCCAGAAATTATAGTAAGATCTGTCCCATCTCTCCTTACTAGATATTAAATATAATGTAGTTTTACTGATTTAAGGGAAGTACTATGCACTCAACTGCCTCATGGGTAACAGCTGTAGCTATTTATAGTCTTGTGACTTCATATGTAAATGAATCAATTCACCAAGCAAACTATATTTAGATCTAAAGACGTTGAGATATGACTAGAGGTAGTTTCAAATGCGATATCGATGAAAACGTCATTCACATCTGATGAGCTTCCAAAGATATGGAATGAAAGTTCAACTCTCGTAGAGGAATACTTCTGTATTTGCAATCCATTATTCATAAAAAGAAAGAAAACCGTTGGTAGAACATAAAACAACCGCTTCAAGTTAAGATCTGTTAATATGTTCTTCTTATCCGTTTTTGAACATGATGCCGCTGGGGATTTCGATTTGTAACAGAACCTCCTCATTGCACCAAAACGCGAGGATCAGAATATGTGGATCTCTTTGTGATCATTGTGGACAATGTTACGTATATGTGTCGCCATCACATTTAACTAACCATTTTAACTCACTAATTCTCGAGGTAACATAAGCGAAGAAATGTTTTTGTCGCAGTAACTTATTCTGTTTAAATATTTTCAAGATGATAATTATCTTTAATTGATACAGGAATTATATTTAAAGGAATTGGTTCGTTAAACTTCTTGGCATTCTGTTAACAGAATTGCTCATCTACAAAGTTGTGATCAGATAGCAAGAATTTTTCAGTTCGAAAATCTACGATTGGTATCGACATAAATAAATAAATAAATAAGACAAAATAAAAAAAACAAACTTGACCAATATTACTACTGGTATTAGCAGGAAATCTGCATATTTACAAATCAATCACAGCTATCAAAGTCTTTTCTCTGACCAATCTTTCTGTATTCAAAATTCTCGGATTTTTGGTTAAAAAAAAGGTGTCCTAACTTACCGACATCCAAATGTAGTTTGAATCAGCGAACTTAATCCAGATACAAAGAAAGTAGTAGAAATTAGTTCACTGGTCCCTCGGCTGTCACCATTCATACAAAAAGCTGTGTTTGCCACAACAACTGGAAGCATCAGGTTGCCACTGAAAGCTGTCAAGTAGTGCTGTAAATATTAATATGAAACGCCAGTATTTTACGGTATTGAAAACCGTGTTTCACCGGACCTAGTGTTTTTGTTTCAAATTTTCAGTATAGATATTTCGGTACTCGTCGCTTCGCTGAGCATGATGCTAAATTTCAAATACCGCATTTAAAATACTACATTTATTAGAAAATATTTAAAACACTAAATTTATTAGATGATAGATTTAGTTTAAATACAGAAAGAAACAAAAATGTTTTGGTTTACAAATGCCAAGTATGAAACTGTTTTCGTCATTGATAACTGCGTATTATTAATGATGTTCTTTTATCCCAATTCGTACGAGTGCACAGTTAACAATGACGTAAGCATAGTTACAGGCATGATAATTGTAAATAAAATAAATAAAAACGTACAGACAGGTCTTTAAGAAGTTAGGGGTCGATTTGACACTGGATTTATATTATAACCGCGACCACCCTTAAAAAAAAACTCTTACCTTTCTTACTGCAACATTCTTAGTATTCGTTTCAACTTCTGCGGTGCGGAATCATTCCTTTCTCTCCTTAGAAAGAACTCTAAAGTACACTTACATGACCTAGGAGTTTATGTCCGCGAATATCTCCCGTTGGCTAGGGAACTCTCTTTTGAATTTCGAGGCCATTCGTACATGTGTCTCCATCTCTCTCTCTCTCTTTAATTCAGTCAGCTATCTCTTCTTCCTCTACCGTTCCTCGTCTACTCAAGACTGTAATGCCCTAGATAGTTTCTCAGATAATATAGACAAGACCGTCCCCCTACACTCGTTTGCAAACATATTCGTGTTCGGTGATTTTATGCCTACCATACCAGGTGGCTTAAACATTCTTTCACTGAACTCACTGGCATCCAAACCCTTAATTTCTCAATCACTAAATCTTTCACGCAAGTGGTTGAATTCTCCCCACGTATCCCCAGTAACCCTAACGGAAACGCTTCTCTTCTCGATCTGTTTTTACCTCTTTCTCTGACTCTTGTCATACTACGCAGCTTTGTCATCTTGGCAACTCTGATCATGCGGTAGTGTCTGTAAACATCTACTTCCACTCCCCAACCCGCCATGACTCTACCACCAATAAATTCTGTTATCAACGGGCAGATTGGGACTCGTCCCTTGTAATTAAGTTTTTAATCATCCTGTTCAGAAATGTGCATTTTGACACTCCTCCTGGGTGAAACACGGCATCGATGCTTTCATTTCAGCAAGGAAATACCAAGTTGAATCGTGTTCATCCCCTTGGTTCTCACCCGAATGCTCGGCTGCTATTGCCTACAGGAATCACTTCTTCCGGCTTTACCAGAGATACAGTTTTGATTGCAACAAACGTCTCTTTGTGCTCGTAAAGAGTGCAAGCGTGTCCTTAATGAAGCAAACTTACTGTTTGCTGATAGGATGAAACAACGTATAGAGATTATTGGCGGCTCTGCATGGCTTCTGAACAACAGAAAATCCTCAATCCCTCCTTTATTCAATCAATTCGAAGTCCTAACATTTACAGCAGATAAAGTTGAATGCTTTTCTCGGAAATTCTCTTCCAACTCAACACTCGACTCATCTGGAGTGCCTACACTTGATTTTTCCCGTAGAACTGAGGCTCTACTGAGTGATATGTGCATAACCCTGTCACTAGTACCATTTCTAAATTAGACTCCCATAAGGCTAGTGGAGGTGACGGTATACCAGCCTTTATCCTAAAGAAATGTGCTCTCGAGCTGGCTCCAGTTCTCTCTAAACTCTACAGCTATTGCCTAGCTGCGTCTTGCTTATTGGAAGTCCTCTTTTGTATTCCCAGTTTTCAAGATCTATGGAGAACCTTTTGACCCCTCTAACTATTGCCCTATTAGTCTCCTACCACTTTTCGGCAAAGTATTTGGGGCTTTAATCAATGCTGGCCTGTTTAAGCATCTTAGCCCTCACGGCGTTCTCACTGACAGACAATATAGATTCCGTTTTGCGCGGTCTACCGCTTACGTGCTTATAGTCATCACTGAATGTGTATATCAAGCTCGAGCTGTGGTTCAAGATATCTCAAAGGCGTTTGACAGTGTTTGGCATGCTGGTCTTTATGTAAACTTCATTGCTATAGTATTACAGGACCATAGTTTGATTTAATCCAATCATTCCTATCAAATCGTGAAATGAAGGTCGTTCTGAACGGGTTCACTTCCAGATCCTTCCACACAAACGTGGGTGTCTCCCCAAGGCTCTATTCTGGGTCCTACGCTGTTTCTGATCTTAATCAATGATCTCCCTGATGTCATCTGTGACACTATCATTTACTCCTGTCTCAATAGCAAATCCGTCAGAGCCGAGAAAATTAACCTGGCTGCTGCTCTTAAAAAGGGCCTCCAATCAGTGGTTAAATGGGAACAGAAATGGTTTGTAAATTTGAATGCCTCCAAAACAAAACTGCTCTCATTTAATCACCACAGAGAAACTTCCCTGGCCGCCATCTGCATGGCTCATCCTCGACTCCAGGAAAGCGTCTCACAGCGCCTTCTTGGCCTCACGTTTTCAACTGACTTAAAGTAGAACAACTACATTTAATCACGAGCTGCATCTACTGCTAAGAAAGTTGGTTCATTGTGTCGCGCCAGGAGGTTTTCTCGTCAGAGTCCATCTTGCACATTTACAAATCTACTGTGCATTGAATACTGTTATAATATCTGGTTTGGTGCACCGGCTGTTCATCTAGAAGTTCTTCACAAAATCCAAAGTATTATCTGCAGTGTAATCGATCCTAATGTGGCATCTCAACTTGTCACTTTCTCATAGAGGTAATGTGGCTTCCCTTTGTCTTTTCTACAAATACTTTCATGGCAACTGCTCTAACGAGCCTTTTTCCCTTTTTGGCATCTAGGTCTCACCCTTTTACTGTTGAAATAATTAAATGTAACCGCCACTTCTACTCCAACAGTTTTTTCTCGCACTTCCCGACGGTGCAACTCTTTTCCGTTTATTTGCTTCAAAAATTTAAATGCAACGTCAATCGTTAAATTCTATTTTATTGAACTCAGTTCATCTTTTATCCTTTCCTAAATCCCCTATACTCAGTCATTATGAGTTGTATGTTTTTAACTGTCATGTAACTACTCCTCAAATTTATATTTTTATTTGAAAATCATTGAGAGAGAAACAAAGGTGAAGGGCGGAGTAGAGAACGAGAATGAATGATTATGATGCAAGAGAGAAATTCCCTTACCTGAAAACCCAACAAAATACACATGTACCAAGAGGGGACATCATTTATTTTGTATATTAATTCCTATTTATTCTCAGCGACATTCGTCTCAGGTTTGACTAGAGGGCTGACAATTTCGATATTTTTCTTTCCCGGGTTTCTCGTGATGAACTCTTCATCCTGAGAGAAAAAGTAATCCTTAAAACATGGCGAAACAAATGTGTAGCTCCAGTGTTTCTGTCCAACATGAAGCATAACTAAATATTTAGACTATTTCTCAAAGCGAATATTTTTTATTTAAATATAAAGGAATTAAAAGCAATAAAAACCTCAAACTTAAGCCTCGTGTAAAGTTAAGCAAATCGATAAAAGCGATACAGTCATAATAGGCGTATGACAAAATCGCAGAAAGAAGATTTCTTCTGATTTTTTAAACTTTAAACATTTAAGCTTATTTCTCTATAAATATGCACTCATTTGTAAAGTTGGGAACGTTTAAAAGTACAAATAATCTAAAGGTTTTACATTACGTATGCGTAATTCAAAGATTTATATTATGCTTGCTAAGATTTTATGCTTTTTTATGCATATCTTTAAAAAATCATTTTCAGCTATTTTTGCCGTAATTTTACAGGAGTTACAGACAAAATAACGTTGCTTAGCGTTTTACTTCTAAGAAAAGAATTCTCTTTATTTCAATTCATTCGGTCTTATTTCTTTGTGTTTGATTATTTTATGTGTAACGCCTATTCAGCAGCTGTACTCTCCGGTCTTCCTCATGATTCTGCTGTATTCTGTAACGTCGAACCTTGTAATAAGGGCATTATCTTCACCTGTCAGTTCTTGTTTTTGTTCCAATTTTGTACTCTGTTATTTTAACTTTATTTCGTCGCGGTTGCTGTGCACACTCCCCATTTTCAAATGAACAGCCATACCTAATTTCTAAATTTCTCTATGAATGATAGCCTTCTCCTGCTCCTCAAATTTTAGGGAGTGGATAGTCTCGTCTCTGCAGTACGCATATATATATATATATATATATATATATATATATATATATATATATATATATATATATATATGGTCGATATTTGTCAGTTTTTTGCTCAAAAAATTGAGACTTTATATAATCAAACCGGAGTAAACCAAATCGTAAAAGAATAATTTGGGAAGAAAATGATCTCATAAAATTTGCCGACTGAACAAGAAACACCTATCAAAGAAACTAAGAAAAAGACTGAAGAAAAAGACAATAACCTAATAGCCGGGAAATTTCCTTCAAACTGGAAATCATACCCAAATGTTCAATAATTGTGACCTTTTTCATTGATCGAGCTAAAAGTTACACCTATCTTATTAAATATGGTGAATTTTTGGTAGACCGAGCCGAGTTAAAGAACTCTGAGAAAAGAACCGTATCAATTTTCATAGTTGAGAAAAAAAAAACAAAAAAAAACAATATCGGATCACAAATAAATAAAAATAATTTAAATTTTTCTGTGCTAACTCCCAATAAATTATTAAGTGCATACATTTTGCGACCCACAAGTAAGGAGAGATTCTACCGAGATCTTCTGACATGTGACCATATTATTCAAATAGAATATGCATGCATCGGATCAGGGGAACAGGGCTTGATGTCGTTGTCTATATCTCGTTGAAAACTTTGCTCCGCCTTTTTCTTTTAATAACATCTTCAAATTGTAGAGGATCATATGCCTAGGGAATGGGGGTTTGAAATCATGTTAGATTTGAAAGCCTTGCTTAAATTATTTAAAAAAAAAATCATATCCATTCTGAACTATTTAGATGTCGAGTTACGGAAGTAATCTGTCATTGTGACTGACAGAAAACCAATATAATGTAAGTGTGTCGAGACAAATCCTCTGGACAGGCATCCTTCAAATTCCAAAATGCTACTACCTACCTGACCGAAGCTTCTAGTTATATCTCACTTGTAATGTATTATCCAGTAAGTCTGATCTGTTCGATAAGGTTAAATTGGCAGCTGATCTAAAAAGTGACCTACAATCTGTTGTTAAATGGAGCAAGGAGTGGCTTGTTAATTTTAACGACCTAAAAACAAAACTGCTCTCTCTGAGAGAACACTTTTTAATATCCATTAGCATAGCTGATGTTAAGCTCCAGGACAGAGACTCATTGTGCCTTCTCGGACTAACGTTTTCAGATGGCATTAAGTGAAAAGACTATATTGAATCAGTTGCTATGTCTGGAGCTAAAAAAGTTGATTCCCAATGTCAGCTAGACAATTTTTCTCGTCAGAATCTGTCTTACATATTTATAAGTCTACCATTTATCCTTGCTTTGAATATTGCTACCACATATTATCCGGTGTTCCTGTTATATATTTAGAGATTCCTGATAAAATCTAAAAGAGAATCTTGAATGTTATAAGTCCTGATCTGGCATCTCGACTTCAGTCCCTTTCCCACCATCGTAACGTAATTCTCCTCTGCCTTTTCTATAAATACTTTCATGATAATTGTTCTGATGACCTTTCCGCTAGGGTACCTAGACTTTATGAATTTAAGCGCAATTCTAGATTGGCGGCAAAAGTCTCATCATTTTACAGTTGAAATGGCTAGATGTAACTGTCAGGTCTATGAAAACAGCTTTTCTATCGCACTTCTCCCTTGTGAGACTCACTTCTGTCTTCTTGCTTCCCTGTCAACCGTGATGTTCAAAAGTTTAAATGTAATGTCAAATTTCTAACGTATACTTTCTAAGCTTTTTAAAATCAGTTCACCCCAAGCAAGGCAATAAGGCCACTAGGATGCAAAGAGTTACTGGGTGTTGGAAAATATGAGAAAAACTACTATTAAGGAGACAGGACAATAAAAGAACAAGAATTAAGAAGACAGAAGATAAAGTTTTTCTCATATTTTCTAACACCCAGTAACCCTTTGCATCCTATTGCCTTGCTTGGGGTGAACTGATTTTAAAAAGCTTAGAAAGTATACGTTAGAAATTAGACATTAGACTTAAGAATGCATTTCTTCTGAAAGTGAAAATATCTCACTTTACTTTATCGTATAAAAAAGCAAATGTTAAATTATAAGAAAGTAAATAAGTTACCATCCACCTGTGTTAAATTTAAATTCAGCTTATCTGATATAATGTATTTGAATGTTATAATAAAATGAATTAATCAGTAAATAAATATATTTAAGATACATTTAGATATTATATATATATATATATATATATATATATATATATATATATATATATATATATATATATATATATATATATATGAGAATATTCAATTATATAAACCAGACACATAAATAATATAATAAAAATAATATAATAATGAATAATAAATACTTTCCTTTAAAATTTTTGCTGAATCCATTATTTTACTTCAAGATGAGATAGAAAACACGTCCGTTAATAGATGACTGAACAAATTCAAAACTTTGTCTGACATCAATTTTATGTCATTAACAGAATTATTTTTAACAATTTACATCGTCATAAAAGTGAGGTTTTCTTTCTAAAGAGAATACATCCTTAGTTATGATTCAGCCTGAGATTCCCCCCCCCCAGTTTGTTTTTGGCCCCTTTTTATCTCGACTGGGTTAGCTTTATATTTTCCCATGCCCGTATGATTTTTATACTTTTCCCATTCCCTTAGCGAGAGGGCTGCTTGATTTTGTCCCATGGGCAGAATACAGTGGCCTCTCTATTTGAGGGTTGGACGGACCATACTAACATCAGTTATGTTTAATTTGATTTGTGCTAACTTTTTAGTTTGTTATTGGGTTCATCTCCCTCCCCTCTCATTTTTTCATCATAGAATTTTAGATATATTTTAGTATCATTAAATTTTTATGACACGGGGCGCGTTTTGTAGGTCTCCCTAGAGAGAACGTGGTATTATGGTGTGTGGAGGATTGATTGGTGACGGACGAGTTCTTGTGGTGAATGTGGAAATTGTAATGTATGAATGGGTTGAGAATCGGATTAGCTAGGTATAGGACAGTTAGTTAAGACCAGCCTCAACTCCTCCCCTTTTTCGGCCTTGTGCCACAATTGTAAATGTTTACAATTAATATTGAGAATACAGTTTATTCATTTCTACCGGTGGATTAGCCTCCTGCATTGCTCCTCCAGTGTTGTGATGCAAGTGAACAGAAAGCAGTCGCGTGCTTTTGCGCTGTCTTGGTCGGTTCGTCAGGGTTGCCCACTATCGCCCCTATTTATGCTTTGGCGTTGGATCCTCTCCTTCACAGACTGAGAGACAGGGCATTCAGTCCGGCCCTACGTGGAATTGCTGTCCCTGGTGGGGTTCGACCCAGGGTTTCCGCGTACGCCGATGATGTGTCTACGTTTGTGCGGTCCAGCAGAGACATTGAGGTGATGCTGAAGGCGCTTGAACGGTACGGAAAAGGTTACGGGGGCCAAGATTAACCGCGACAAGTCTTCGGGCTTGCGGTTAGGTGCCTGGAAGGGGGTCAATCTTCCGGGGCCGTTTTGTTGGATTTGATTCGTCTCAGGTTTGACTAGAGGGCTGACAATTTCGATATTTTTCTTTTCCGGGTTTATCGTGATGAACTCTTCATCCTGGGAGAAAAAGTAATCAATTATCTGTATTCTCGGAATGTGGTTAGGGCCCTGACTTCAGCCGGAGAAAAATTGGTCAGAAGTATAGACAAAGGTCTGCGCGTCGGTCGAGATTTGGAGCCAAGAAAAGGATAACCGTCTTCGGGCAGGGCTGAGTCGTGTGCCACTTACGTCTTTCTTCTCATCCTTTACCAGCTGGTTGTACTTCCTTTCTGTAAGGGACGTAAGAAGGTGATCGAAAGATTTCTCTTCTCCCTCTTGTGCGGTGGTCGCAAGCATCACGTTGACAGAGATGTTTGTGCATAACGTCCGTGTCACGGGGGCTGGTAATGCTGCACTTGGTGAGTCACTGACTCGCCTAGAGTTGGCTTTCCTACATCCCGCGTTGAAAGGGGATTCGATATTGAAGGGAAGTGTGAGGGCAGCATTCCCTCGACTTACCATCACTCCTGTTTCTAGGGCTGAGTGCCATCGTAGGCCCCGGTATCAGTCGGATTTCTTCTTCGTGTATCTGTCGGTCTTGAGGGTCCAGTGACCTTTATCGGTCTAGGAGAGTATTATAACGGGAATTAGAAGAAGGGGTTGCAAAGTGTTCGCTCTGCGACCGGTTCGGTTTGTCGGCGACCGAATTGCGTTCTTTCTGATCTTGGCCGCCATCGTTGGATTATCTCAGCAACCCCGAGTTTTCTCTTACCTGGTGACTGGTTCGGAATAGACTACCTCTGAATGACGTAGCCTTCAGATGAGGCTTAGCAGATTTGCCTGTCATCGGTGTGCCCTTTGCTTATAGGAAACGGCTTCGCACGCTTTCTACCATTGTCCTCAGGTGCGCCTTCTCTGGGAGTATGTCGGTGAGTTGACGGCTCGTATCGCTCCTGAAAAGCTCGTGTTCATTGATTGCGCATACGTGTGTGGCAATGCGTCGACCCCGTTTTCTGAGGAGAAACAAATGGGGTTTCTGATCTTGTTGGCACCCTTCTCCACACACACACATACACACACACTAGGAATTATGTAGAGCTACAATATAAATGTAACAATCGACAGGATGACTTGATTTGTACCTCGTGTCATTAGCAATGTAAGAATAAGTTCCTTCCTAACCTATTGTTTGAACGCCAACATTTGATTATGTTATTATTTTGAACAACCTCCTACAATCAAAAGTATCTTTGGCTTTAAATAGCTCACAAATGGTTGATAAGCTGTAAAAAATCAATATATTATACTAACGAAAGCTATATATATATATATATATATATATATATATATATATATATATATATATATGCATGCATGTATGTATGCATGTGTATGTATCTGTACACAATATACATAGATATGTTTATTGAAAAATGATTATCACAATCGATATATATCCTGCATGTCCTCATAATATACACTTCTTTCTTCCCCCTACCTCTGCCTTCTTCCCCCCCCCTCTGCTTTCTTCCTTTACAATAATCTTATTCGGTAATCCTTGGGTGGTTCCCTGGGCCTTGTATTGGATGAACTAATAATAATAATAATAACAAATAGCATAACTGTTCGGTAATCAGAATTTTTTTTTAATAATAATTTCTATTAATTTATTTTTTAGTTTGTTTTTATTATAAACTTTAAAAAGTTTTTTTTCTAGTGTTAGGCATCATATTTGACGTTCAAAAAATAGAATCATCATCACCATCATCATCATTGATCAAATGATTGCTTCAATCTTAGGGGTAACCTGAGGGTAGCAGAAACAGACGACATTATCCAAACGGATCTGTTGTCGGTGGCTCTTAGGAGTTTCAGCATTGTTATGTTCGTCGACTCTTTGCGTTGCTGTCCCCGCCTGCATCCACCTTCGACAGTGTCTTGTATGATGGTCTTGCAAGAGGCTGTCATGCTGTGTGACATGGCCAAATCATAACATTATTGTCGGCGGTTGGTAACGTTGTGTGTTTCTGGTGGCAAAAACACATTTCTCCTGAATACCCACAACAAAAATAGTCGTTAGTTTTATGCACCCAGTAGATGTGGAGGAACTTTTTCAAACATTTTCTTTGAAAACCTGCTCCTTTTTCCTGTCTCAGCCAGGAGTGTCCCAAACTCACACATTTAGAGGAGAAATGATACGACAAGCGATTTGTCGAGCTTGAACTTGGTCTGGAAGCTGATGTTTCTGTACCATAGTTTTTCCAATCTGGCCATTACTGCGTCGATCTGTTTGGATTTCTGAATTGGGAGATGCTCTGTTTAAATTACATATATATATATATATATATATATATATATATATATATATATATATATATATATATATATATGTATATATATATATATATATATATATATATATATATGTATATATATATATATATATGTATATATATATATATATATATATATATATATATATATATATATATATATATATGTGTGTGTGTGTGTGTATGTGTGTATAATGATAAATTAAGAAAAGTCCTCTTTGGATTAATGCCTTCCAATTACAAATTGGTATATATAAATATAATTTATTCAGACTAGGATTCATTGAAAGATGTCCTGATCTGTTATTACTATCATTACTGGGAAATGCGTAAACCTTGAATAATTGAGTAAAAATAAAAATTGTGGAAATTACTTAAATTGTCATTTCTTTAAGGTTATATTTTAAGTAAGCATTAAGCGTTCAACCGATTAACGAGAATCCTGTATTTTTATCACTGGTCTAAATTCTGTTCTTGTGATTTTATAAAATTCTTTGATGACATCGTTCCATCAATGGAACATATCAAATTAATGATTTTTCCAAACTGTCTTTTATAAGGATATCTTTCAATTCGTAAAATCGTGGATATATGGAAAGGTAGAATGATCCGGAATAGTGATTAAATTTAATTTAGATGTTACGGAAATGATTTCTTTGCTAGTAAATGTACGGAGAAGTCTAACTTACTTCGAAAGCGTTGTATAATGCTTGCATTCATAATTTAATGAGATACGTATTTTGCAGTTTTTAGTTTATCACTCAAATCATAGATATCGTGCAAGAACCAAATGAACATTTGTTTCTATGCGGTTAGTAAACTCTTGCTCAACCAGAGGTTTTTGAGGAAATGCAACAGGCCAGATTATTCAATGCTAAGAAATAAAGTGAACGTAAATCAATTTAAAAGTGAGGTTTAATATTTCTTTAAAATTCTGGAAAAGATATACATAAAATGCTACACATAATTGTTATAAAAAATAGCATGCTTTACAAATTTTACTTTTAAATTTATTTATGTGCAGTTAAAAAAATGTCGATATATTCAAATCACATGTTAAGATCAATTAAAAACTATTTTTTTTAGTTTTTCTTTCCAAGTGAAATTTTTTCACAATAAATTCAGTAAAACCTTTCATAAATCATAAGTATGTTCCAATTTATTTTAAGCAATAGTTTTATTTCTGAGAAAAACAAAAAGACAAATAACATCGGTATCACTTTTTATTTTTAATGGACCGGATTTAAATTTTGTGGGTGATTATTTACCTTTACACCGTTACATCAGCTTGTGTTTTGTTTTATTTACATAGAAAGCTTTTTAGAAATACAAGGTAAAAAAGAGATATTGTAATTTTTTAAGTAAAATATAAATTGATAGTATAGTTTAATTTATTATTATTTCCTCGAGTAATATTTTTAAAAATGTCTGATGAAAAACGAAATATTGGTGAAATGTCTCTTTTAATCTTGGAGCCTTTTTAACACAGGATTTGATTTTAAAAACATTATTATTAATAAGTCAAAAATAGATAGAGAAGAGGCTAAAATAAAAGTAATGACACCTGAAAAACACACTGAAGAGGAAAAGGCTTGTCTGTTTTGGAGTCTTAATAAAGATAGGTGAAAATGGTAATATTAAACTAAAAAAAGAAAGGGGCCCAGAACACCATTTGACAGGAACTGAGACTGAAAAATACCTGACTCATAGAGTAGTTTACAGGTCACACTGGTGTTTTTCTAACAGGAGATTTTAATGTTTTGAAATAATTTTATAATATAGACAGCCTTAAGGCTATTCTTCTGGACAGTACAAATACAAATACTGGATGTAAGGTGGTCCTTGTAACTGCGCTGTAGAAGGAGCACCATTGAAAATTACAATTTTCTGTTCATGACATCAGAATGAGATACAATTCAGAGCTGTTTTTAAATATGTTGATTGTACAGTACAACAAAAACCCCGACTGCTTTAACTGGCTCACTATGTAAATTGTGTAAAAGGGACTATTATGATTTGCCACAAGTAGTATTTATGAAAATCAGTGGCCCTATTGATAATATTGCTCAGAATTAATCAATCTATGCCAAAATGGAATTTGTGAACCTGAAACCACTGAAAAATTTGATTTTGAAAAATATGAAATTCAAGCATCTCTTATAAATAACAAAGAATTAGAGTTGCCGAGTTTTCCTTCACGTTCTCTGAAAGAGCAGTGAAATTAACATTTGAAGCTTCTCATGTTGTTTACAGATTTGAAGCAAGACAAATACGCATTCTTGCAAAAAACTTATGTTGTCAACTAAAACCTTCCTTTGTTTCTAAAGGCTCTCACAATGAAAATTTTGATGATGTATTTATGTAAATATTTGGATTGAATTACTTTTCATGTAATATAAAATTTATTTATTAAAATAGCAAACTTTTTTTGATTTACTATTGAAACATTTTTCAATCAAATATTGTCATGATGAATGGCTTTTTAAATGCATTTTCATTGTCGATATTTGATTGGATTTCCTCAAAAAGAGTTTAAAGCGAGGAATGTAAAATTTTTTATCTTATTAAGTCCCAACTATCTAGTTAATTTGGGAAAAAGGGCAAAATTGTGCTGCCCTAATATATATGTGCACGTATACATGTATGTATGTCTGTGTGAAGAAGTGTTATTCCATTTGACGACACAGACGGCCGATCTGAAAAGAGCCAAGAACCTGCCAACCTACCTTTTGTTGAAAGAACTTCGCTACCTACAATCACAACACCGAAATAGGATTAAAATTGCATTTGTATGTATGCTCGGGCACATGGATATATATCTGCACCTAATCTCGCATTGTTAATATGTGTGTGTTTGTGTGAACCATGATGTGTACACCTGTATGTATGTATGTATGTATATATGTCTGCGTACATATGAGTGTCATCCCAAAACGGGCGTAGAGGAGACCCCCCACAAACATAACCAAACACACACTAGCATAAATAGATTCAATTTAAAAAAAAATAAACCAGATTGTGTGATGATCGCAAAAGCGTGAAACCCAGGTTTAAAAACTCATATCCATACAACTTATATATATATATATATATATATATATATATATATATATATATATATATATATATATATATGTGTGTGTGTGTGTGTGTGTGTGTGTGTATTAAGTTTAAGGATAAAGAATTTTATCGCATATCTGTCTTAATTGTGGTCGTAATAAAAAGACATTAAGTTTGGGACTTTATTTAAAAGTCTGAATTTTAGATACATTTTCAGACTGAAATCGCTAACTGGTTATAATCATTTTATTTGATAGGATACTTTGAAACACTTATGAAACTCCTCCTTTAGAGGGTATCTGTAGTTTCTTATATCTGTGCGGTTTACTTGTGCTAGATTTTAGATTGCAATTATGAAAACATTTGGCATTAGAAATAGATTACTAACAGGCAGAAAAATATGAGAACTAAAGATCTGCAAAGGAAACTAAAACAAATATATTTGTGTGCATTTAACTTAGTTTAGTGTTTAGAAAATTTGTCAGTAACACTCGTTGGCTAGAGGAGAATTTCTTCATCATTGCTATGCCCGTTTATCAGACTAAACTAAATCTAGTAAATAACCACAACTAAACTGTTTTGTAATATGTGTAAAATCTAAAACATTAATGCAGTCATGGTAATGATGACAGTTGGCTAAATAATATATTCACGAACAGTCTTGATTTTAATATTTTAAATTGGTAAAATGACATCAAACATTACGTTTTACATATGTTTGCCTTAACCGTAATAAAAATAGATGAACTACGTAAACACAAAATCTCTAATTTGCAAAATGCACAGGTATACGTTTCCTATAACTTAAATAACAATAATTTTTCTTTACTTACCGTTCTGTCAAAATCTTTGATTTTCATAATTTTTCAAAATATTTTCGAAATACACCAAAGTAACTCAAAGTTTTCTCAAATTAACTGCAGGAAGCAGGTTACTTCTTTTTTGAACTTTCGTGTTCATTGTTTAGTTTTACTTTAAGATTAATGATTTTTATTCTCGCTATCGCATAATATAGGCCAGGTCCGGTCACTAAATTAATGACAAAAATGGCCAATGATTATCCCAAATTGCATTTAAATCCTTGATCTCGTCGGTGTTCACCGAAATCTGAGAAGAGTGTGATCCATGCTCACAAGGTGACAAGATGGAAGACAAACGCCATGACGAGAAATAAGAACTCCGTTTCACATATGTTTTATGGAGGGTTTCGCCTGCTTGTCGTGGTGTGCAGATGAGTTATACTTAAGACAATTTCTACTATGTCAGCTCTTCCCCAATCTTCTCGCACATCTAGTCATCCCAACGTGGTTGCGCCAATATAAATGGGGGCTTTGGAACCACACGAACGCCACGTTTGTTTCACGCCAAAGGCGGACCAGAACTCTGCCTAGTCCCAAGAATGATTGTTAATATAGACCACTATTAGGATATTCCCTATTGCTGGTTTTGTTGCTATTTCATCACTGTTTTACATCCAATTCCTCTTTGGTCAAAGTGGATGCCGCTTAGAAAGCCGAAATTTAAAGGAAACCATCTGCTGGTCCATCAAGCAGAAACAGTTTTGAGATAAAACCCACCCCTTTCAACGTGGGTGTCCACCGCATCACACACACACAAATATATATATTTAAACTTTCCCACACATTAGCTAAAGATTTCCAACATTTAAAATTAGACAGGACTATTAGCAATTTATTTAATGATAACCCCCTAAACGCGAGTCGACAGCCACCCACACAACCTCTTCAGACTTTTAACATGTTCAAAAATCTGCACTACACCAAGAAGGGAATGTCAGCTGCAACAAACCCCGATGGCTGGTCTGCAAACACATCAACACTCGCAAAACTTACACCCCCCCGGAACTAACATAGTATTCAGACCACCTGCTCTAAGCTGTGACAACTCCAATCTCGTATATCTACTCTTCTTCCACAAATGCGAGATGGGAACAGATTTCCGATTACGTTTCAGTGACCACAAGAGAAGCATCAGGGACAACAACAACAATTTCCAGGTATCCGTACACTTCAACCAATCTGGTCACAGCATCGACGACATCGGGTGCGTATATCCTAAAAGTAAATTCCCACTTAAAAGATTTGGGTTTACACAGAATGTATTATTTCTACAAGGAAACCCATTACCAACAACACCGAATGAGTAGGCTTTCCAGCCAAATTTTAATAATCATCTCCCCCTACTGTATTTTTCTGCTTTGACACCTATGACTTCCCCCATTCCACTTCAATAAAGGAAGTAGTGCCATGTACATTGAGGGCTACTTCCTAATCACCCTCTTCTATACTATCTTCGGTGCTACAACTATAGTTCCTTTACATACAAGATTATGTGGGGAGTCAGGAAAGTTGGTGCAGATGTATATTAATCTAGTATTAGGTATTCATGCCTTTACATTTACGTTGAGATTCACATGTGGGAGCTAGTGTATATTTACACACTGTTAGGTGCACTTATGTACACAACACATCTATATTTGTATTCGCTTTCCTCCTTCTTTTTCTTGTATTATTATTATAGTTTTTATTTATTTTTATTACTTTTCTCTGCACCCCCTCATTCAGGACATTGCTTTCCCCACCAAAAAATTACCAAGATGTTTCGTACTTTTTTGTTCCTTTCCTTTTTTCTTTCATTTTATTTTTATCACCTTTTTTTCTTTGTTCCCCCACATTTTTCCTGTCTCACCAAATGTTTTGGACGAGGTCTTCGACACTGTCCACACACGGGACGTCTTTCCCATTTCAAGTCCTATGATCCTCTTACTCTACGTTCAAATTCCAACTCCCTTACTACCCACACCAATAAGGACAACACGGCCTAACATGTTCATACCAATCCAAATTTTGAATCCAAGTTTATTTTCATGAGAAGTTTCGCACAGCGAGGAATCAGACAATGATAATACCATCTACACCAGGATTCACACCGGCCACAAGAGCAACTGTCGGTGAGTCTTCTCCATTTCTCTGTTTATTTCTTGCACCGGTGATGAAGGACACAGGCGCGTTGGAAAATTCGGGACGTAAAACCATTAGCTTCCGTGCTTCAATTCTGTCATGTGGTTAATAATTAATATTTAATAAATGCTTTTCGTACTGATCACATTGATACCATTTCGTTTCCCACACACGCACATATATGACGAATAGTTTAATGCACAAAAAGAAAAAACTCACTTAAATCAGTCATATATATATATATATATATGACTGTGTTCCCGCTCTTTTATGCACGGAACATGGGGTTTAAGATTTTTCTTGCTTAGGCTATTGAACACTGTCAAGTTTTGATTGCTTCAATAAATTTTTCCAAGGAGATTCAGTGAGCAAATTTCAAATTTAATTTTCATAGTGATACTTGGTGAATACATTGAAAAATGAACCACGTTCTGTGAGGCTTTCAAGAAGTAGATCATCTGAAAATGTTGAACGTGTGTGGGCTGCAATTAAAGGACTAATGGCGGAATAGAGAGCTAGAAGGAATATACATGAACAAATAATTAATAATCTGACATGCTTATAAATCATTTGTTTTCAATTGAAAAAAAAGGAAGAATACCGATGTTTTAGAAATATTTTAATGTTTCATTTACGTTTGCAGAAGTTACAGACACTTCCTGATTTCATTAGTAATTTCAGCGACGTATTAATTAATAGGTAGTATATATTTGTCACAACATATTGATATGGCTGAGATATTCAAAATTTTATTAAACTAAAATGATTCCAGTGTATATATATATATATATATATATATATATATATGAAGAAATATAGTCTTAAGGTGTGCTATATTTATGGGATAAAGTGCTCAATATCAGAGATAGAGAGTGTGTAAATATAAAAGTGAACATAGAAGTCAACACTTAGAGGCGACAGTCTGTTTCATGCTATATGCAATCGTCGTGGCCTGGCGATTGCATATAACATGAAACAGACTGTCGCCTCTAAGTGTTGACTTCTATGTTCATTTATATATATATATATATATATATATACAATTTGTTGAAAAATTCAATATTAAACCAAAGAAGTTGATTAACTGTAAATCGCCGACACACTTTATCTTTTACCTTACTATATAGTTAAATTTTAAACATTAGGTTGTACCATTTCTTATGACCATATGTAAATATCGGCCCAAACTTTATAAGTAGTTATCTTATTTTGTTTATTCAGATTTAGTATTGCGATATATTGTTATACAGTTAGTATTATAAATATCTTATATAGATGTTCCATATTTTTAATTTTATCTAAAGGTTACTTTAAGAAGCTTCCTGAATTTGAATTTTATTAAAAAAAATTTGTTGAAATAAACTTTACGTCTTATTATCCCCCTGCCCATCCCCTCAGAAAACCTTTGAAAAATTGAACATGTCATAATTGTCTACAATCGCGATACATTTGTTACTTATATTTTTTTCGCAATTATCATTGACGACCTGTTCCGGTTTATCATGTCATAAAAAAAATAACTCCCTGACTTCTACCCTCTGAGATTAATATTCTGTTTATCGTTCTGACACTTATTGGTCGATCAAGACAAACCCAAAAGTCTATTTTTAATTCTGATCTTGTGTTTTTTCCACACTTTATCTTTAGAAATTGCTTTTGAAATTTTCAGTAAAATCATTTAATCACCGGTTATTTACCATTACCTGAAGTGGCACAAAGTGCCGAAACACGAAAGCTATTGTGTAGCGATTTAAACAAGTTTTGTTCTAATCTCTTATAATTATAATATAATATATATATAGTGTGTGTGTGTGTGTGTGAATATATATATAAATATATATATATTTATATATATCTGTGTATGTATATAAATATATGTGTGTATATATATATAATTGTGCATATATGTGTATATATATGTGTGTGTATATATGTATGTGTATATATATATGTGTGTTTGTATATATATATAGATGCATACGTGTATTTGTATATATATATACATATATATGTGTGCGTATATATATGCTTATATGTATATATATATATATATATATATATGTGTGTGTGTGTGTATATATGTATATATGTGTTTATAAATATATATATTTATTTAATACTATTCTCTCGTTCGCCGATTGAGCACTGTAGAGAAAGATAATTTTTAACGGCTGCTGCTTAATGCATAGCTCTGCTGTGTGCTGTTAGCGAACCTGTCTGTGGATGATTTATATATATATATATATATATATATATATATATATATATATATATATATATATATATGTGTGTGTGTGTGTGTGTGTGTGTGTCTGTCTGTCAAGAATTTTGTTAAATGACCCCGATAGAGTTATACATTAAATGACAATTTGAAAAAACGTTCATGAAAGTATAACGTTTCGAAAAAATATATCCGATAATGCATTTCGCTCATTTCTGGCTTCATCAGATCAACGACGAAATAGCGAATTCTGTGTGTATGTATTTGTCTGCTTATTTAAAATATTTTCGCGAATATTTTTCCCAAGCTATCTTTTTCTTTTCTAGTCTGGAGCAAATACATCATTTTCTTTGAATTATTTCTAAATAGTAACTGCTCTCAACTGGGGTTTTTTATAATTTGCTTCCAAATCTTTTCCATTATTTTCGTTCACATTATATTTTCGCTCAGCATCTTTATTTGTCTTGCAGCATTTGCAGATGCGTTTCATGGCGCGGGAAAAGTAAGAATTGTAGCCGGGACAGAAAGGCAGGAAGGTGAAACAATGGACTTTGTCTATTTGCCGCTGAAAACAAGCCGGTAAATTGTATATTTTCATTTCTTGGCTCTCGTCTGAAGTTTTTTCACGCATATTTTTCCAGTACGACATTCCTCGTTCTTCATCTGTACCTAATAATAATAATAATAATAATAATAATAATAACTAAAATAAACGATGATAATATAGTAATATGAACTGGGCTATGACAGGAAAACGTCGAGAAAGAAATTGGTTCGCTCTTAAAACTAAATTAAAACAAAATCAGAACAACCAAATATAGAAAGGCTGGTTGAAGATAAATCACAGGAAATAATGAAATGTGGATTGTGAGGAAATAAATATAAGCCAATAATCTAATTGCCTTGGATTAATAAAAGCTTATACATGACTGGTTGGGGAAGGTGATGAGCTGGGAAGTGCATTTCGAACATAAAGAACAATGGCAGAAACTCTTTTAGATAATGAAGCACTAAAAATTCTATAAGATTTTGTGATTTCAAATAGATCACTCAATCTAGGACAAAAGCCGAATCTAGTAGAAGAAACAAGAAATAAAACTTACCAGATATAGGATTTTATTGTTTAGGAGGACCACAGTATAAAGCGGAAAGATGATTAATTTTTATTTTTCTATACTAAAGTTCACCAATACAAGACTCAGTAGCATTTCATGGTAGAGTCTTACTGAATGAGGCATGGGATATGGACGTAAGATGAGATAGAAATAATACAGACATGGTTATGTTGGGGAAAGGTAAAGAGAGAAACGGAATCATTTCAATGAGTGAAGATTGTGAAGATAAGGAGGGTAGATAGCATTTGGAATTAGACTTGAAGAGGCTAAAACTGTAGTATTTAGGGAAGCACCAATGCGGGAGTTTGTGTTAAAAAGTAGCCGTTCTCGGAAAAAATCTGAGAGGAATTTTCTCCTTACAAATACGACAGGAATATGGTTGAAATGTTGATGAGCCAACTCCATGGACATAGCATGGCGAATCCCAACTGTAATCTAGAATAATTTTGAGTCATTAAAGGATTACCAGGAACGGTCCCGAAAAGCTTATGGAAATGGCGGAAGAAGCTTAAATCATGGGAAGAATCAACTAAGCACCTCGGATACTAACAAGAATGCTGAAGTCTTGAGATTAGCTTTCTTTAATTTCTTAATAAACCACCACTCATTACAATGAGTGAACAATAATATGAATATTTTTGTTAAATTGACACATGACTAATATTCATAGTAAGATAGTCGAAGTTTTTAAATTAATAATAGCAGTAGAAAAATATGGAACATATATTATGTAAACATTACAACGCGCATCTCACCCAAATTTTACCGACTGGCCAATGATTACCTCACTTAGAATGTCGATGTTCACCGAAAACTGGGAAAGGCTCGCTACATGTTCACAGGGAAGCAAAAGTCACAAAAAAACATCATGTCGAGATATGATAACACAACCCGTGTTTCCACTATAATAAAATAGGTGTTTTTTTTTTAATTCAGAGCTTTGCTTGCTCAGTCAGGGTAGGTAGGGGGAAACTTATGTCATAACAGTATAAAAGTTCAGCAATTCCCTTGCTAACAACTCTCCGACCCTCTCCGTATCCCGAATACGGATGAATGGTATCTGAGCTACGCGAAGGACAATCTGTCCTCTGCCAACGGCGGGCCAGAACTGGCTTCATTCAATTCCAAGTATGACTGTTAATATAGACCAGTTTGTTGTTGCTTGACCTCAATTGATTTCTTTCCCTTATTTGTTTTCTTCTTCTTCGGCAAGTGAATACCGCTTCAAAAAATTAATCTATTGCTTATAATACAGAAAAAATTGAGATCAAGACAAAATTATATTTCCCTCCTCTACGTGGTGTGCCCCGGTCAGTGTCACAATGATGACTGCCTGTATCTTTATGAACGCATTTCAAACAGTTCTATAAACGCTTATGGAGATATTTAGAGAATCGAAAATCGTAGAAATGCTTTGCTCGATCCAACTGTTGAAACACCATGAGTTAAATCAAGAGTTAAAATCCAGACAATTTTAGGTGCTAATTCAAATTATTGCAACTGAATGCATTTGTAATTCTTTTAATCTTGTCCTTTATTATATCCATATTAGCGTTTATGATTTTTTCGTAATTCTATCTTCCTATGTCATAAATCGATGAACTTTTGTTCAAAAGTAATAGAAACGACATTAATTTGTTTAGTTCTTAAAAAAAAAAGGTCACATCCAAACCGAAAATTCGACTTTACCACAGAAATAGTAAGGATAAAAACCAAAATATTTTCTTTATTTTTCAATTTGCTAATGATGTAATTGGATAGTACTTACGTATTTTAAAGGCATTCAACAGTTTATAGCTATAGCATAACATACAAACTTACAAATAAACAAAAATAAGTTCTAAAATTTTCCATAAAGTTGTAGAAGACTTCAGAAAGTCATATTAATTCTATACTTCTATACGAATTTAGAAATTTCATGTTGGGGTGATGTTCTTCTATTTTTTTAATAAACGGAATTAGACTCTTCATTATGTTTGAACAAAGGGTCATCGAATTATGATAGAGGAAATCAATTATTTTATGTAAAGTCAAATCCTTAAAATATATATCATAATTCGCACAAATTCACCTTCCTACATTGTGACTGTCACCTATCTGAAGTATTTTAATGAAAATTCTTTCTTTAATCTCCTTTGGGGATTTAATACCATATTTTATATTATCATATATGAAACGTTTATGCAAGACTAACAACTCATATCGGAATTATTTCAATATGTGCCTGTTAGATCCTATAATTTTTATTGCTTATATCGGCGAAATCCTGCCTGCCCGATTGTTGTACTGCTTTCCTTACCTTCAGTAAAAAGCAAACTGATTACTTGAAACGTAACTCAAGTTTGCTGTCTGTTGTCAGGGACGTTTAATGTCCCTTTCTCCCGTTTACAACGACTTCGACGTCTATGTCTAGAATGAAGTCTTCTTCAAAATATGAAATGGTAGGTGATGTTACAGTAGTAAGGAGAGTACTTAATGAAGACATAATCAATAAGATTGACAATGAAATAATAATTAACAGGAGTGACATAGCGTTTTTTGATGCTGAAAATGGAATCATTGAATAGAGTTCGAGTTTCAATCGACGCTGTTTAATTTACTACACATTAATACCATTTGAAAAGGAATGGATCTACTTCAAACCACATATATGGGAAAGGTTATAGGGGAAAGTTGAACCCCCAAGCCTTGACTGGTAGCCAGACTGACAACTGATTTTCAAACTGGTAGTAGAGCCCGTAAGGCAGATGGGTGGTCAACGAATGTCTTTCAGTCAAATCTTATAGACAAAAACGGAGTCGGTTGTTACTTCTCATCTTAACTTTGATAACAATTCTGAAGCCAAAAGACTATGATCGTCTGTGAACAATGAATGTTCCACTTTAAAATATATTCACACAGGTTTCAGGGCAAGTCTTTCGTCCTACATAATAATATTGGACAATAATGATAATTCCGCTCATCAAATTTTGCGATGTACAAGACACGTACCAATATTTAGTGCTATCTTCTTTATGTTTCATGTCCATTAAAGACATTGGCCAACATAATTCACTACAATTTCCTATTTTAGTTACTAGTTTAGTTTGAGTAACCCGTGACAATTCTTTTTAGATTTTTCTCTTTGTTTTGTCATCAATTCAAACAAACCCATTACTCTATGTTTTCTCCCGCCTTGCTTCTCTTGCATTTGCTAAGTCAGGGGAATGTTAAATTTTCTGGGTCCTCTTTACTCATTACGTTCTCCCGAAAATTCGACTGTCTCTCTTATTTTAAATATAAATGTCCTTTTAATCCTCATTTTCCTTGTAGTTTCCTTTCATTTCCTATTTTCTTTTTTCCCATTTTCCTTTTTCACGTTTTCGTTGTATTTTATAATTTCCTGAAGAGTTCTATGTTGCTCCTATGTTCTGTCCATGGTATTCTTAGCATTCATCAGTAGAACCACATCTATGTCGCTTCAAGTCTCTTCTGTATCTGTGAGGAAATTGTTCTCTGACATATAAGAGATGAGATATTACATAGAAATTCATCACTCTTTTCTTTCTAATGCTTTTGTACTTTGCTTAGTTTCCGAAAAGTATATTTCGCTATTCTCACATGTTCAGCATTCTGAAAGTCAAAAATAGTTTTTCATGTTCTAATCAGTTATCATGTTTACGTAAATAGATGGGATGTTAAAGTCAAATTCCAAAGATTTCCATAGGAGGTACGAGATGCTGATCTTTTTTATTATCTACACTTAATTTCAGATTCTCATCTTTTGGAAATATAATGCGTCTCATAATTAAAATGTATCCTCAGTTCTGAAATGTAGGATTATTCGACAATATAATTGATACTGTACCTGGCAGTGTGTTGTCAAGGAAAAGACCCAAAAATCCTCCAACAAACATGCTTGTTCCTAACAACACATTAATGATCTGGTCAAATTCGGTACTTCCTAAAATAAATAAATTGAATAAAAAAAGTAACTATACAAATCCCTTTCAGTCATTTTGTATTGATAATGAGTTGAACATGCACAAGTTTAGTTGCGTAGGATTGGATTTGCGGGTAACATAAATATTTGACAGTATATCAGAGAGATAGATAGATAGATATATAGATAGAGAGAGAGAGAGAGAGAGTAGCTTGGATAATAATCAAATTATGCAAAACATATAATGTAAAAACATTCAAGTATATACATTCGATACGAAAAGTTCAATTGAAAAAATGAAAGAACTTCATATCGATATCAGTAACGTTATAGACAGAGAGAAAACAAGTTGTTTTGGTTAATGAATTCAATGTAAAAATAGGACCAAGAGGGAGATTATATTGTAAGAAACTTTGGGTTAGTGAAAAGAACTGAGAGGGGTGACAGTAAAGAGACTGCAAGTAGATCTGGAAATACTTAAATGGAGAAACATGAAATAGACTTTGCTGACATTAAAGATGTAACTACCATAAATAAAGTTATTATAGCAAGCGATTACTTAATGGGAGTTTTCAGACAGATTTGATATTAAAATTGTGAAAGAAAATTGATTATCATAAAAATATACCTCATTATGATCAGAGGGAGTATCATCGAATTTCAAGTAGAAATCAATAACAGATTCCAGGTTTTGTGGAATAAGGAAAATAACATTGAAAAAATGTAAGTAAACTGACAACTATAGCTAAAATAATAGGGAAGATAACATGAATAACAAATGAAAAACCTGAAAATTAACAATACAATCTATGAAAACAAGGAGAAATATGAACGTAAAAACGAAGAGATAAAAATGAGAATGAAGAATTAAACCAACAAATAACAAATTTTTAAAAATAATGAACTTGGAAAGGTCAGACGAACTATCAGAAATGGGAAGGGTTTGAAATACACTTAAACCACAGCACACAGATTTTTAAAAAAAGCGATTGCCTGCACTTAAAGACAGAAATTTGAAAGTTACCAAATGTAAGGATGACGTGTTAAGTATAGATGAAAAATGTGATGCTAACCTGCATGATTTGAAAATAGAAATTCCAATAACAAACAATCTGTCAGATACCAGGTACATTCATGAAGTAAGAAAAAATTAAAAAAAGTTTTCGCGCTTCAAAACGTGGAAAAACATCAAGCTAAGATAGCATAGTAACGGACCTTTTCAAGGAAAGAATGATGATTCGCACAATTATTTAACAAGTAGAAAAGTAGCTCAAAGAAATAATCTTATTATCATGAAAAAGGAGATAATAACGACCTTTGTAACATTCACACGATCATAATACCCTAGAACTTATACAAATCATTCTAAAAAGTATTTTAGAGATGTCCTAGATGAAAATCAAACAAGCAAAAATTCTTATTTAAGGAGTAGATACTGAAAATTGCAAAAGAGTAGATTAATCTGTAAAAAAAAATGAACACATCAAATGAATTTGGTGACACTGAAAAAAACGTTTAACTCACTTCGAGAGCAAGATATGAAAAAAATATATAAAAGTTATTGAGAATATATAAGATGATAACACATTTTTTTGGAGTCTGTCTATATTTCTGAGATGAGGTATTATGTACAGTATTTACATTATGCGGACTATTGTCCTCATCTTTGTCGCCATATTTATCACAACATTTCGGCCGTTGTACGCTCCGGCCTTCTTCAGGTGGTTGGAATTTCGAACTGAACAGAGTTCAGTTCAGTTCGAAATTCCAAACATCTGAAGAAGGCCGGAGCGTACAACGGCCGAAACGTTGTGATAAATATGGCGACAAAGATGAGGACAATAGTCCGCATAATGTAAATACTGTACATTTTTTTAAAAATATACACTCATAACTAGGACACCGGAGGGAGTCGGCAGTGATGTAAATTGACTTGGTTCATCAGGCATTTTCGAGTGTTCCAACATCATCCACCCCAACTCCAAT
>OZ010584.1:105777624-105885124 GCA_963932145.1 Acanthosepion lycidas | reverse complement strand
AAGAACATCCAAGACGAATATGGAGATGGAGGATCCCAGGATGAGAAACAAAATAACAAATTGACTACATAACTATCAACAAGAGATTCAAGAATGCAGTTGTACACTGCAAAACCTTTCCAAGTGCCGACTGTGGAAGCAACCACCTCCCTGTTATATGTAGACTTTAATTGAAACTATTGAAATTGATAAAAACTAAGGCAGCATCCAAAATGCAATACCATAGACTCCAGAACGACCCGAACCTGAAGGAGAAATACATGGACAGCGTGAAAAGCAGACGCGATATACAAAAGGAAAATGAAAACTTGAAATCTAAGGGGAGCCTTAGTGACATCAGAAAATGAGATCGTCTCAAAAGTAAATAGGCCAAGAAAAATGAATGGATGTCAGAGGAGATTTTTGACATGATAAAAAGGAGACAAAAAAAAAAAGAACATGACACAGAACATAAAACAGAACATTAAACAAAGAAATAAGGAACAAATGCAGTCAGGCTAAAATAGGAAATTCTCAAGACGAAATGTGCAGAAATAGAAAGAATGAGTAAAGCACAAATAAAGCAGATATGCATAAAAGAAAAATAAGAGAACAGGTTAAAAGACATGCTCATTAACAGGATGAATAGAATAATAATGTCTTGCTAGATCAATTACGACTGAATAATGAGTTCGATTCTCACTGGGTGCCCCATACTTTCGGCCTTGTACCACATCTAAGTGGGGCTTAGAAAATCAATATATCGGAGAACTCTTCCACGACTGGCAATATATAGAAATACTGATGGATCGGAAATATTAAAAACCAGCAGCACTGGTCAAATTGAATAGAAACAAAACAGCAGGACCAGACAGATTCATAATAGATATGTAGGCAGACTCAGATGATTTTCGACAATTACAAGATTACAGAAATAATAAATTAAATCTACAACAATAGCGATATACCGGAAGACCTAAGTAGATATATTTTCATAGCACTGCCTAAGAAACCAGGTGCAGAAAAATATGAAATCCATCAGACAATCAGTCTAATGAGTCATAGAACAAAACTCATCATCCGAATTCTGATGAATAGAGCGTGCAGCAGAATCAGATCAGAGAGAAAACAAGATCAGTGTGGGTTTGTCAAAGACACAGAAACAAGGAAAGAACAGGATATTTATGTTCAGAATGTTATCAAAAAGAGTAATGCAAATACAGAAGGATATGTACCTATGAATTATAGACTACGCAAAAGCATTTGGTAAAGTATGCCACAAAGACCTGTTAGAACTGCTCAGCAACCAAGAAATACTTGGGAAATCGAAGATACAAAAATCCACCAAGCTCAAAAATTTAAATATCTGGGAAGTGTTTTAACAGAGGATGGAAAGTGTGACACTGAAATCCGAAGGTGCACTGGGATAGCGAAAAATGCATTCCAAAAACTAAGCAGAATATTAAGAAATAGAAAAATTTCATTAGAAGCAAAGAAAAGAGTATTGAACTGTTACGTGATATCTGTCGTACTGTATGGCAGTGATTGCTTGACAATTTCTTCAGAGATTAAGAAGAGGATTGAAGTCACAGAAATGTGATTCTACAGAAAGATGATGAGGATACCATGGAACGAACATCTGAGTAACGACGAGATTTTAATGAAAATGGAAACAAAAAATACTTATACTTAACATCAGGAAGAGACAGTTGAAATTTTTGGGGCACAAAATGAGGAAGGGACCTTGGAAAATCTGTTACTCACAGACCAATTTAGGGCAAGATGGACGGAGGAAAACAATGCATAACATACTTGACGAGAAAATAGATGGCGGAACAGGATTTATAAATAACAAAAAGACGGAATTTATTTCGAGCTGCAAGCGTGAGGAGATAGTGGACAGTCATGATCGTCTACAATTTGAGGGGATACGGCACATAAAGAGAAAAAAATAAACTCACGAGATGTCATTAATCATCACTCTACGGTCGTTGCTATAATCTCCATAAATCTTATGTTTCCTTTGTTCCATTTTTTTCTTCTTTTATGCGTCTTATCTCTTCGGGTTGTTAGCTATCATGACTCTGCTCATCTTAAACTGTCTTTTGTTACTCTAAGTAGCTTCTGACTCTTTACCGTTCCTCTTTGTTCCTGTTTTACCAACCATTCGAACAGATTAGTGAGATAGGGTAACTCGCTCTTTCCTTTGCGTCTCTTGCTTTCAGTTTGCAATGTCAGTGTTAAATACTCTAGACACTCTTTCATCATTATGTGTCCAAGAAAGTGTCTCTAATTGTAAATATAAGTGTTCTTATTATCCCATAAAACTTCTTCATTGCTCACATGCTCAGTTAATGTTATTTTCAGCAATCATTAGTAGAACTACATATGCTGTTTCAAGTCTCCCATTTTCTGAGGGGATTGTCCAGCATTCGCTAATATATAGGAGATCATATATTGCATAGCAGCTTAGCACTCTTTGTTTCTAACGAATGTTTCCTGACTCTTAAAACTTAGTTTCTCAAAAGCATCTTTCACTTTTCCAATGAAAAATCGATATATCAAAATACCTCTTTGATTACCATTCTCATATGATTGGGGAATGAAAATAAATTACAATTCGAATGGTTTTAGTGCTTATTCAGTTTTCCTGACTTACCCGTATTTATCATTCCAGGATTCTTTTGTATCCACATTGGTAAAGACAAGCCGAGAAGAAGAGAAGTTCCAATCACGAAAAGGTTTCGGGAAGAATCCAGAGAGACACTCCTAAGGTTGGAAATTCCAATAGCAGCAACCATTCCTATCGCAAGAATGACAAAATAAAAATTTTAAATTTAAAGAATGGGAAAAAAGTAAATTGAGTTGAAGTTATCAGGCGTGAGAGGAGCTAAATGTGCATGTGTGATGTAATAACATCTCTGCAATAGACATGTAAATTCTGTTGATCAAGATTATAAATTCATAATAAATCTTACTAAGTAACAATAGAAAATTAAAACTGAAACAAGAAAAAAATAAACCAAATGAAATTTAATGTAACAAGTCAAAGTACATTTTTAAAGTTTCTAGGATTCTTTGGTATATAGATATTTAATACGTAATGTCTACTAACCTAAGATGATAATACTATATACAGGGTGCGATAGGTAAATTCTCGACAATTTAATTTTTTAATTTTGTGTATGCGTGCAGTTTATTTTTGATTTTGTCATCTGCACAGTATGGTAGGTTCACTTGGAGAAAAAGAGCGCCATGACACTATTCATTCTGCCAGAAATTTGTACTGCTTTGCATTCGTGCCGAAAGCTTCGATATGAACATTTCAGAGTGTTTGGATATCAATCTGAGGACAGTAAAGAGGATTCGGCAAGAGTTGGATGAGTCTAATTGTAATTATGAAGGTGTGGCAGCTCGGTAAACTCACTCTGCTCATTCTGATAAGAAAAAAAAAACTCCCAAATTTGTTAATGAGGGCCTCCCGATCAACACGGAGGCCAACATAAAGAGGATTCAGGAGACAGTGCTGCCCTGAGTCAAGAGGGTAGCTGCTGAGGGACCCTATGTCTGGCAACAATACTTGAACATGCCACACAAACAGTAATAGCTGTCAGATAATTTCTGTGACCACATCAGCCCTTACATCAGGCCACCTAACTCCCAAGACTGCAATCCCCTTGATTATTATGTGTCAGGGACAGTTTAGTGAGAGACCAACAAAATTCCTTTTCACACCAAAGATGAACTGAAGCCAAGGATTATGGCAGCATTCACTAACTTAAACAAGGAAACCGCCCAGAAGAGTTGCAGAAGATTCCGCGAAGTCTGAAAGTTGTGGTTTAAGCGAATGTCTGTGTTTCCATTTTTGTGTAATTTATACGACAATTTATCCATCGCATCCAGTACATGAAGTGTACGAGAGAGGGCGATGTTACACCTCCATACTATCTGAAGACATTCATTAAAATTAAATTAAATTAATGCAAAGAAGAAATACACTTTAGCATAAATTTAGACATAAGACACTTGTCAAATACATTCATGCATACACACACACACGCGCACACATATATATATATATTTGGTTAAAATCTGTGTGCCGTGTTAAAAATCTTTCTTCACTTTCCAGTATTTAAAATTACATAAAAGTAGAATTCAAGATTTTTCTTTTACGATATCTTTCATGTGAAGTTAATTTCATTTTGTTTTTACATTTTTGATTCAATGCAAATGTCATCACAAAGGAAATAGAAAAATCAAATATAAATAGACAAGATCTGCCAGGAGCTATTTTATCGAGGAAAAAAGGTTAAATGAGATTATATATATATATATATATATATATATATATATATATATATATATATATATATAAAGAGAGAGAGAGAGAGAGATAGATAGATAGATAGAGAGAGAGTGTGTAAATTCCATTATTAGTCATATTTAATGTTTGATGGTGTGCTTTTTTTTAAATTCAAGTAAACACCAATTAAAAAGTGAACAAATCAAGCAAACCGATTCTTCTTTTATATGCCACGTCTTTAATGAACTTTGGCGATCATAGCCCTCTACAACTTCCTGTTTTCGCTGGTGAAAGTAATTTTTCTACTATCCACTTATACATATTCTATTTTTTACCTAGTACAAGGCCCAGGATACACTCAAAGTAGAGGGCTACTGAATTTGTTATGTGGATGTAAGAGTAAAAAGTAAGAGTTGTAGATTATGAGGATATGTAGGATAGATAACAATAACAGTTCTTGGGAAGAAACTGTCTTAAAGTAACTTTTTCTTACCAGTGGTATACGAAGAGATTGAGAATGATTCTAGAGTGCATAAATGGCCTGAGTGTGTTCTACTTGTGACAACTGGTCCAGATACGGCAGCAATATTTTTTTTATTTGATCTGACTTTTGTAAAGGTAGAATATACCAAAAGGGGTCAAGTATTTTAATGGTACAAGGAACTGATTATTTTCCAGCATCTTTACGGATATATATCTGAATTCCACTTGAGTGAAGTGAGTTTGAGTCCCAACAGATATTTAAGGCAATGAACTTTATTGGGAATACAACGGTTCACCATGAGTGGAGAAATTTCACTTTGGTCGGTGATCATGAAACATAAGCTTGGTTTGAACCGTTAGGAAAATTTCCTCTAAAACAAAGAAAAGAGTCCTGTCATAACTATCCTCCTATAGGGAAGTGACTACTGGGCAATTCCTTTACAGATGAAGAAGAGACTCAAAGCAACAGAGATGTGTTCCTACAAACAGATGCTGATAATATCATAGAGTGAACATGTAAACAATGAAAACATTTTTAAATAACGTTTTAAATAAAATGATAACTAAAAAGAAACATATGCATAGAATCAGAAAGAGACAATTGAAATTCCTAAAGCACATAATGGAGAAAAAGAACATTCACAAGACGTATTAAAGGCAGACGGGGAACAGGAAAACACCGATTAACTTACCTTACAAACTTGTGCAAATGGAATGCAAACTAGTAACAAGGAAATATGATAGAGTGAAAAAGTGTTTGTTACAGCTACAAAGGACAAGATGTTATAGAGAGCTATTATCGCCTACATCTTAAAGGGACATGGCCAATAATATATATGTACCTCCACATACATTCTCACATTTACAACGCCAAGGTTCCCTTCTAAGTTAAAGCTTGACTACTTCATGACCTATATGGGTCCATTCAGATGAATTATTTGACAAAGGTTCGGACAGTAAAAGGATACATGTATGTGGAACACAGTGTACAGAAGGTGTGGAGGGAGTGGTGCAAACCATATAGGCACAAACTCTCAACAAAACAAAAAATGCATAAATTACAAACAAAACCATATCGCAGATTCACAAACATGTAAAAGATGGAGGAAAGAAAAAGAACTATCAAACATACCAAAAGATAAAACAAAGGCATCTGACGTCATTTAGCTTAGTACATGAAATCTATCTTCAGCATTCAATAATAGGTCAGATCAGGGGTCAATCTTCGATGCTAGTATTATGTAATCAAATAAAACTTTTACGTTACTTTGAGATGAGACTGATATAGGCAAGTGAACGCTTTTGTTTGAAAGATGGGGAATTACTTGGTATAGCACCTCAACATGCTATTAGGTCATGGAAAACGTCCATATACAAATATTCTAACCTTTTTTTTAATTCTTCTGAACCTTTTAACTAAGTACTGATATTCAAATCCACTAATGAATTGAGTGCATTCATTTTGGCTGTCAAAATTTTATTCTTCAACATACTATGTTTGCTAATGTGTGGCACAAGGCAACATTAAAGGTAGCCTTTATTAAAAGATGTTTATGCAAATAAAATAAAATAGCGACAACACAGTGAAACCGTTCTGTTTTTCATCTCCGACAGCATCTTAGTCACTCAATTGCATTCCCACTACTTTATGTTAAAAAAAATTTTACTTACCAAACATAACGAAAAAAATTCCACCAATCACAGGCTGAGGAATTGTGACAAAGAGAGAACCGAATTTACCCAAGCATCCAAGTAGTATCATCACGAAAGCACCAACTTGGATCACTCTTCGGCTTGCAATCTGGGCACGTACAAATGAGAAATGGTAAAAAAAAAATAAAAAATTTAGCACAAATTTTATTTCTTACATAATTGCAGAAAAATTGATTACAAAAAAATTATTTGCTTTAAAAATATTAAGTTTTGTCACATACCTTGGTGATGCCGATGGCACCGATATTTTCGCTGTAGGATGTGTTGCCACTTGCAGCTCCCCAGGCACCGGCCAAAAAACAAGTAATACCTTCCATTCCAATTCCTATAAAAAGAAAAATCATATCGTCATTTGAGTGTATTTAAATAATTATAGTGATTTGAAGAGGTGTTGTGCTAATTTTATGCATTATGAGGTTTTAATCAACTTTGTAAAATTGGTATTCGATATCCTGGCTTTTATCTGTGTCTGAACACAGACAAATGGAACTTCAACCATTACATTAGGAGAATTCCGATTTCTAAGTAAAATTTCTTAACATTTATTAAAACCCAGAAAGAGCTAAGTTATCATCAGTTAATATTACATTTTCAAACTGTTCATCAGAAAGTCATAAAAAACAAAATCCCTCAACTGGCTTGCATTATCTGTCAGCTTGAGCAAAGTAGTGTTCCTGACAGGCATTTCTATTAGGTTGGTGCAAAAATAATGTCGGTTTTTGACGTATTTTTAACGTCAAAAACCGACATTATTTTTGCACCAACCTAATAGTTCGTTCTGTTTTGTTTTACGGCTTATCAATCTCAATGGATTATTTAATGCCGACAAGATTTTTATTGCTGGTAATATGTTTTTTTTTTTCAATATAATAAAGACAAAAAATACATGTTTCAAGGAAAATATTTGTTATCGTAGTTGATACTGATAATTGTAGACATCTAATCATTTTGATTTATGGCCCTGTACCAATTATATGATCGTTAATCGTACCTCTGTTGATGGCAGAAACAGGTGGGGGTGGGGCACCAGCCATTCTTGCGCATGCATAGTAGTCTCCGACTGATTCAATAACGGAAGCGAACACACCTGCAAAAATGCCCAGTACGCCTGCTGTACTGACGCTTGGCACTCCCCACTGACCTGATAGAAGAAATAATGAATATAAACAAACGATATTAACTATTATTTGTAGGCGTTTATAGAACATTAATTCACAAATCTATTTCATATACATTAAACACGCACAAACGCACACTGCAACTGAAAGAGTAGTCCCAACAAAGTTTTCATCAGATAATTAACCTGGTGTAAATCATGATCTCAAGGCTTCTCAAAAGTATCTGTGGATACCATCGGACTTTTTTTTATTCAAATTTATTCAATCGTGTGGCTTATGCCCTTGTCACATACAGCCCAATGCAGTTTATAATGTATTTGAAAGTTATTAAAACATTTAAAATCAATAATCTGCACACAAATTGTATAAATGACGCATTGAAATGATATCTTTCAGAATATATGTCACAAATTTCACTCACTTGAAATGAAATCACGTCTTTAAATAACATTGAAAAATGTAACGGATTGTTATTCCAACACAATATTAAGTGTGCGAAACCTTTCCAGCAAAAACAAACCGTTCCCTGGCAGGGTATTTAGTTACTTTTTGACAAGTGATGAGAAATTTTGCACACATATAAGAAATCGAGACATTTGAGGTTTAATGTAATTCTAATGTTGAAACAGGATGATATACAATTGTAGATGCAACTTATATCCGCAGCCAAAGTGTTTTTATAATTTTTTGCCTATTATTATCTGATTATCTTATTATCTGTGCTTTTCTTTTTAAAATAAAATCATTGTTGCTTGAAACAAGTGATGATTTTATCTTACTATGCAATTTAGAGAAAATCATTTCAGAAAAATATTTTACTTAGGAACTCAATGTTCCTAAGTAAAATATAATAATTTATACTATAATATAATACTGCCTACCAATACTCAATTATTAGTAATAGACTACGAGGGTCGACTGAAAAGTTCAAAAGCTAACCAAGATACTCTCAAGGAATGTGAGAAAATGAGGTTTATTTTTCAACATATACCCCTTTCTGTCCACACACTTCCTTCATCAGTGTTACAGTACTTGCATCCCATTGGTGAAGAAGCTTTCGTCCTGTTAGTCAAAAAAGTCAACAACAACAGATACGACGTTATCATCACTGTAATACTGTTTCCCAGCCAAGAATTTTTTCATGCTGAGGAACAGATGATAATCAGATGTAGCCAAATCAGGAGAATAGGGAGGGTGAGCAACCAGTTCAAAGCCATGGTCACACACAACAGCCATTGATACTAAGGACTTGTGTACTGATGCCTTATCCTGATGATACAAGACCCTTTCGTCTGTTTTCCTGGGCATTTGATCTTGATAGACTTTCGTAACTGCTTCAGAAAATTGACATAGCTGAAGCACTTTTGAAGTTAGTTAATAAACACAATGCCTTTTGCATTCCAAAAACTGAAGCTGTCACCTTTCTTGCAGATGAAATGACCTTGACTTTCTTTGGAGCAGTTGAGGAGGGATGTTTCCATTGAATGGATTATCTTTTTGTCTCTGGCTCAAAGTGATGCAACCAACACTCATCTTGAGTGAGGAAACGTCCAAAGAAAGCAACTGAATCAGCCCCAAACAAATTTTTCTGAGATGGGATCAGTCAAGAGCAAAAACCTTCGTCATGCCAAGTTCACTGTGTAGAATATTCTCAACTCTCTCACGGGATATGATAATAGTACTGGCTATTTGATTTATAATCAATCGCCTGCCATTCATCACCATGTGCGGAATACAACGTTTTCCTCGGTGGTGGCAGTTGCTGGAGGTCCAGACCTTGTGTCATCTTCAAGAATTTTCTTCCCACTTTTATACTGTTGATAAGTTTGGATCATTATTACCTAATGTTGCAACCATGTTAGTATGAATTTTCTGGGGGTGTTTAAACCCTTCTTCTGAAAGTTCTTGATAACACTATGATGCCAAATTTTGTTCATTTTCAAGAAGATGCCACTAGTTACTTTTGAATTCTTCTTTGAACATTCAGTTTAACTGAAAACAAACAATGCAGTTATTAATAAGAAAAGTTGAAATTAATGCATGTCAGATTTCAAAGATATAGCATCACTCCTTCAGCCTTGTAAATTCTTATACAAAGTAGATTAGAACGGTAATTTTATTAAAGTTTCTCGACTCGACCCATGTTCCAAAATTAGCATTCAAATGATAAAAAATTAGAATGTTTTGAGTGAGACGAAAGGTTAAAAAAACGATGTGCCAAGAGTGTTGAATTGCAGAGTAAATATATGGAATAAACGCATATTTCATGACTGCGGGCAATTCTTCTTGATCGGACTGATAACTTTTCAACAGCTACCTTGGCGAACATTAGATGCTGGTTTGATTTTTACGATATGGCTATATTAAGTGATCACACAGTGAGGATATAACTCACAACAATCATTTGAGAGACTCGCATTGTAGCTATCTCTCTACAGTAGGCGCCCTTTTGTTATTTTCAATCATTTTATTTATTTTAAACTCAGTTTAGGTTTATCCGATCTACAGCCACAATACTGAACTTGTAGTGAGGATTAAACACCACAGAAGCGAATGACTTGCCAGGTTAATCAGTGTTCTGCAGTAATCGCCTGTTTGACGAAACAAGAAAGCGAGAGAAAGAAGCAGGAAAGCAATTTAAAAAAACTCGTGAATATCCTGAATAGGATTCAATTTTTAATTCTCTCAACTAAAATATAAAGGCCTTACCTGGATATGGAAAACGAAACCATGCTGATTTATAAAGTACATCACTGTAAAGATCAGTTCGGGCGGCATAACCCCATTCGCCTTTCTCTTTGGGGAAGACGTCTGTGATGGTGAGAATGTAACAGAGTAGCCAGGATATGAAAATAGCAAATAATACCTGAAAATAAGAAAATAAGAATTTCTCACTGATTTTGGAATAAGATTTTTAAAAATGTGCAGAGCTTGCCATATATGGAAGATTTGGAACACCTTACTGTTCGGGCGCTATGAAAATGATTCAAAGATTCCATTAAAACTATCCTTAACTCAGTGCAGAGGAGTGGAGAAAGCCTTGTAAACTCAATTTTCTTTGCAGTCATCAATCCCGCTCATAATTATGCTATAAGTCGCAATGATAATCTCTATCGAGTCTGCAAAAAACGTTAGAAAAATCTATGGTAATAATGTTAATATAAATGAATATTTTGAAGTTTATTAGTTTTTTTCTCATAAACGTTTCATTTATGTATTAAATGTTAAAATCTTTATTTATTCTTTATTGTATTAGGCAGTGATGATTTAACTCACAAAACTTGCCTGTGAGACTAATTACCTTGATCTATCTTATCTTCCTATGCACCAAGTGGCTTTTTGCTTAAAATTTATCCCCCTTACAGTGAAGACTCACATATGAAAACCAAGTAACAGTAAGAACTTAAGAAAATGTGACGTTAATTTTATTGGCCTGATTAAAGTAGTATTTATTTATTGAAATTAACTCAATCAGGTAAAGAGGTCCAACAGTGGGGTAATCAATGAAGATAGAACTAAATAGAACTAGCATATTATGAAATTAGAGATAAGTTTTTAAGATGAGTATATTCAATATCATCAGCTTTGGAATCTCACAGCCGCTTTCAGTGCCACAAAAAATATGCAATTACCTCTGCCACTAAGTTGTCTTCATGAATTTATCCATCGTTTCACATTTCCCCTTTTCGTTAGCTGGAAAAATGTCATCAGATTTTAATGAATTTAGGATTGATGAAGGAATTCTTGCAACCACAATAACGGAGAAAAAATTTGTTGCTAATACGCCAAAACCTTAAAGAGAAATTATATCTTTTGTAGAAAACACCAGCTATTCACTGCTGTTTGCATTACTTTGAGTGATTTAAATATAGTGCGATGCCCTGTATTTCAGTTTGTAGATTTTAGGACATATGAAGGCTTGCTGAATTATTTAATGTCGAAATCAGTGAAACTCAGCTGCCAGTATTAGAAAAAATATGACAATTTAAAAAATGTCGAATATTAAAAATATCAGATGTATAGCGTGAATTGAAAGCAAAAGTGTTTATTTTGATAAAACTAAACGTAATACAATCGAAAATAAATTTCTTTTACAGTGTAATTAATAGCGTCACGAAGCCAAGATGTTAAAAGATCGACTCTATGAAATATTCTAGTAAAACATTAAAGATTGGAAATATATATTTCAATATTAATGTGAAAGCCAAATTATAGTAAGAACTTAACAAAATATCAATTACATATATGTCAACATTTTTGATGATATGGGTAAACTATGAGAATTTCTGGAATGATGAGTTATCATTATTTACATATAGACTATTATCCTAATCTTTGTTATTGCGACAATGCTTCAACCCGATCCAGGCATTGTGGCAAAATTCACAAATCAACATTGTAATACACTAGGTTACTGCCCCACGGGAGAATCCTATGTGGAGAACTAGAAGTTTGAACCTAATTTGCCTGCTGATGAGTCAAGTCTAACTGAGTTTACTCCATTCCTTGCAGTTTTGTCAAAGAATATAAAGTTGAAGTAGCCGTTCTCTAAAGGTTAGGTTAGAGGAACATTGAAAAACCGTAATGAGAGGAATGACAACAAAACTAGGCATGCCTGATTATGTATGAAGAGAAAAATGTAGTCATCAACCTCTATAGAATGAAGTGAAAATATTGGAGAAGGAAGAAGACTGGAGGGTTAGACGTCTGAAAGAATAAGTGCATATGCTAAGCTATGAGGACCGCCTTAGTAGGCCTAGCATTGGAAATATACGATATGAGAGCTACTATTAATAATAAAGAAGGAAAAATGTCAACAGATCTTCAACACCAACAGCAGCTGCAACAAAAGAGTAGTTTCATTGAGTGCAGTTAAGCAGCAGCACTCATCAACAGCCAGATTGTTGACGAGTTGACTACGTGTACGTCTTCTGTCGAACTCTCTGCTTTGGCAGAGAGGAGCCCGGACGAAACTTTGCCGGTTTGCCGAAGGGCAAAGTTTCGTCCGGGAGGTAGACAGGCCCTGAACCTGTTTAGACGGGTTCAAAGCGTATATTTTTGGCCGAGCCTACAGGCTCGGAGAAACTCGCGTTAAACTCAGCCTTGTGCCACATACATTTCTCGTGGGGGACTGTTAAATATCGTTGAAAACTCCAAGTTATTCACATAAACATCTTCCATAGTACAATAGCCTAGTGGATTAAAACGTTGGTTTGAGAACTTACTGAAAGAGTAAATGGGAAAAGGATGACAGCATAAAGTTTTTTTTGGTTTTCTTTTTTTTTGCTTTGGTCTATGTGAACCCATATTTATAGAGGGCAATGTGAGTCAAATGTAAAGGTCTTAATTGGGAGAAATTATCTTGACTTGGCATTGAAACTGTCACTAGTTTATGCCAACTAACTCAATCGTCACGCACTACACAGCAAGGCCTATTATCCTCAGATAAGAGACTTTTAGCGCCCAACCTACTGTCGATTAAACTAATATCGATAATTATCTTAATGCTTCATATTTCATAAAAAAAATTGACCAACAGTTTTGCTATTTTAAAACGTTACTACATTTATAAAAGTGAAATAAAAAAGAAAATATATTTATTTGTGAAAAGTGAAAATCTCAAATATTACATACAGGAAACATTTTAAATAAGGAAAGAGATGTCTTTGTGCATCCGCCACCTTTCTTGTAAGTGAAACAGGGAACATCAATATTTTTCATATATTGTGAAAATATACAGATCAGTGCGGTCGTCCTGTTAGAAAAGAAGAAATAGAGAACAAATCTTATTTTGTTTTTAAGGACAAAAATTTATTTTGTTTTTAAAGTTAAACCAAAGAAAATTGCACAATTTTCGATGAATACCTCTTCTAATGCAGTCATGTATATCTTTGGAGACTATCAGGACCACTTTATTGCATTCACTGATTTGATTTACAAATCACTTATTTCTATCTTCGACTAAGTAAACTCTAGGGAAGCATTCTATAAACATTTGTTTTCAAAAGTATTTATTTGGCTATTAGCATTTCAATAAAATGGAAAATATTGCATCAAATCAAATGGAAACTAATCTAATCGATGATACTTCATGACCACAAATACTGCAGTGGGGGTGATGTACTCTTTTGCGTCTTTAATTATTATTATTATTATTAATAATAATAATAATAATAACAATAATAATAATAATGATAATAATAGTTATGAGAAGAGTGCAATTTTAGAAAAAATAAAGTAAAGAAAAAACTGTTTGACAATGTTAAAAATATATTTCAAGAGAAATATAACTTGAAGACAGACAGACATTGTCAAACACTGTGTTTTTTCTTTATCTTTTTAAATCGCACTCTTTTCTTAACTGTTGAAAAAATGAAAGAGTTACGTCAATCATTTTCTTTAATAAGGATAAAAAAATTCTATAAACATTTTTCAAAATTATTTCCTTGACTATTAGCATTTCAATAATAGTTCAAGTAAAAAACGAAATCTCATCGACGATACTTCACAACCACAATTATACAGTGGCCTTTCGTATATTTAAATGATAATCAATAATTCTAATACTCTACAGAGATAGTTATGCAGATCAATTCCCTTTCCTCCTCCTCCTTGTAGTAGTAACAGCAACATAAAAACATACACTTATATGAAAGCATGAAAGCTACAGTTGATTTAGTAAATATATCTTTGGTAAACGTGGTAATGTCTGGCCGTCGGTACAGATAATTAACCAAAAGTTTCTTGTGGAAAACGATGATGTCTCGAAAGAAGGAAGAAGAACGTAATTAAAGATTCCTTTTAGAATAGGTTAAATTATAAAATGTGTTACGTGCTTTCTCTTTGACACTAAAAAGAAAAGCTAGAAAATATTGAAAAGGGCTGTCTTTACTCTAAGCCAGGTATGTCACGTTGCAAAATTGTCTCTCCAGTGTCTATGACCATCGCTCTGCAAAAACAAGGATCTTCTAATTGGGTGCTAAGGTCCAGATGACTAGCCAAGCGCAGTGCATACTAATTTGGGAAAAAGGGAAGGAAGTGTTTTTTTTTTACTTCGTCTATTCCTCTACCTTTTTGACGCTACTGAGCACTACATTACTGTAAAGACTGAAAGTCAGCAATATTATTTTTGACTATATTATTAGTTATTAATATATATCAGAGACCCAAATTTAAAGGTGAGATATCAGTGTCACATAGAAATACTAATTTGTAACTTACAGCAAAGCAATGTACCATTGTCCGGCAGAATAGTTAGTTGCGACTTCGAACAGAGCAAGTCCAATCAAAGTGATTGTAGGCATAATGGTAAGCGGACCAACAAAAGATAAAAACACTTCCATTAACCCACTGAAGCCGATGAAGATCTGGATCAGGCTGCCGACCATCAGACAACCCTGGAACTGGAAACAAGACAGAAAATACAATATGAAAAAACATTTACACAGTAACTTGGATCTCTGTGTCATGTAAATACGCACACATTCACTGATAATATAGATGATAGTAACTCGTATTTACAACTGAGGGAAAAAATATCTATTGCAAGAAAACCTGTACTATCTCAGTTGGTGCCAACACAGAGACCAAAGGTCATTTGTTAAGCAATAAAATTTCTCTTTAAAACACCAACAATTTTTAACACGCTATAACTTTTCAACATTTTTAAGACTAGTTTACAAGGTCACGAAAACAATATTTTATGACTTTATTCTATGGCGCCATACAGTCAAAATGACATTCACTGGACTTAAAATAGCAAAGTTTAACATATTTGCTATGTTTAGGTTAGTGGAAAATGAAGTTGACATTGTTCAGTAGTAAATTTAGTACAGAGTCGGTTTTGAGAGATAAGCAATAAAGACGAAATTCATAAAAATCACCAGAGATTTATGAGTTGTTCTTATTTATGAACACTAGCATAATACAGAATGTAAAGGTAGCGTAACAGATAACCACACGGAAAGTGGAATCGGCAAACCGGGTTCAAATTCTAACCTAGTCTGCTGTGTTTACGTTCGCATTAATATCCTTGAGGAAAGCATGAATATATATCTTCACGCTCCAGATATGTGTCAATTAGCAATGTAGACTTGGCTCTTTATCACTGAATAGTAGACAATCTAAAAGAAGGTCCAATCTGAATTCAGCGTGCAGAAAGTAACAGAAACTACCATTCTATCTTTCCCAAAATGTCATGGCAGTTTAAAGAAAATAAAGGGATTTATAGAGATTTATGATCCTGTAGAAACAGCATTTTATTTAAACATAATATAGCACAAAGCAAGGTAGACATGTGGGGTGCTCAGTGATAATGCATGTTACAGCAATAATGATCAATGTGGCATGTTTGATGCTATGAACTTAATATATAAACTTAATTTTTATGGCACAAGGTCACAAAAAGGGGAAGACAATCAACAATTAACAATAGTAATGGTATACAACACAAATTCATTAGCTATAGCACTATGCATATACATATATATATTTTACTCTTGCAAATTCTTTTATGAATCTTTACTTTCGACTAATAGCAATTGCCAGTATCTTCACTGAATGTTAAGAGCCCAAACTAAGCCAATTTTTCTCGGCTGCAAAATTAGGCTCATGTATATTTTCACTTTAGAATGTTTTTGTCTACATAAACTTCCATGTATTAGTATAAATTTAGGAGCAGTAACTGCAGTGAACAACATAAAGCCCTCTGATGATTCCATCGAGAAATAAAAGTATCAAGTACTTCAAAGCAAACTAGAGGTGCATATTCGTTCTCGTCCATATATAAAGTTGAGTCATTTTTTCGTACTTGAGATATTAAATTAATTTGATCAAGAAAAGGTCAAGTAATTATTTTGTAGTTTGGAATTTAATTGAAATTATTTATTTTGTGACATGAAATAAAACCGTATTGCTATGGAATTGTACAAATGTTGTGTTTATAAATGTTTTCTTGGTAGAATGAAGAATTTAAAAATAGTTAAAATAGTTTTAACTTCTATTTCTATGTTCAAAAGTGATTTCCGTTACAGTATGTAGTGTTTCCTGTATTCATTGATGTTTTGAAAAACAACAGTCTCAAATAATACTTTCTTTAGTCCTTTCACAAAAATTTTACAACTTTTTGAAACTTGGTTCGCATAGAGACTCTAGTGACAGACTTCTTTTTGTGCCAACATGCCAGCTAAAAATAAACGATTAATTTTTATCCAGTCTACTCAACATTTTTTTTAGCTTTGTACTCAATAGTAGAGTGTGCTGAATAACAAGCAAATTCTTAATCCCTCCTCTGTTCAATTAATTTGAAGTCCTGACATCCACAACAGATAAGATTGAATGTGTTGTTTGGAGATTCTCTTCCAACTCCATACCGGACTCATCTGGAGTACCTATACCTGATTCTGCCCTAGTTCTACTGATTGATATGCGCATAACCCCGTCACTGGCTTTAGATATCATTTCCAAACTAGACTTTCATAAAGAAAGCAGGGGTAACGTGATCCCAGGCTTCGTTCTAAGGAAATGTGCTCCCGAACTGGCTCCAGTTCTCTCCAAACTCTACAAAAATTGCTCCGCTGCTTCCTGCTTTCCAGCTTGTTGGAAGTCCTCCTCTGTAATTCTTGTTCTTAAGAACTCTGGAGAACCTTGTGACCCTATTAGTCTCTTACTACTTTTTTGCAAAATATTTGAGGCTCTAATAAATACCGAAGTGGTTAAGCATCTAACTTCTCATGACCTACTCTCTGACAAACAATATGGCTTCCGTTTCACCAGGTCTACCATTAATGTGTTGACGGCCATCAATGAATATGCATATCAAGCAAATGATAATAACAGTGAAACTAGATCTGTGGCTCTAGATATCTCGAAGGCATTTGACAGGGTTTTCTACGGTATTACTAGAGATGTGTTTAATTTAATTTAATCCTTCCTATCAAATCGTGAAATGAAGGTCGTTTTGAACGAGTTCGCTTCCAGATCCTTTTACAGAAACGCAGGTATCCCCCAAAGCTCTATCCTGGATCCTACGCTGATCTTCATCAATGACCTTCCTGATGTCATCACTTCCCAAGTAGGTATGTATGCAGATGACACTATCATTTACACCTGTTTCAATAGCAAATCCGTCAGAGTTGACAGAATAAACCCGGCTGCTGTTCTTGAAAAATACCTCCAGTCAGTGTTTAACTGGGGCACGAAATGGCTTGTAAATTTAAATACCTCTAAAACACAATTGATTTCAGTTAACCACCATAGAGAGACTTTTCTACGTGCCATAAGCATGATTGATGCTAAACTTCTGGAGAGCTACACACCACGCCTTGTTGCCTCAAGTTTTCAACTGACTTGATGCCGATCAACTACACCAAACCAATAGCTACATCTACTGCAAGGAAAATTGTTTCATTGAGTCATGCCAGAAATTTTTCTCGTCAGAATCCATTTTTCACATTTAGAAATCCACCATTCGCCCATGCATTGAATACTACTGCCATATCTGGTCTAGCCCCTCTATTATTGATCTCAAGATCCTTGACAGAATACAAGGTATCTGTTGTTGCAGTTTTTTGTGTATATATATATGTGTAACTAGAGAGTTAGCCCAAATGACTTATAGTCCACCAATAGAAGGTTAACCAATCAGAAGACGTAGAACATTCAATCCGTCGTGTATAAAGGCGGACATTTTGTCTACTCTACCGAATATACACTGCTAACCTGAACAACGCTTTCCTGCTGTCTTCAAGATATTCACTGATAACCTCTGGATTCTCTACTCGAGACGACCGTCATCATGAACAACATCTGTAATGCAATCGATTCTGACTTGGCATCTGAACTTTCACACCGACTGGCATGGCTTCTTTCTTTTTACTAATTTATTGTCCTTTCCTTAATCCTCACAATCTCAGTCTTTTCTCCCACTTTCACTCTCTGTAAACCCCTGTGTACAAGTGGCATTCCCGCCTTGCTTGGGGTGAAATGATTAAAAATACGACTGAGAATTTGTGAGCCTTACAAAACTTATAATCACTAATTTTATATTTGGTGCTCATAGACAAGGATACACAACAAATATTATCTTTCTAGTTATTGTCTCATTTTATATCGGTAAGTGATAGTCATATTATGCTTATAATTGAGTAGTTTTCACGTCTCCCTTGTTAAAAAGAAAAATAAGCAAATGGGATTTTTTCATTTATATTCTGGTAAAAATAAAATCATTTACCTGTCGAAGACGCAGTTGCCATATGTCACGGTGACCATCACTGCCAACATCAGGTAGAGTGTTATTCACAGAAAGATCTGAAATATGTTAAGTCGGCATTTAAATACAAAGTGGATTAGATATTTAGTAAGCTTAAATTTCCGGATGGTTATTGGAAACGTCAATGTATTAACAAATTAGTTTTATTATTTATTAATGAAATTCATTTTTATGGAAACATGGGTCAAGCTAGCTTTTAGTTGAGGCATATAATACCTTGTACTAGCATAGCAACGGAAGTTCACACTTCATCCCTTTTTTTAAACAGGAGCAGAAGTTTATCCATTGTTTCTTGTTTAAAACTGGGTTTCTGGTTCCTTTTCCTAAAATCTCATTTTCTGTCACCCCCCAGTAACCACTTGTATCTTAGGGGCGTTATCGCCTTGCTTGAGGTGAAATGATTAAAGCAAAAAAAAAAAAGTATGAAAACTTGGTTGAATAGCCAATAAATATATAAAGTGAAATTGTCTTTTATTAAAATAACCACAATTATGAATCACAAGAATGTATTAAATAACTTCATTCTTAAGCCTGTGGTCTCCCACCTTCGCAATAAATTAAACTGAATCTTGTCATTGCAGCGGAGAATTTTTGCTTTATTTGAAACGTTCTGATTTGAATTCATTTTGTTGAACATATTAGAATAAGAAATACTATTTATACAATTCTATGTGCAATAAAATAGAGTAGAACCCATAACAACTCAATTATTTATGTCAATTTTTGTTGTTTCTCCGTTTATCCATTTGGTTTAATGTGACACGACCAACAAAAAAATTAGCTTTTATGTAATAAGCTGGTATGCAGTATAGAGTGGAATCATGATTATCAAACCCGGAAATAATGAAACAAAATCGAATTCTGAGGTTGCTTATAAATCTTTAGACCTTGAGAAAGTCATGATTCCCCTTCTTCCGGGGTAACAAGTATTTTTATTCATATAGTTTAGATTGCGAATGGCCTAAGTAACCGTTTCGAAATAAATGAAATCGATGAGTCGAGTTGAAATTTAAGTTGAGATATTTTGTGTTAATTTCACACTGATGACATCGGAACAGGCAAAAATATATCTTTTTCAAGATGGGTTAAATAGCAGGGAAACCTGGGTACTCTTGCCTAGATTGATTGACTACCCTAAGTGAAAGAAAACTCAAAACAGTGAAGAAAATAATTGGGAAATTTTCCAATCATGGCAATTCTCAGGTATAAAAGAAAAGGGGGTTGTGGAGAGCCATGATCGTCTACATCCTGAGAGGGCATAGCACTTAATTTTTTTTTTCAAAAAATAATATTTTTAATTAATCGGAAATCCGTATCAACATCTAATCATAAAATTTATATCATAAGGCTATTCAAACACATTGCAGGGTGTATTAATATAGTTCTTCAGTAAATAAAATATATTAAGCTTTCATCACTTAACTGATTTTTAGCAAATGAAATTGCCTAATGCATATTTGACAACCTATTCTCCCACCGACCAACATATGCAATGACATCTTTATATTGCTGTCTATACTCTATTAAATTGGTACTAACTTAAAAAGGACAGTATAGCCACATCATTGAATCTAACATCCTATTTCATTATAGTAATCTGAATATATTTCCTGTACAGATGAAGGCTGTAAAAAAAATTTTTTTTCATTAGGTAATTTAGGTCCTTTTCATACACGCAAAGAAGAGAAGATAAATTGGTACTTACCTCCTGTATAAGGGCATTGCCATTTTTGCAATGAAAATAACGTTAAAACAGGTGTGATAAAACTAAAACTTGCACCTTGCATGATTGGAAGGCTAGACAAATAAAACAAAAACAAAAAAAATGAAAGTCTTATGTTTAATTACCATGTATAATTAACGTTTAGCATTGATAAGAAAATAACCCTTGTGAATTTTCTCGGTTGAATATAAATGTGACCTTTTAGCTCAGAAGAGAAATCAAAATAGTACAGCCTTCCTAAAAATTACTGTAACATTTTCTATATTGTACAGGCATCAATATTTAGCCTAGTGAGATATTAGAAAAGAGCAGCAGCATAAATAACTAAATGCAATTATGTTGATCTGTTTCTTTACCGTATAACAACAGTTTGAAAATGGCGAAAATACATATTCAAAAATAACATTTTATAATGATGTTCACCCTATAAAAGTCCCAATGGCCACTCAAGTTAGAGGGTTAAAGTGTGGTGTTGTATGAGTAAAAAAAGAAGCTATATTAACAGTAATGGTTATATTTCATCTAGAACAATTTGAAATATAACCGTTGCTGCTCATCTAAAAACCATTAAGATAATATAACAGACCTTGCTACCCATAATGCAGCAAATAATTGAGCCAACACATATGGGCACAAGATTGCGTTCAAGTATGAAACAAACTGTTACCATTCGGTCTTGACCTCTTTGTTCCTTATATATCAGAAATAAAAAGCTTTTAAAAAGAGTTTGCCGTAAATGCAAACTGGAAAGAAAAAGTGCTCAACATCATATAAAATGGCAGAGCTTTTCTAAATTAGGAATCACCTTTTAGGCGTAGTGGCCAACCACAACTATAAATTTTATGTTTTACGCAATCGTTAGACGGTCGGAAAATAGTAACCTTTATTCCCCCAGGCAAGACTAAGATAGATAAAATATATGGACGGTGGGTGCACAACATGCATAGACCAATCAAACTCACCTGAAGCGGAGGTAAACACCCACCTGGCCAAGATCAAAATAAAACCGTAAACACACAATTATACCTCATAAAAAGAAAACAAAAAACAAGTAAAAAACAGAAATGTCCTCCCATTTTCACATGACGGTTGGACACTGTACGCCCGAAAGGTGATTCTTAATTTAGGAAAGGTTTGGCATTTTATATGGTGTTGCGCATTTCTCTTTCCAGTGTGCATTTACGGCAGACTCTTTTAAGAGCTGCTTATTTCTACTAATATTAGAAAGCTCTGCCATAGATGTTTTTTTGTGATTCCGGTTCTGTTGGGCACTTTTTTCTTGCAAGGCTTATTAGGCCCTTGAACCGCGAACGCATTGATTCGTGTGGCATTGAGCACTTTTTTGCCGCATCAGCGAGATATTTCTGTTTTTATTTATTTATTTCATTATTTATTTATTTTTTGGCCTTCAAGTTTTTATACCCTCTGGTGGATGCAGCAACCGCCATGACGGTGGCCGTGTCCGCAGGTGCGATGGTAGTGTAGGCAAGAGTGCTGGTAGTTGTATCGATCTTTGTTAATTGCTATAGTGGTGGTTGTGTTTGTGGGTGTGGTGGTAGTGTTGGTAACAGTGCAAGTAGTGTTAATGATAGGTGTTGGTGGTTATGTTTTGGTGGTTTTAGTGTTCTTGCGTTTTAGTGTTCTACCGTTTTGTTTTTTGTTTTTTTGTAGTTTCATTCCTGGTTGTGATCAGATGTGTTGTAGGTATTATCTATTTGGTATCAATTGTGATAGTAGATATTTATTTTCGGGTCTGCATTTTGAAATGATTTCCGATGTTTGGTTTAGTAATCCCTTTAGTTGATCGTGGGAAATTATTACCGCTTTTTCGTGTAAACAAAGAAGACATCTCTTTGAAATGTTATTGTAGGCAGGTGAGGTTTTCATGATCTCCCAGCTTATTTTTAGTAAAATGTTTCTGTCTTTTAGTTGCCATATATATGTGGATAGCGTGGTGCTGTTGGAGTATTTTCTATTGAAGAATGAGAGGCCGTAGGTGTATTTTCTTTGCTTGAATGTTCCTTCTGTGGCGCCAGTATAGTACATTGTAGTGTTGTTTGCGTTTATCTTAGCTTTATATACAATGTTCGTTTGGAGGCAATTTCCTTGTGTTGGGTATGTGGTTTTGTTTCTGCTGTTGCATTGGTAGTCTTTGCTTGCACTAGTGTAAGTTGTTATTTTTTGTGACTTTTTATTATTTGTGTTCTGTTTTTAGTGCAGCTGTAGCTAACTTTTACGTTGTTTTTGTTAAATATTTTGCTATAGGTTTTGTTACAGGGAAATGTTTTTCAGTTAGGTTTAAGAATGTCCAGCCGATATTTGTTCCGACGGTTTTGCTGTATGGTGTGTTAAACCAAATTATGTTTATTTTTTGCTTTTTTCATTTTGGTTGTGGTGATGTATATTGTAGCTGCTGTGTGTATCCGCTTTTTTAGTGCGTTGTTATATGGCGTTGGAGGACGTATATATGTATGATGGCATGTGAGAGTGTCATTATCCTTTTTCTTTGTCCAGGTTGAGTGTGACGTATAGGAAATATACTATTCTTGTGTTTGCATTTATATTTATTTTGAATCCAATTGTTTTAGAACGTTTAATATATTTTCTTAAAACTATTTTGGGACCATTGGGTTCACTTATTAGAATTGGGCCATCATCTCTATATAAGCCCATATCTTTTTTCTCTGGTATTCTTGCTACGTATGAAAAGATAAGAATATATACCAGTTCACAGCCAAAGCTCCGTCACAGCTTCCCATTGTTACATCAAACATTTGGGACCAATAGGGATTTCCGGCAGTGTTTAATTATTTTTGTCTCATCATCCGTGATTTTTTATCATCTTTATCATAGTTAGCACAACTATTATCATAATTACCATTATCGCGATGGTCCCGACACCGAAAATAGAATTACAATTGCGTATGTATGTATGTATGCTCGGACGCATTGTTTTGTATCTGCGCTTAATGGCGGATTGTTTATATGGGTGTGTGTGTGTGTGTGTGAACTAAAATGCATACACCTGTATGTATGTATCTATGTCTCCCCGTGTGAGAGTGGCACTCCGACCCGACACAGAGAAAAATTTCATCCCTCCCACCACCAAACAATCAAACACAAACAAGCATAAATAGATTTAATTTTTAAAAATTAAACCAGTTTGTCTGACGATAGCAAAAGCGTGAACCCAAGGTCGTATGGATATACGTTTTTAATCCTAGGTTTCACACTTTTGCGAATAATTTATTAAAATTTGAATCTATTATGTTAGTTTGTGTTTGGTGGGGGAATTCTCCTCTGTGTCCGTTTTGGGATGATACTGATACACACGCAAACAGACATACATTCATACAGATGTACGCATTATAGTTTACACAAGCACACACATGTATAAACAATACGAGACCAGACGCAGACATCTATACATTTCTTCGAGCACACATCCATACGCAATTGCTATCCTATTTCGGTGTTGAGACTGTGTGTAACGAAGTTCTTTCAACAAGAGGTGGGCTGGGATGCCGTTTGTGTCATCAAATGGAATAAGACTTCTTCATACACATGTATTTCTACCTGTCTGGTCTGTACATCATCATATTGCTTAAAAGTTTCTGTATGTGAATATGGCGGTAGTACAAATTACTCTTTCGTGTAGTTTCTAACACATTACTCATCATCTCTCAGGTGCGCAGAGGCAGAGTGCTCAACTGAGGAAAACTATACTGAGAGGTCGTCAGCCTTGGGGAACAGCTGCCCGAGGCCGCGCCCTCTCATTGCACCAAAGAGAAGGATCGGAGCTCGCACCGAGGCCAGCGCAACTGACGGTGGCGGGGGCTGTGGGCAATTTTTGTTCCTTGCCCGGGTGTTCGCGCTCGGGTCCCCACCTTAAAAAGACCTTATGTCACAGCTCTTCTCAGTAGGGAGACAGAATAAATACCGGGTGTAAATTACTATAAAGTAGTTTGTAAGACGCTTATTTATCACCTCTCAGTTGCGTCTCTGTCCTTGGGTAGAGTGCACTCAAAGAACAGAGCTGCAACTGAGCAAAATTATACTGAGAAGTGCCCAGCATTAGGGAACAGCTGACTGTGATCGCGCACTCTCATTGCACCAGAGAGAAGGATCGGTGCTCTCAACGAGGCCAAATGCCACATTTCTATAAAGTAGAGCTGAGGCTTTTTAACCTCAGAATTCGTGGGAGAATTGGGCTCCAATTTCACATTTATTCATATAGCTCAACAAAAATCGTTCCCTGCGCGCCTAACTTTTCTAGGGCTTTTGAATGACCTACGAATCATTGAATTCGGACCAGTAGAAGCGGAAGAGTTCCTTGGTCACACACAAACACACACACTGTACTTTATATATATATATATATATATTTGTGTGTGTGTATAAGACGCGTTTCGTCCTTTACGACTTTTAACTGATGTTTACATTGATAGACATGTGCATGAAAGATAGTAGGCACTAATTTAAAAAATGTTTTGGTGTATATAGACTAGTGGATTTCATTTAGCTTCTTTTTGTTCATATTTTTATCACTTATTTAATATCCCACATTGTAGTAATAAATCTGCTAAGAAAGATGAAATTTTGTAAAAACTTGAACGCAAATTTACTGTGGATGGTCTAGTATTGAACCATTTGCTATACCGTTTCGTCTTAGTAGATTGCTTTTTTAATCAACGGAATATTTGAAATCAAAATTATGGTCAAACACATTACAGTGAAGAAATAATGTTCTGAGTGTGTTGCTTTGTAAAATATCCCTTTTGTGCTCATGTAATCTTTTAAGTTCTATGAGGCTTCTCTTATATTTTCCTTATGACAATTATTACAGGTGATAGTATAAATTCTAGCTTAAAGTTTTAGTTCATTGTTATTATTTTGTATTAAGTCTTATTTTTTAGAACACGGTAACAAATTTGTTACACATTTTATGTTAAGCTTAGATAATTGTAGAAAGTTCTAAATATTTCGTCTTAAAACAGCAGATAGAGGGAGAAAAGAACGCACCAATCCTTGACTTCAAAAAGGATGAACAGTGGAAACAGAATGGTCTATTAAGATGTTTGGCAGAGCAAAATATTATCAGTTTGTTGAAAATAATTTTAAAGATGAAACATTTAACCTAAAAGCTGAACTGAACAATCTTATTGATCATTATTCTTGGTGGGGTATGAAGATTTAAATTTTAAAATTTGTGATTGTTAATTCATTATTTTTCTCTACGAATGCTAGATAAAAAATATTGTAGAAAGTTCTGAATCTTTCGTCCTAGAGATAGAAGGAGAAAAAAAACACCAAACCTGGGACCAAAAAGGATGGACAGTGGAAATAACTTATATATTTACCTATTCATTTTTTTTCTTCAATAGGAATAGAAAAGTCTGCCTACCGTTCGCTCAATACTCTATTCATCTTTTGAACAGAAGTAGAAGCTTATCTATTGTTTCCTGTTTAAGATGGAATTTCTGGTTCCCCCTCATGAGGACTTAATAAAAGTAGCGTTTCCTCTTTAGTGCAATGGTGAGGCTGCTACAGGGAGAGAGGAGAACAGATACTGCACTTTGATCTTGACTCGAAGGTCATGTCTATTTACACACGTCTCTACAATGGCAAGATGTGATACAAGATAGTTTTTAACATTGAGTTGCCATTGGCCAACCCCAAAATTGTCCGGTCTCCGTGACCATTGTCAGGCTAGCGCCGATATTCCACCGACCCTTCCATTTTCTAACCGCAGAGTTGGGATCCCTGGGACAAGCAATCTCTTTCTTTGACACTGTCTGAAAACACCAACACGGCTGAGACATGGAGAACGGTTACTTCACGTTGATAACAGCTTGAAGGCTGGTTAAGTCACTTCTCCATAGTAATAAGATATTGAACAAGGTCAGTTTAATAGAAATTTCCATACACATAGGGCAAAGGCAAAAACTGCCCAGTACTAGCAACCTATCACGCTGGCATCATTATCCACAAACTCTTCCTCTTTAGTGCATTGTGGAAGTTGCTGCCGCAGAGTTCGAATTCCAGGATAACAGAATTGCACTTTGATCTCGACCTGAAGGCCAGGTAGTAGGTATTTAATAGCAACGCAACACAAGGTTGAGTTTAAAAGTGCATTGGTAGCCCACTCGTACATTGATTAAGGACAAAAATTGCTCAAGCCTCCTCCCATAGCCACTCCCTGAAAGAAAGGAAAAGTCTGGAAAAACTGCCTCTTTGTGCCTGAACACATATTCAATTCTTATTTTCCGGCAATGAAAAAGCCTATACAAATGAAGTTAGGAGCACTGACCAAATGACCATTCTGAGCCACTGACAAGTATTTAAATATAGACGGATGTGACCAAAAGCATCAAGAATATGAAAAATAGACTCATAAAAGAAAAGAAACAGATGAATCATAGCCTCTAAATATCGAGGTGGTGACATCAGCAAGTAAATATTTTCTGTTTAGATGTTTACAAGATGATTACTCAGCATTAACTGATACAGGAATGTGGGAAAAAGATAAGTGATTTTGAAAGGATTTGTTTTCCTTAAGCATCTAAACGTTCTATTAACAAAATTACTCAGATAAGAATTTCAGATCAGATCGCAAGAAAATCCACCAAGATTAGTTTTTGAAATGAATAAGTGATACAAAAGAAAAAAAAAGAAAAATAGGGTACGGTCTTACTACTGGCAAATAAGAGAAGTCTGCAAATTTACAAATCGCAGAGATCAAAATCATTTTTCTGATGAAACTCCATTCAAATTTTGATATTGTCTTTTTTTTTAACTTACCGACATCCAAATGTAGTTTGAAGCAGCGTGCTCAATCCAGATATGAAGAAACTAGTAGAAATTAGCTCACTAATTCCAACGCTGTCACCATTCATACAAAACCCTGAATTTGCTACAACAATTGGAAGTATCAGATTGCCACCGAATGCTGTCAAGTAGTGCTGTAAATATTAATATGAAACATCAGTATTTTGAGTGATTACATGTAGCTTTTATAAACAGTGTTTCTTTGGACCATTAAGACAGTATACAATTTTCAGTATAAATATAATTTATCTTTTCACAGAAAATAACGAACTATGCCGAGTGTTTCAGAGTTTTTTTTAATCTTTCGAAAATATTTTTATCAGAAATTTTAAACAATGTCATAATTCTACCGAAGTATTTTAATCTTCTCTAATTAAGCATGAAAGCATTGAGAAACAACACAAAACGTTTTTCCTTTTTTCTTCTCCCTAAAAATAATTAAATAATAACGTTAGAGTTTTATTGGTAGCGGCTTCCTCTCGCAAGGCATTGACAATAAAATCAATTCCTCATTGTTTGGATTATGAATATAACTTGCTTTTAAAGCTACCATCATCCAACATTCAATGATTCATAAAATCGTGAAATTATTTTTTTTGACCGTGTATTTCTTACCAACATCAGTAATTGTTCGATCTCTGGTATAAATACATATTTTGAATGTTGATTTTCAATTATAACAAGCATTACTCTACTTTGAGGAAAAAGACCCTACACAAACTTCCTTTTTTTACATAGCCCGGTGTTAGGCTAAACTTATTCAGAATGTGGGTATATATCTAGCCTCAGTTTGAAGGATAAACCTACTGAAATCCATTGAATCCTAGGTGTAAACATCAAAATATAGGGGTGTGGATCGAAGCGCAAAATTTTCAACACCCATTAGTAATATAGTTTAAATTAAAAATATCCAATCATACTCTTTGGAATAATGTTGCTTTGATATGATAAAATCAGAAATAAAGAATATACCCCACATCCAATTGTTCCGGTTTCCTTTGCTTTCTCTTTGAATACAGAACTTTTACCCACTTAGACTGGCTTTGGGTATACACTTTCGATTGAATCCCAACATTATAGAAAGGAAGAAAAGAAAGAAATATGGTATACAAGTGCACTAATTTGATTCTACCAAAGTAGCCTGTTAATCGTAGTTATCTGGTTTGCCAAGGTAATAAGAGACTTTTGATTGTTTGTCGAGAGGAGTAAGAAAATGCTTAAACCAAAGAAATTTTGAATGCTTTTTTGGTGAAGAGATATTTGTTTTTTTATTCTGCTCTAATGACGAGATATAAAAGCAGTTATTTGTGACACTATTTAGGGTTGCGTGAAAATAAAAAAGCGAGAATTAATTAAGGTGATAAGAAGCTATCACGAAAAGACATATTGTCCGATGTTATTTTTTTTAACAAAGAAAAGTGGTAAAGATTTTATTTTCATTAGCGAAGAAAGTACTTCGTAAGATCTCGGATCTGTCGGATTTGATTTATGTTACGACGCGGTGAATAAAAGATAGCCATCTGCCCATGGCAAATAATGAAAATTTCAAATTGGTCAAGTGGCCTACGAAACAGAAGCTGGGAGATAATTGTAATCAGGTCACGTACTGATCGAGAAAAATATCAGCAAGACCACCCGCAAGTTAAAAAGAAGGGAATGAATAAACCATTAACTATTCTTCAGAGATATCATTTGTTTTTGGAAAGAGACCACTTATTTATTGTCAAGTCCTGGATATGATAAAAGTTTGTTACCGGGAGAGATAATTAGCAACAGAGTGCGGAGTCGTCCAGATGATCACCCACTTGACGCTGACGGAAATCTCGTTGATAAATTCCAGATGGCATTTGGTTAAGATAGAGATTAAGGACCACACTACGAGTCGTAGGTGTCTGGTGAAAAAAGAAAAAGAAGAAAAAAAAAGGGAATATAATTTTTTTCTTTGAGCGAAATTTTTAAACCGAGGCCAGTCTAGCCAAACTCACGCTGCTGGGCGTCCATTGGCTGAATGGTGGCGTGAGCAGTAGGCGAAGGTAAACTATGAGAAAAGAGGGGAGGCCTGTTGACGCCTCTGAATGGGATTGGTGTGAGATACCACTAGGAGAAAGAAGGGAAACCTGTTGACGTCCTCTGAGGGGATTGGTGTAAGATACCAATATGAGAAAGGAGGAATTTGGGAGGACGAATCCCTAAGAACCCCACTGGAGAAAAAAATAAAAATAAAGGACTTTCAAAAATAGAAAGTAATAAATTTTCCTGTCTGAAAACAAAGAAAATCCTTATTGTGGATTTGGAATTGTCGAGGAACCCAAACCACGATAGACCCCTACCCGGTTTTGGTCGGCGTCCATATAAACGAATGTCCCCAGAGCAGTTAGAGGACAGAGACAGTTGGGGTTAGTCAGAGAGAGAAGTTAGTTGCAGTTGAGCTCTGAGACCAGTCTCGCAGGAAGCTGACTGAAGATCGACGCATCCCGACTTCAACTTCTAACCAAAAGCAATTTATTTTTGAAGAACGGCTTAGACTCACACCACCAAAACAAGTTTTACGAATATCGCCTGAAGATACAGAAAGAAAACAGTTTGTTAAAAAAACAACTTAAGATGTTAAGATTCGTCAAACAAACACAACGTGTCACGAATCCATATTAGCGGTTTGGGAGAAAGACACAGTCCTGTATTCAACAACCAGATATAAACATATTTTGTTATTCTTTCTTTAACACATTTGAACTTTTCGAGTTATTACTTTATTTTCTTTTACATATACTTGTGTGGTGTTACCTTTGCTCGGACTCGGCTTGCATTGCGGCCTGGCGACTGATTGATTTCGTCTACCTAAGATCAAATCACAACGTGGGTAGGTTAGACTAGAAATCAAAGCAGTTACTTCGGTAATCAGACGTTGGAGGCCAGCTGGGAACGACAAAGCTGATATCGAAGACCCTGGATCAGCCGCTGCCACAGGACTTGCAGAAAATTTCGACCAGGACAACGCACGGCGTCGCAAGTACTCAAACTGAAACAGACTAGAGTGGTTAACTATAACCATACGGTTCCAGACACTCTAGTACGACAACCCGGAACCAGAGAAGAACGACCTGGAAATCCTCTGTCCGGTAGGACACTTTATTTTCGGTTAATCTCCCAATTTCGATTGTTGCTGCTCAGATTTTTTTGTCTTTTTTCTGTTTTAAATATGTCTGACTACGATCCAGATAGGGTAGACATAGAGGAAGAGGGGGCTGAACAGGGATTGTCAGTAGCCCTAAGAAAATTGTTGGGTGGACCGAGGGACCCAGCCTTTGACGGTAGTTCAAAGAATTTTAGAAATTGGCTGGCAATCTTGGATAAGAGCCGCGTGATATATGGACTCTCAGACCAAGAAACCCTATATTTGGCGTATGATGCCACCAGGGGGAAAGCGTCAGAGTTCATAAAAGGACTCTTAGCCAGTGAGCCCCACTTGACATGGGAAAGACTGGAAGAGATATTAACTCGGGAGCGCTGACGAGGGGACGGCGACAGAGGCCATGAGAGCCCTCCTGAAGATGACGCAGCTGAGGGACGAAACCCCTGGAGAATTGGGGGCCCGAGCAGAGAAGCTGTCGTCATTAGCTTTCCCAGAGGTAGTGAGAAATAATGCAGTCATGCAGGCCCAGTTGGCTGATCTGTATGTGGAAGCGCTCAGTGACGAGCGTGTTCGTCACGATGTTTTGAAGGATGGACCGCTAAGGTTATCGGCAGCAGTGGCGCTGGCCAAAGAGAGCCAGGGAGTTTGGCAGAAGGTGAAAAGAGGTGGGAAGTTACAAGAGCTAAGTCGAAAGGTCGGAAGAAAGAGGGAAGGAGGGAGAGCGCCCGCGTGGAATCGGAAGATCAAGCTAGAGGTGGATGAGCCTGAGATGTGGGAGGGGGATCCTAAAAGAAAAGCTTGGTCGACAAGGCATGGGTTCTATAAGCCCACGCCGGGTCGATACGGGCTGGTCTGCTGGACATATGAGGAACACAGAGCAGCGAACTGTCTGACGAAGTGGGGTTTGCATCCAGACTTTGAACAGGATAAATGTACTAGGTGTGGGAAGAAGGGACACCTAGTCAGGTGGTGCGGATTGAGAAAAGGTGCCCCACCGATATTGTTAAAGAAGGCCGAGCCCAAAAGACAGTACCAGGGAAAAGCCAGCGGGCCACCCCGGAACTAAGAAGGTGGCCCAGTTAAAAAGGTGGCCCAGTTAAAAAGCAGGAAAGTAAAACGTTGGACATCTGGTCAGGAGAGCCACTTAGGTAGAGGGAAGGTCCCTCCAGGAATAAGAGAGAGGGTGGCTCAGTTAAAAAGAAGGAAAGTAAAATGTTGGGTATGTGGTCAGGTGGGCCACTTTACGGTTAACTGTCCAACAAGAAGGTGCTGGTTTTGTAGGAGACCAGGGCACCTGAAGAGGAATTGTGCTTTTAGGAACAGCTGCAAGAGACCGGGAGAGGTCCAGCCGGGACCACCCAGGTGCAGAAAACTCCCCCATTTGAGAAGAATGAAAGGAATTTGTTGCTACCAGCACTTATGGCTGGGATGACCCAATGGTGGGAACCCAGGAAAAGGAAAGCCTAAGTATTATCTTCGCTGACGCAAGAGAAGGAGCTATCTTGTAGGGCAGAAATAGGGGGTAGGGTAATGAAAGCTCTGATAAACACAGGAGCGTCTGTTTCATTGCTGAGAGAAAAAGCATACAGACGAGTGAAACGGAAGAATGGGTTGCAGGAAGCGGACATAGAAATCACACAGGCAGATGGAGCTCCCGTGGAGATAAGAGGGATGGTGAGGCTCCCTGTGAGGATTGGAAAATTAAAAAGTACCCAGAACTTCTATGTAACCCCCAACCTGTGTACGGAAGCAATCTTGGGGGGGGGGATTGGCTTCAGAGCCAGAGGGCTCGGATAGAGTTCAACCCCACTGTGCTGGTAGTAAGTGGCGAGAGAACACCATTGGGATGCCCACCGGAAGAAGATATAGCAATAGTGGTGGAAGAAGATATAAAGCTACCCCCCAGAACGGCAGTGTCGGGCAAGGGTAGGCTGATGACAGGGAAAAGAATAGAAAAAGGAACCCTGCAATTGGTCCCTGTAGAAGGGAAGGGCCTAAAAGAGAATGAGGTAACTCTGTGTGAGGCAGTAGTGGAGGCAGCTGAATTAGTGCCCATTATGATGGTGAACCAGTCCCAAAAGATGATAAAGGTTAAGAGAGGGGAAGAGATAGGAAGAGCACTGCCCCTACGAACTCTGAAACGAGTGAGGTTCGAAAGAGAGGCGGAGAGAACCCGTAGAACAACCAGAAAGAATAGTAGACGAAGAGATATTGGCACCTGATCAATTTAGGGCCAGAGTGGGAGGTCTGCTAAGAAATAATCGAGATGTGGTGGCTAAATCAGATAAGGAATTAGGCCAGACCCAAACAGTAAAAATGAAAATCGACACCGGCGATTACCCCCCTGTGAAATTGAAGCCTTATAGAACACCTATTCATAAGAGACCCCTTGTGGAAGAGGCAGTAGAAGAGATGTTGGAAGCTGGGATGATAGAAATATCGATTTCCCCTTGGGGCTTTCCAATCGTGATAGTAGGCAAGAAAGATGGCGGGCACCGTTTTTGTGTAGATTTTAGGAAACTGAATTCCATATCGAAGCCGTTGGCGGTGCCATTGCCACTAATCTATGACATATTGGCATTATTAGGGAAAGCGAAGTACTTTTCTACGTTGGACTTTAGTTCCGGGTATTGGCAGGTAGCCCTTGATGAGGCTGACAAGGAAAAGGCCGCATTTGCGTGTCACCTGGGACTATTTCAGTTCAGGGTGATGCCATTCGGTTTAGCCAATGCCCGGGAATCTTCCAACAGCTGATGTCAATAGTGTTAGGAGGATGCGAGAGCTTTGCCATGGCATATCTAGATGATATTTTCAGAAACAGTAGAACAACATTTTTTCCACCTAAAACAAGTGTTGGGAAGACTAAGAAAGCACGGCTTAAAATTGAAATTGTCGAAGTGTCAGTTTCAGGAGGAGACTAGATATTTGGGCTTTGTTATAAACGGAGACGGTATTAAACACGGCATGGATAAGGTGAAAGTTATAAGGGAAATGCCAGAACCTAAGACAGTGAGACAAGTAAGAGGGTTTATAGGAGCTATAGGGAACTACCGACGATTCGTCCCGGCATTCTCGAGAATTGCCATACCCCTAGTAGCCCTGACGAAAAAATACGCTAGTTTCAAGTGGACAGAAGACTGTCAACGGGCATTTGATACCTTAAAAGAACAGTTGACAGCCGTCCCACTGCTGACGTACCTAGACCTCAGCAAGCCCATGGTACTATACACTGATGCCCGTGAGCAGTGTGTAGGAGCAGTTCTTACCCAGCCGTGTCCCGATGAAGAAGGACCAGTGCCAGGCATACCAGAGGAGGTACCGATATACTTTCTCTCTCATAAGCTCTCAGAAACACAACAGAGATGGCCAGTAATAGAAAGAGAAGCATATGCTAATATGTATGCTCTCCAAAAACTGGACTACTACTTGAATGGTGCGGTCTTTACTATAAAGACAGACCACAAGCCTCTGCAGTACCTACTGCAGGCAGAATGGACAAATAAGAAGATTCAACAGTGGGCGCTAAAGTTAAGTGGCTACCACTGTAAGATAGAGGATTTGGCAGGGAAGGAAAACACGTGCGCAGATTTACTCTAAAGAATACCGAAACAACTGGAAGAAAGATCTGTAAAAGTAGAGCAGGGAGTAGATTATAAAGCCTATAGAATCGGAGTAATTAACTCTAATAAGCTAAAAGATCGCCCTATGTTAGGATCGGACGAGAAAGAGGATGCACAGATAATAACCGATCCCTACTGGACAGAAGGAATTGAGAAGGAGCAGGCAGACAGTAAAATAGCTGCCCTTAGAGAAAAGGTGGAGGCAGGAGAGACCACCAAGTATGCAATAATATAGGAAAGGCTGTATTATCTCTCAGAACAGTACCACGAGAGGTTGGGTCACATGGGAATTGATAGAACATATGACCTAATAGGGAGAAAGTACAACTGGCCCAAACTGTACAGAAAGGTCACTAACTATGTTCGGAGCTGTGTAGTGTGCCAGTCGGAGAGCAGAAGGCAGGAAATGGCACCATTGGAGGGGATGGACGTACCAAACTTCCCCTTCGAGAAGTGAGTATGGATGTATCAGGACCATATAGGGAAACTGCACAAGGAAACAACTATATAGTGAGTTTTGTCGATTGGCTAACAAATTGGCCTGAGGCATTTGCAGTACCAAACAAGAAATCTAAAACTGTAGCGGATTTGATAATAAGTGAAATCTTCCCTAGGTATGGCGCCTGTGTAACTTGTCACTGATAATGGTACAGAGAATATAAACAGCATAATGAGAGAGGTGCTGACAGTTTTGAATATAGAGCACGTAAAAACATCTCCATATCACCCCCAAGGAAACGCTAAAGTGGAAAGGTTTCATAGAACCTTGGGAGATGTGTTGGCCAAGCTGGCCAGAGAGAATACAGGAAATTGGGATCTGTATTTGACGCAGGCTCTGGCGGCCGTGAGGTTTACGATAAACGAAACCTCCAGATTTTCTCCTTACTTTATGTTGTTTGGCAGAGACGTGGTCCTGCCTGTGGATAACCTGTTGAAACCCCGAAGAAAGTATATGGGAGAAGATCACCATCAGCTGTTGCTGGAACAACAACATAAAATATTTGTACAGGCCAGAAGAAGAATAAAGAGGTCACAGAAGAGAAGAAATGAGAGAGTCAATGCTGAAAGAAAGGTAGTAGAATTGAAGGTTGGAGACCCTGTCTACTATAAAATCCACGAGAGAAAGAAAGCTGGACCAGAGATGGGAACCGCACTACCGGATAGTAGAGCAGACGGGTCCAGTATCATATGTAATGTGGGATCAAGTGGCAGGACGAGCAAGGAGGGTCCATGCCAACGATCTGAATAAGGCTGAAATAGCTAACCTGGAAATGAGCGAGCCGAGGCCTAAGAAGACAAGGACAAGGAAGGTAACTCTGGTTGAGCCGGAAGAGATGGAGACGGAGGAGGATTCCGAGGAAAATGAAGAGCTAGATCAACTTAGCCAGATAGACGAAGCGATCCGAGTGACGGAGTTGGAACCCCCATGTCCAAACAAAAAGAAGAGAAAAGCGAGGAGATCCAGTCAAGCAGTCAAGAGTTCTAAAAAGAGGCACCCTAAACAAGACGAAGAGTTCAACGAGTGGGAGGAAGAGGATCAAATACCCCTTTCCCAACTCAGAGACAGACTAAGAAATAGGAGAGAATTAGACATCGAGTCAAGAGGTAATGAAGAAACAGATGGAAGAATCAGGAGAGGAAGAAGGGGACAAAATACCTCCTGAAAGGGAATTAAACACCGAGAGAAGGTTAGAGGTCGAACAGGAACTACCTCTGAAGATGAGATTGAGAAGGGTTGAGAACCCCAAGTCTCAGTAGAACGAAGAAGGCTGTGCAGAATAGAAGCACTCGGTGTCAACAGATAGCAACATTGACTCATCCAAAAACCTACTGGCTGACTGTGATAGATGTGGATGGAGGGGATGGAGTCGCGAGCTACACCTCACGAAAGACGGAAGAAGATTATTGACATTGGTGACTGGCCAGCGGTGGTGTCATGAAGTACGACCTTTGAGGTGGGTGCCCCACGCACCTGTCCGGACCATTCTGTCTGCTAGGAGTTAGTTAGAGGAGGAAAGAACTGAAGGATTACAAACTTAGATAGAATTATGGAATAATTGAATGAAGAATTGAACAAGACCGAATGGTTATGAAGAATAAAAACAAGAAAATCTTGTTGCAGGAATGACCAAAATGAAAGTGTTGATGATGATGGTAGCCACACAAATGGTAGCAAGGTACAAGATGGAAACAGAATACATAGCTTTAAATTCGGGTAGAACAAAATTCATGTTGCTAACAGCTGAAGAGGCTAGAAAGTGTAGAAATGATGCTCTAGGGACTTGTACATCGTTAAGCCCTATCTATATAGCTGGTAACCACAAAATGTGCATACTAGAATTGTTTGAAGGGAAGAAAGAGGGAATTAAGAGCACTTATCAAGTAGAGGTATTAGCAAACACGGCATTACCACACGCTATCAGTGTTTCAGACGGGGTGTGGGCAGTGGTCACACAGAAACCCATCAGCTTGTCTAGGGTATGTGGGGGAGAGTCCATAAGGACATTAAGAGTAAAGCCACCATTATCCCTGTTAAAGTTACCCCTGGGATGTTCGGCATTTGGTATATCTATTTCCTTACCCCCGCCCCCTATTACCAGGAAGAAGAAAGATATGAAGATAAAGATTCAATCATAGAATTAATTGGCAGAAGCTTAGTCAACTGTACAGAGTTGTGGGAGCCAATAGTGATGTGATTCCCCAATGTTACCTTGAATAAAATGCCAGTACTAATGAAGCCGATAGAAAAGCTTGATATGGATCAATTGAGGGACAAGTTAAGTGCGTTGGGAAATGAAGATATGGCTTGGGAAGATAATGAGCAGATCGTGATAAGTTGGTCAGCAATGATGGGTACATTCATAATTATAGCCATAGGGGGTATGGGAATATGGAAGATTAGAAGTAAGAGGAAATTAACTAGCGGTAATCAAATGAGCATGCAACAACTCGAGAGGGAGATCCCAAGCAGTGTCCTTTACTCATACCGAATCGGCGAAGAAATTGCAGAAAGACCGGCGGAGGAGGCTGACGTGAAACAGACACGTGCGGCGGAAAAACCTCCTACAGCAGAGAAAAAAACATTGACCAAGAAAACATTACATTTGCATGTAGAACAGAAAAAGATAAAAAGTACATTACATTTGCATGTAGAGGAGAAGAAGATGAAAAAGAACATTACATTTGCATGTAGAACGGAAGAAGATGAAAAGAACATAACATTTGCATGTAGAACAGAAGAAGATGAAAAGAACATAACATTTGCATGTAGAACAGAAGAAGATGAAAAAGAACATTACATTTGCATATAGAACAGAAGAAGATGAAAAGAAACTTACATTCGCATGTATAACAAAAGAAGGTGAAAGGAACATCACTTTGCGTGTAAAACCGTAAAAAAAGAAAAGAAGAATAGAATTGTATGGGACAGATGCATGATGCATGCTAAATAGTGTATTTGGGTTTAGGTGTCATTTACGAGTAAATGACAAATAGGTTAGGGGAGGATTGTGACACTATTTAGGGTTGCATGAAAATAAAAGGCGAGAATTAATTAAGGTGATAAGAAGCTATCACGAAAAGACATACTGAACGATGTCATTTTTTTAACAAAGAAAAGTGGTAAAGATTTTATTTTCATTAGCGAAGAAAGTACTTCGTAAGATCTCGGATCTGTCGGATTTGATTTATGTTACGACGCGGCGAATAAAAGATAGCCATCTGCCCATGGCAATAATGAAAATTTCAAATTGGTCAAGTGGCCTACGAAACAGAAGCTGGGAGATAATTGTGATCAGGTCACGTACTGACCGAGAAAAATATCAGCTAGACCACCTGCATGTTAAAAAGAAGGGAAGGAATAAACCATTAACTATTCTTCGGAGATATCATTTGGTTTTGGAAAGAGACCACCTGTTTATTGTCCAGACCTGGATATGATAAAAGTTTGTTACCGGGAGAGATAATTAGCAACAGAGTGCGGAGTCGTCCAGATGATCACCCACTTGACGCTGGCGGAAATCTCGTTGATAAATTCCAGATGGCATTCGGTTAAGATAGATATTAAGGACCACACTACGAGTCGTAGGAGTCTGGTGAAAAAAGAAAAAGAAGAAAACAAAAAGGGAAGATAATTTTTTTTCTTTGAGCGAAATTTTTAAACCGAGGCCAGTCTAGCCAAACCCACGCTGCTGGGCGTCCATTGGCTGAATGGTGGCGTGAGCAGTAGGCAAAGGTAAGCTATGAGAAAGGAGGGGAGGCCTGTTGACGCCTCTGAATGGGATTGGTGTGAGATACCACTATGAGAAAGGAGGGAAACCTTTTGACGCCCTCTAAGGGGATTGGTGTGAGATAACAATATAAGAAAGGAGGAATTTGGGAGAACGAATCCCTAAGAACCCCACTGGAGCAAAAAAAATAAAAAATAATGGACTTCCAAAAATGGAAAGTAATAAATTTTCCTCTCCGAAAACAAAGAAAATTCTTATTGTGGATTTGGAATTGTTTTACGAATATCGCCTGAAGATACAGAAAACAAAAACAGTTTCTTAAAAAAAACAACTTAAGATGTTAAGACTCGCCTAACAAACACAAAGTGTCACAAATCCATATTGGCGGTTTGGGAGAAAGACGCAGTCCTGTATTCAGCAACCAGATACAAAAATATTTGTTATTCTTTCTTTACCACATTTGAACTTTTCGAGTTGTTACTTTATTTTCTTTTACATATACTTGTGTGGTGTTACCTTTGCTCGGACTCGGCTTGCATTGCGGCCCGGCGACTGATTGATTTCGTCTACCTAAGATCAAATCACAACGTGGGTAGGTTAGGCTAGAATTCAAAGCAGTTACTTCGGTAATCAGACGTTGGAGGTGAGCAGGGAACGACAAAGATGATACCGAATCTAACTAGATTCCCATCCGAATCAGCAAAGGGTTAGAACGTCACATTTGGTGCCGCGACCAATACCAAGTCACATTGGTCGTCACAGGGTAGCACGGCGGCGAGAGAGACCGAGGTGACGTCACATATTTATAAAGGAGATATATTGAAAGCTTATAATTTAAAGCTGGACAAATATTGATTCTTGTAATGTGATCGTGTAAAGTATCCGAATCAGTTGTGCAACGGCAGCACGTGTGAAATAGTCTCAGTTGATATGTAAGTTTATCCACACAATGAAAAAATTCAACATTGCTCCGAATTATTACTAGTCGCAATATTAATTGCTGTTTGTTTTTCGAAATTCATTGTCGCTTAATTTATTCATCAAAATCCGGTTCTTACTTGAATGTATTAGAGCCTAAAATTATTGAGAGAGGGAGAAAGGAAAAGAGCGTGGGAGAGAACGAATGAATGATTATTGCGCAAGAGAGAAATACACTTACCTGAAGACCCAACAGAATACACATGTACCAAGGAGGAACATCATCTATTTTGTATATTAATTCCGATTCACTCTCCGCTACACTAGTCTTAGATTTGACACGAGGACTTAAACTTTCGACATTTTTCTCTTCTGTGTTTGTCGCGACGGGCTCTTCATCCTGAAGAAAAAATTGTTACAGAAATTATTTGTGAAATTCCAGTGCATTTATATATGACAGATACCATAACTACCTGAATTTTAAAGCCTATATTCTTGGTCCTTTTCCACAAGATGTATAGTATAGTTTGATTTTTTTTTCAAACATTAAAAATGAATTAAAAGCTAGGAAAAATGTTTTAGGAAAGCTCAAGGACAAATATTTTTACTGATTTTCTAAATCAACATTAAAATTGTAGGCTTATTTTTTCGCTATAAATAGACACTTGTAAAGTCGGGAACATCTAAAAGTGTGCATAATTCAAAAAATTTTATAATGAGGGCAGTGCCGCCATGCTTTTTGACCCTTAACTTCCCAGGAAAATAAATGAATTTCGCCAGTCCTCATTTGGGGTGGTGAGCATTGAAAACGTTAGACTTATCTTTTTATCCAATTCGCTCCCAGCTAGTCTTAGATTTGACACGAGGGCTTTCTCTTCTGTGTTTGTCGCGAGGGGCCCTTCATCCCGAAGAAAAATTGTTACAGAAATTATTTGTGAAATCCCAGTGCATTCTAATAATAAACATACCAACAAGTATAAATACTCTAATCCAGTCAATACTATCAAAATCATGACGCCAAACAGACATCCATCTGCCGCTATGTCATCGCTTTTCACACAGCGCAAACAGGCACTGTTCACCCATATTTTGCCGAATTCTGATGCAGAGTCGTTTCTTTCTGTTCTAATCTTGACTTTAAACTGATGCTTAAAGAGCAAGATCAGCTGAGGAGAGGTAAACATTGAATTTCTTCTGTCGCGTCATCCATGCTACGACTCGCACAGTGCCAGGAAGCACAAGAACATACATTGTATATTATTTCTAGTGGCAGCAATACATTGCTACAGACAGAACCGGCCTCGAGAATAAGGAAATTTCCGCGTAGCATGTGGACCCTCAGGTATTCAACCATCCTACACAACAAGCGTACGAGGCTGCCGTGGAAGATGGATTTCTCCCATTCATCCTAGCGTACATATTTCAGAGTAATAGTTAGTTTCGCAGCATTACGCAACACTGGTTCGTTTAGTGATCTCTCGTTATTATTTAAGCACAGCTCCTAAAGCCATAGAGAGCGAAACTGCTGCTTCATCTGGCCGAGCTTGTACATCAGATCATCTCGAACAACCCCACTAACGATATAGCGTGACAACTGCTTCACCAGTAAGAAGAACCTCAAAACTATTCAACACTTGTGATAAAAGAAGAATCACTCACCATGAAGCATTAGTCGGCTATGTCCCTTGCATGAGTGCACGCTTTATAAAGCCCCTCCGGAGGGGCTTTATAATCGTTTTCGTTTCCGAATTCGCTTTGCGATTAGGGAATTAATGCGAAGCAGATACAGTATAATTTCAACGCTTTATATGCCTAAACCGCGTTCAGCTGTGTTTTACTAGGTCTGCTAGTATACCTTGAATTAAACTAGTAGGTCTGCTGGTGTACCTTGAATTAAACTAAGTAGTGGGAATACGAGAGCGAAATCGCGGGGAACTAGTGAAGAAGGACGAGGTATATGTGCGAAACAAATTTTCGCACTCCCTTTAATGAAAGATGTTGAGCTTCATGCAAGGCCAAATGCCGTGTATCTTACAAGGTTCGTCTGTCCAAATGAAGGGTTCGGGATGACAAAAATCTTTCCCCAAATCCAGGTGACATAATTCTGCGTAGGACCAGATCCGCCTTTAACCTGCAAAGGAAAGGATCCAACGCAAGAACATAACGCAATGGCGAAAGTGGACAGCTTTGACAAATGGAGCGGGTCAACAGTTTTCGACCTTACTCTTTCATTTCTACCATCGCACTGGTATAGGCCCATGCATCATCCTGTTGTCCCAGTAAAGGGACTGTAGCAAGGGTGTCAAATTCAAGGGTGAAAGGGACGCAACTCTTTCCGTCGGAAAATGTCTCACACGCTGCAACGCAAAGCCATGTACACCGAACACTGGTGAAAATGGTGTTCTGTTCATTTTTCCAAACGACCTGCTTTTATGGAGTCCAGAAACACCTCATTACCATGCGTGTAACGCGACTTTGCGTGACCGCATGAGACCGTAAATATTAAAAGTCACGGACGCCATCTTGGATCCTTTCCTTTCTTAACCCACAGGCCAGACAGACGCGATGGCGTTTGGGAGGTAAGCCATTCCTTTTTTCCCCACTGGGACAAACATGGGCGACAGCCTCAAGTATACTGCGAAGAAAAGACCATATATCCCCGGATTCTTGTCCCCACTGATATGTTTCAACGCTTCCCGGACCTCTGGCCTGTAATGGGACACTCAAGCCCAATAACTTCAGTAACCATAACTTTCAGAAAGTCTGCCAAATAGGTGTTGAACTGAGTAAGGTTTAGACCGGTCTTCTTAGTGAACAGATTATAGTAATTTCGAAAAGCCTCTCAAATTCCCACGTTTGTAGTCACCTACTGTCCATTCAGCAATTCAGCAATGCGGCACTCACAATATAACAATCAGTCGCTTTCCGAAGCTCCTCTGCGTGAAAGTCAGTAACCATATTCGTCACATCCGAAAATATTCTTTTTAATCTTTCCTGAGCTTGGTCCTTTTTTATAAGCAAGGGGTCAGCTTCGACCCAGCTAGATTGTGCGCCCATTATCTCTTAATTTAACAGTCCGATCTACTCTCAATTCACACGCCATTTTCATTAAGTCGATGACTATAATCAGAATACCTAATCCTAGATTTTAAATATTTCCATCCGTCAGTTTCCGCTTCAGTGTTAATAGTAGTTGTTACTGGAAATCCTTCTCATCGAATAAAGAGGTGTTGAATTTCCAGTATTCCACCATGTTAGTCTTAGGCATATCTAAATTTATACGATCCCGGATAGAAAAAAATATGGTCTATATAAACTATCGAATAGAAATTTTGACGGTCTATAATCCCCACATAGCATAACTAAAACTAATGTAGCAACAGCAAACCCGAACAGCCCCTATTAGTCAGAGTCATGTGGAGTTCACTCACATCATAGCAGCAGAAATTAGCTTCGTATTCACGGAGAAAAAAGTTTACTTGACAGAAAATAAAACGTGCAGATATAACAGAAAAAGCATGAAAAATTGTAAATTTTATACAATTTATTTATATTTTTTGTATGTATTGTGTGTATATTTTTAGATTACAGTTGTTTTATGGCACATGTGATAAAAACGAAAAATTTACAAGTCATATCACAGAGAGAAGTTGGACACGTGATGCCCATAGCAAGGTTCGCAGTGAAGAGGTTGAATTTAACGTCTTTTGGCTGGATGTCCGTATTTCCGACAGAAACAGTTTTTGTTGCATGCTAGGTGTATTTTTATTATCTTTAATTTTTATTTAATTTATTTTATGTAGCGTTTTTACGTTACTGTTTCATTTTATTTTTAATTATTATTATTTTATATTTTATTTATGATAATAATATTAATAATAATAATAATGACAATAATAATAATAACAATAATAATAATAATAATATCCCTACAGTCCACAGTATTTCATATTCTCATGTCGAAACTTATCAAACTTGTTGATAATGTCGCGAAATGGCATCATATCCAGATTTTTAGCATCCAATCTTTCACCTATGCAATCTATATCAAGATCAAGGACGGCATTTCATTTCTCCGAGGCTACTTATAAGTAGCTAGATACCTCCATAAGATCGCTAAAAAAAGAGCATAGCATGGTGAAAAAGACGCCAAACTTGACGAAAACAAAATTTTATCGTCTAAATGTTATTATTAAGAGGAAAGACCAAAGATTTTTTTAATTATTTTAAAAAGTTTTTCCTCTTTTTTCTTATAACATTCTAAATTTTGATTAAAAAAAACTTTTTTCTCTTTGTATCATCAGAACTAGTAACAAAATATATACAATTTTTAGCACGTTTTTTTTTTTTGTATGACATACATTAATTTGGAAAATCTTGCAAAAATAAAAATAATTGTCGATATTAATGAAATTTTCAGAAACTTTTCACAGATGATCGAAATTGTTAGGAATATTATTATTTTTATTAAAGTCATCGCAGAAATATTTTTTTATATTACCCAACCCCAAATAATTTTATGAAAACGCTACAATTTCGATCGCATCGGATTTAGTGATTACAATAGTTAAAAGCACATGGCGTTGACGAATGCAAATCATGTTTTTTTTTGTTTTTAATTAGATCCCCCTACCTGGAAATCAGCTCTGAATTGTAACATACAAAACGCAATAAAACAAAGATATTATTTAATTTCAAATGCTTTTATTTGCTTGTTTTTATCAATATGGACAATATTTTCTGAAAGCAAAACATTTTTTCGGTGAAAAATAAATTTTTAATACAATTATTTGTTATTTCTTTAATTATAATAGATTTTTACATTTAAGTTGTTAAAATATTATAAAATTAGTTAAAAGTCGTAGCGGGTTTCCTAAGTGTCCTTATGGGATAGATCTTTTTTTTTTAGCGCGTTGTAAATTATATCGTTTTAACTAATCAGAAGATCCGCAGTAATTAAGAAATGTAATTTTGTGTTTATAATCAGGCTGTAATTATAAAGTACGAAAGACCAACTAGAATACAATTAAGTTGCGTTATTTTGACTTAACCACTGTTAGGGCCTTTACTTTTGCGAAACACGTGTGGAGAAGTTAATTTGAATTTTCAATTTCAACTGAGAAGGGTACCTACAACTATCAGTATTATCTTATAAAATTTATATGATCTTATTTTATATTAATCTCAGTTATGATATTTTTCCATAAATTAAATATCATAATTAATAATAAAATGAATGAAAATACAAATAACACAGTAAAATGTAATAAATGTACATAAAATTATAGTATTTTATGTACATTTCTGATAAAATTTCATAAGAAAGGTACCTATAAATTAATTAGATACCTTTCTTATGAAATATGAAATTTAATCTTACTCTTAACAGTCTTATTTTAATTTCTTTATATTTTCCATAAAGCATCGTAAAGTAAAGGTGAAAGCTAAGTACAAAAAAAAAAAATAGAACGCTGAAAGTTTTCCTTAAAAATAACGAAGTAAATAATTTGTTCACTTAAATCTAAATAATTCACTTTTCGCTTTCTGTAGAAGAAATTATGATCACGTAAATCCGTCACTACGTCATTCAGCACCTGTCAAGTGACGCGAAATGTTATGACCTACTTTGTTTTATTTTCAAATTACATCTTTTCGGCGCAGAAGCTAAGTCAACCTTGGTTCAAAATATTTTAAATAAACATTATAATTTCTGATTTTCTTAAAATAAGTTTTGAAAAAGTGATAATTGATTTTTAAAAGAATTTCAAAGTGAGATTTTCATCTTTTTTATAAAATGGAAAAAAATGGATACCATAATCGATTATCTGTCAATTTTTCTGACACAAAAAAACAAGATTTTTAAAAATCTTGTTTTTTTGTGTCATTATTTCGGACGTGCTCGGAACGATTAAAAAAATTTTAAAAATACCCCCAAAATACGTTGATCTTTTCTCTTAATAATAACATGAACATTTAGACAATAAAATTTTGTTTTCGTCAAGTTTGTCATCTTTTTCATCATGCTATGCCCTTTTTTAGCAATCTCATGGAGGTACCTGTAAGTAACCGACGAGATGTCGTGTAAAAATAAATTCAACTAATCCGCGGAAACAAATCTGGTCCTTCTAAAATGTAACGGGGCGAATAAGACCCAATGAAGTGAAGCCACCTTATCCATCATGTTATCATCCAATACACAAATCTACCCACCGGATCTGCGAAAACAAAAAGCATTTGTTTTCGCCAAAGACTTTATCTCCAGCCAAGAGTTTTTTTTTAACGTTCAGATGGAGATATTTTCCGAGGTCAATCTGTAATTTTCTTTTATAAAAAAAAAAAAAATCGAAAACAAAACCAATATGAACGTTACCAACACAAAAGTGAACAAACTTTTAATTCATGTAAAAATCAAGTTCAACCAAAAGAAAAACAAATTCTGGTGTAAAAGAATACGAAATAAATACTATAAACCAAAATAAGGAGTTAAAAATTGTAGCGTAAGGAAAAAAAGCTTAAAAATAAGTTAAAATTTAAAAACTAGTGTAACAAAATGATTACACCAGAAATTCAAAATGTCAAAACAAAGTTTGGTTTGAATATTGAAGAAGGAAAAAAATAAGAAAAAGGAAATTAGAATTAATAAAAAAAAAAATGTTACAGTAATTAAAGCAGTAAAAATTAACAAAACAAATCAACTTAGTCAAAAATTAACAAAGGTAAAACTTAAAAGAATTTATAGCAAAGTTTGTCACAATGGAAGATATATGCCTGAAAATATGCGAGGGGACAAGCAAAATCCGAGAGGCTAATGATGATTTTATCGATAGAGTAAATCTTTATATGAGAAACAAACTTTGTTTTTCCTTTGTTTGAACTTGACTTTTACATGAAAAACTGGCTTTTCCCTTCTGTACGCTTGCGTGACATAGACCTTGTTTCTTCGGGACATCAAGTTATGGTGAAATTAATAATTAAGAATATTTGGATCAGTAAATGCGATTAGCTATATCAGGATAGCGAAGATTAGCATTTCTCCTTTCCTCAATTTTCAGCCTTGTGTCATATTTTGTTGAATTTTAACAAATTAATATAGAGAACACTGACTTTTGGAACTGGTGGAAAATAAGCTAACTTAACCCAACCAAGTAACAAGCCTTCATCTTATTTTAAATCATATTGAAAATGAAAACTAAACATTCTAACTCACCAATTTTTAAAGCATTTCACGGTTCACCCCAAGCAAGGCGGGGGTGCCACTAGCACGCAAGGGGTTACAGAGTAAAGAGGGGTGTTTGGGGAGGGGATAAAGAGAAGGACGGTGAACAATTACTTGTCAGTTTATATTGTTCGTACAAGACAATTTAATTTCCATTCAATTAAGTCTTAGTTTCCAAAGAATTATATTCAGTTTCACTAACGATTATTCCATATGTTTTGGACTAGTTTATATTTGAGTTATCCCACAAACGTGGTATAAAAAATTATGTGGAAAAATACAGTTCTCTACTCTTATCAGTAACTGTGAGAATTTCTTCGCACACAGTTCAACCCTGGCAGAGACAAGAAAGACATACAATGAAGAAGGCTTACCTTAAAAATTACAACAATCTTTATTGAATCCTTGCAAAAAAGGATTTGTCCTTTCTTGCCCATGGGAACAGGGTGGGGTAGTTCTCTGTGAGTAGGTAGTCTTTTACTGTAGTGGGTCTCTATAGGTCTCTGCGAAGTAGAAGTTCGACTGTCGTCGAGATCACTGGTAAAGTTCTTCGTTGAAATTAAGCAGAGACAAGACAACGTCTGTAAAGCATTACCACATTGGGTTGCTGAAAGAGTCATAGCCTATTTAGTGTTGATTTTTAGGGCGCCAAAGGCCCTGCAAAAATATTAAAAATTGCGTCCGGACATTTCCATGAAAATTGCTGCAACTCAAGTTAAAAGGGCACGAGCCGTCAAAAAATGCCCGCGAAAAAACCCAAATCAAAATTCGACCAATGAAACTGGTCGTTATAATCCAGCCTTTAGTAGCCTAAATTGCAGAATTTCTTACATAACTTGAGCGAAGACATTATCAATCAATGAGACGTTCGAATGCCACTTTTTGATAACCCTTGTTTCTGAGCCTGATTATGGCGATACTATCTCTGGTTGAGGGCAATAAAAAGGATTGGGAAAGAAAACTCAGCTTCTGGATTATTTTCCAACAATCAGAACAGAATTTGAAATCCATAATTTGAAAAGATAGCTTCGTGAACCTACCGATGCAAATATAAACAAGGTCACCAGTTGTATAATTTCTATTCATTCTCGATACACCAGTGTGAATAATCAGGATAAATGAGGTCAAGCAGATCAGTTAGCATTTTCAAAATGAAGAGGAGTTGGCTCCGAAATACCACGTTGCCATTCAACAAATCCATATACATACAAACATATGAAAAATCCATATACATACAAACATATGAAAAATAATCCTACCAAGTTTTTCTCGATGATACATGAGAACTTACTCGATGTTACCGTCTAGGTAACTTCGCTAAAAAAAAAAAATAGCATGATAAAAACGTTCTTAAACTTGATAAAAACAATTTCTTATCGTCTAAAGGTTTGTTATTATTAAGAGGAAAGACCGAAGTATTTTTATTGTTTTTAACATTTTTTGATCCTTCCTAACATGGCCGAAATTTTAGTTATAAATATTTTTTTTTGTCTTTGGTCAGCAAAATTACCACAAAATCGATGATGCCCGCCATTTTTTAGAAATTTGTAAAAAACACTTAAATTCAGTTTTAAAAAAATTGTAAAATCAATTATACCGTTTTCAAAAGTTATTTGAGAAAAATTGGGAAATTTAAAATTTATTTAATACATTTGGAAACAAACATTACTTACTTTCTTCGCAGAAAAAAATGTAGTTTAAAAGCATTTCTTAACGGTGAATATTGACAAGAGATGAGTGACCGACGTATTGACAGCTAACGTGAGGGGGAAATGACGTAATTTTTTTTAGTTTAAGTTTTTTTTTTAAGTAAACCAACTTACCCCGTAATTCTTAATAAGTAATAAATACTTTCAGTAGTCTAATATTTTATTATTTTTTTAGGTACTTTATGCTTGTTGAAGACGGTTTCTGGAAAGATTTAAAGTACTATAAAAAAAATTAAGTTTTCATAACTGCTGAGAGTGAGATAAAATTTCGTAAGAGAGATACCTATAATCGTTATGATAATACAAAAATAAGATCATATAAATTTCATAAGATAGGTACCGAATAATTATAGGTACAATTCTCATATTTGAATTGTTATACATTTTTAATGTGTTAATTTTTATCCATATTTTTAATCAGTTTTGAATTACTTTTTCTAGTTTCAATTAATTTACTTGAAATTAAAAAAAATAATTGATGACTCCCGTTATAAAATAGTACAAAATTCATGGACAGAAAAAAACAATGTAAAATTCTATTTTAAATAGTGTTGGTTGGCATATTGTAATAAGCTTTAAAATTTATGATCTGTAAAGATTTTTTAACTTAAACATTGACTAAACTTAAAATTAAACTTAAAATTATTGACTAAAAGGCTCAGTTTTGATAATTTAAAAATATTTAGCAATAATGAAAAGTTCTAAAAAAAAAAAAAGGTAAAGAAATACCAAACAATTGTAAAAATTCATTTTTTATCGAAAAAAATGGCTTGAGACAATATTGTCCTTATTTATAAAAGCAACTAAAAGCTTTTGAAATTAAACAATGTTTTATTGGGTTTTGTATGTTACAGTTCAGAATTGATTTTCAGTAAGAAGTGGTTCAATTTTTTTTAAGGACAACTTAATTCTTCAAATACTTCTACTTTTAACTAATATTATCACTAAAATGCTCAGCGTTGAATTTCTAGAGTTTTCAAAAACTTAATTATGGGTGGGGGTTAGCCGATTTCAAAAGAAAATATTTTATCATGAGTTAAAAAAATATATATTTAAATTTATTTCAATCATTTCTGAAGAGTTTCTTAACATTTCATTGAAATCCCAATTTTCTTTTATTTTTGCAAGATTTTCTAAATAAATGTTAGTCAATGCAAAAAAATGCTCTAAAATTTCCTTTTATTTAGTAGTTCCGCTAGCGCAAAGACAAACGATTTTTAATCAAAAGTTAGAATGTTCTAAAAAGGATGGAAAATTTAATAATAATAATCAAAATACTTTGGTCTTTCCTCTTAACAAACATTTTGATGATAAAACTTTGTTTTCATCAAGTTTAAGGTCGTTTTTATCATGCTGTTTTTTTTCTTAGCGAAACCGTAATTACAAGTCTGTACCCGTTTCAAGAAGTTTTCCACGACTTAATTTCGGTGCTCCAGATTTAATAAAAGACGGTTACGCGATTACGTTGACTTATTGACCCCGGATATGTCAGAACATAAATATAAATTCGAGAACTTTCGCTGTCTCCCTTCCAAAGACAATTTTAAAAATTGATTAACTAATTTAAGTTATCAATTTCTTATAGATATTTTTATCTAATTAGTTGAATTTTATTAGACATCCAAAACAATATTTTGATTGACCGTTACACACTTTTTTACATAAATTATTGTAAATAGATTTCTTCTGCTTAAATTTCATACATTTCTTTTTATTGTGTTCCTAATGAGTTAACGGGGTTGATTTTTCTCTATAGGAAAATTCATACTTGTGTTGTTATGACAATTCAGTTAAAGACAGTTAATATTATTTATAGCTTATTTTCAATGACCTAGATCGTACTGTTCCTCAATCTGCTCATATTCATACGTAATTTTGGCAACAGACAAAGAAATTTATCTATTATTATTTATCTCGTGGTTTTGGTTGCTACCATGGAAATACTAAAACATACTCAAGTTACCTCCTCCTAAATTTTGAAACCGCTGCTAGGGGACGCTCTCCGGACTATAATTTTTCATAACTCTCTTCTCACATTATCCGCTTATTCGTCAACATGTAACCTATTGCAGAGAACGCGTTTTCGTTGGGAAGCACAGGAACAATACATACATACTCGCGTACACACATTCACTCACTATACATACTTTGGACCAAAAAGTTTTTCACCTTTATTTGACACACACATCTTTGTCTTTGTCACTTGTAACCATTTATTGTTAATAGATTATCATTTATTTGTACATATATGTATTGGTTTTTGTTGTTGCTTTTTTCATTTATTTACGTGGACTCACATCCTGACTCTACCATGTTTGTTGTAGGTATTTCAGGAGACACGTGTATATCTCTCGACGCATACACCGGATCGTAACAATAGGTTTTTTGATAGACTTGAAGTCTTACGTGTAAATTAAGAAATGAAATAATTAAAGTGTAAAGGAAGAGATAGAAGATAGTTACAGGAAGAAACAGAGTAGGGTATTTTAATCTGCTGTACGCATTGGGAGAAAAAAAAACGATATGTTGATTAAGTTATGGAAAGAAATGGATGATTATTTTCGGGAAATACAATTATTCTGAATAGGGAAAAAAAGAGCGATAATCGCCATAAATCGGAAATTGATGTTAAATTAATAAAGCGGAAATTGGCGATTCATCAGAGAAAATTGCTTCAGTTGGTAAAGGAAAGTGTGTCTGCAGTTTATACTGAACCTAACCCGGGCCGATTTAACAAATAATCGGTACAGAATTAATTGGTTGACAACTATAATTAAAAAATTAGATCAAGGATTGGGAAATATAACCAGTCGATTGAAAACTCAAATATATTATATAGACCCAAAATTATTAGAGAGAGATGTACGTCTACAAACGGTGAATGGTTCGCCTCTACAGATAGGTGGGTAGGCACGATAGCAAGATAGGCAGCCAGCTCAAACCGCATAATTGTTACGTAGTGATAAACAAATAAGAATATAATATTGGGACAGGAGTGGCTACAGCAAAATAAGGTTAGAATAATACGAACCAGATAGTTACTTTGAGATGAGAGTGACCGATAGTTAAGCTTAATCAGGTAGACAGTGTAAACATCATCTCCCCGTTAGAAGCGAAACACCATCACGTCGACTGCTTTCGACGGCAGACGAGCCAACCACTCTTTGGTTATTGTAGTTTGTTCGACGTTTCCGTTTCCAGTGGTAGTAATAATAGTAGCAGTAGCAGTCTTAGATTGTTGGAGGAGTAATTCGATTCTTCGTACTTATATCAACAACATATGTTCCAATCTCTGGTATCACTTTCGTACTTCTTCGAGCCTTCAATTCAGCTCTGTTCACTTTCAATCTCCAGTATCTCTCCACCCAGCTCGACTGCACTCAAAGACAGACGCGCAAAAACCAACCTTTGGTTATTGTAGCTTGTTCGACGTAATTCGCTTCTTCGTACTTATATCAACAACATATGTTAGCGGGCGTTTGGTTCCAATCTCTGACATCACTTTCAATCTCCGACCTTTCTCCACCCAGCTCGACTGCTTTCGAGGGCAGACGAGCCAACCACTCTTTGGAAAAGATTTTTGTAGCACCGCAACCCGTAACGGTCGCCTGCGGGTGCCCACGCACGTGACCACACGTAGCGACGACTAGGTGCCGACCGATGGCGACCCCACCCGTCTGGCCTCGACCGTCTTCCTCTTCTTCAGCATAACTACGCGTTTATATAGATAAATCTGGTTGATTATAAATCGACCCTTGGCCTGTCCGCGATTATCACGAGTGCCATTTTCAACCCCAAATCATGTGAATTTCAAAGTTCTCATAGCCTTAGTAAGCTCTATTTCAAATTTTAACCGATAAAATTTATTTCGATCATTTCCATTGTCTTTTCACGACCCCATTCCGAATGGGCTAGATCAGATTTCCATCAGTAAACAAAATTGTTCTGATCTAATTTCGCTGTTCAAATCTACTCCAATTTCAAAAAAAAAAATATATACGTGTGTGTGAGTTTGTGTGTGTATCCCAAACCCTCTCCGTTGCAGGCAGACAGAGTAATTTTAGAATTCAAGCATAGTTAGTAAGTTAGAACAAAAATATCTTAGGAGGTGACCTTTCACCCATGCGGTATTTAGGGAAAATAAAGGAGGAATAAAATGGTGATAATGGCCACATGGGAACGGAGAAGATACTCCAAGTGATCAAACTGAAATATTTCTGGCCATATCTGTTTAGAGATGTTATCGAGTTTGAAGAGAAGTGCCAAACGAAAACGTTGTGGAAGCTCTAATCCTGAATGCAAGAATATGATATGACGCCATTTCTTTTCGCTAAGTGTGCCTTAGATATTTCCGGACTTTACCCACAGACACTATTAGGAAACAGGTATATAGTTACTTTCATTGATATGTAGTCAGTCTGGCCTGAAACATTTGCTGTACCAAATAAGAAGGCTCAAACAATCGCCCACTTAGTAGATGAAATATTCCCTAGATTTCGTGTCCCTCTTCAATTAGTAACAGATAACGGTACAGAGAATGTTAATAAAGTTATGAAAAAGACGCGAGAGGGTTTAAATATACACCACGTGACGATATCTTTCTACCACCCACAAACCAGTGGTAACAGGACGATGCGCGATATTTCATAAAATAATAATAATAATGATAGATCATCGGATTTATGCATAAACCAAATGCTCGCGGCAACGAGGTTAAATGTTAGCGAGTTGACAAAATTATCACCGTACTACTTACTTTACAATAGGGATGTCGTTCTGTCGCTAGATATTATCTTAAAACCACATCGTATTTATTATGGAGAGGAACACCACAACATTGCACTACAGGAACAAAACCACGCATTTACATTTAGTTAGGAAACATTTGAAGAAAGCTAGGAAACAATAGATAGAAAGGTCTAACATTTCAACTAACAAGGCAGACTTTAAAATATGAAACTTAGTTTATTATAGAAAGCATAAAATTAGCATTCTCCCAATGCGTACAGCAAATTAGACATAGGGTGGCGGTCATATTATGTAGCAGTCGAAAAGACCGGTTCAGTATCATATATGATCAAGGATCAGTTAATTAGCTCGGTAGTTAAGGCCCATGCGTTAGGGCAGCGAATATTCAGGAATGGATAATTCGCACTGATAGCAGGCTGCTACGAAGGGCAACCCTAGAAGTCTCGGTATTCTCTGACGAATCTGAGAACGACTCAGGTAATGAAGGAAACAAGTACAAATGGAGACTTCAACGAGGCAATTAGGAAAATGAGTCAGATATTCCAGTGACGGAACGTCATGTTGTGATGCGTTAAAGGAGAGAAGAAAATGATACGGGCCAAAGTAATAGTAGGAATAGAAATATTTTCTCAGTTTCAAATAGTAATGAGGATATCGAGGTATGTGCGACTAAAATGGCGTAGGATTTCGATAGGTATCAGGGTGACAATACGACGGATATGTGTTCTGACGAGGGCCGTAGTAGTAGCAATCACGATGGAGTGAAGAAAAGTAGACGATCCCCACAGATACGGGTGTATGATAATCGCAGTGACCCCGATTCAGCTGACCTTTCACCCATGCGGTATTTAGGGAAAATAAAGGAGGAATAAAATGGTGAACATATACAAAAAGCCAGTAGGAAGGGTGAGAGCTGGGAAACTAGAGATGGAAGGAAAGTTATGTGTAATATAGATGAAGAGAGTAGAAAAAAGAAAAATATAAGAGACTTAATTAACGCTGTCACAGAAATGTTTTAAACGAAGCTACATTCTGCCATTTAAGCATAATTGAGCCAATTAGTTTTAGTTTCCTTTTTCATTTAGCCCGGAAATATTGATTCAGTCAGAGTATTCAAGCCTAAGGTAAAAGATCTTTTCTTAATCATCTCCCCCACCAAGAAATATGATAAACTCACTAAGACGCAAGTTGTTATTGAGAGTAAAAGAAACCGAGAAAACATTATGGAGGAGAGAGAACAATAACTGAACAGAGTTCCAGATAAATTTTTCAAAATTTTTATAGATTGTAGTTGACCAGAAAACTAGAAGCCGGAGAAGTGCGAAAGAAGAAACTATCAGAATATAACTTGTATTTGTTTAGTAATTTCAAAATTAAAATGAGATTTAGCTGCCAAGCTAGTAATACGCTTAAATTCATGAAGTCGATGTACCAAAGAAGAAAACTCTCCAGAATAATTGACCCCCTCCACATATTCAACCGAGAAGAGCAAATTTCTAATTCAAACCATGTGGAGTATTCTTGTCACACACAGGTGGCACAGTTCTTTATGTAGTTTAAGAAGATCATCTCTACAAGCAGTTGAGCCGCACACCTTTAAGAGTGCATCGACCGCAGCATAAGTTAGATCAAATGAGAAGCAAGAAAGCTCCAACCTCCACTTTGCTATTTTCTCGTTTTTATATTTTACTTGCTGTTTTATGTTTAAACATAAATGTAACAGATTTCTGGTCAGTGATTAGCTTGAAATGGTGATCGATTAGATAGTGTCGCCACTTTTTAAGTGACTGGACAATTGCGTATACATTTTTTTCAACTGCTGAGTGTCGCCGTTCGAAAGAGTTCTCGAAAAAGAATGCTACGGGTCGTCCAGATTATCTTAACGAAGCAGCTATGGCGCAGCCCCGACACGTCAGTCTCATATACCAGGATCGCAGATGGGTTGTTCGTTGTAACAGCCGTTTCTGCAATGTTACTTTTTAGATCTTTGAACGCTCTGATAGTGTGACGCGGCAATAGGAATTTAGAAAACTTTTTTAGTCGGTGTGCTTTTTCAGAGAACGAACTGTGCGTAATGGGCAAACATCCCCAGCGCTCGTCGAAGAGAGGGTAAATTACTCGGTGTTGGCAAATTAAGAAGTTGTCTTAGTCATACTGGATCTGGCTTCATGTTACGTTTGCTATCATCATAGATTAATTTAATAGCATTTTGCATAAAAAAATACACTTATCGTAGTTTAGCCCTAAGTTATATTTTTCTACTGCTGCCATAAACTGCTCACGATTCTTATCATGGTCCTGCTGGTCATGGCCGCATATGATTACATTATTAAGGTACCTTTTTTATTTTAATATTATTTCGTCTATTATTCTTTGAAGGATGGCCACGCTGTTTGTTACACCGAAGGGAATTCTGAAAAATTGGTACAGTCGACCTCCCACCTCGAATGCAATATAGGCTTTGTGAATTGGTTTTATTACAACCTGGTGGTAAGTACTTCGAAAATCTAGTGTACTATATACATCATATTTAGCAATACTTCTCATCATGTCGTCTATACGCGATAATCTATATGCAACTAGCAAGGTGAATTTATTAATGGTCTGCGAATATTCGATAACCATTGTCTTTTGTGGTTTTCTGAAGACGTTACAAAGACATGTGCTCTCCATGGAGAGTGGCCTGGTTCTATTATCCCTTCTCTAAGCATTCTTTTAATCTCATTATTAATGAAATACTTCTCTTCATTTGTATTCCGTCTTGATTTTATGGTTATTTGTTAGCAGTCAGGCGTTAAATTTGAGAAGTAAAGCATCTTCACCTTCGTTAGACCACATAATTTTAATGACGGTTTTGATCTTCCAAATGGTATCCCGACATGAGTGTTTTCGAAGAAAATCGTGTCCCCGTATTGCAATACAGCAAGGGTTCTTCATTATTAAAAAAAATCACTTTACACTAGGTCTCTTATTTTCAAGTAACAAAACAGTATCCAGGTACTTAAGACGATAGTTTTGTCTTAGCCATTGATACTCTGCTAGATTACGGAAATTTTTTCCACCGGTTTGAATTAGCGGTACCTGTGTCAACAAAATTTCTGTACGACCAATGAGAATATGCAGGGCACCGAGGCTCTCTTTTTTGTTGTTTTTACAGACTTTAGGCTAATGACCCCATTTTTGCATGAAATACAATGCATTCTGCCGCTGAAAAAAAAAAAAAAAACAAACACAAAAAAAAACAAAAACAGCGCGCCTTGTAGAGGTGACGGTTTCTGGTGAATCAAGAGAACCCCTGGGTTGAGAGGGCACAGGTTCTTCGATCATTGCAGTCACAGTCTTGTGGATTCAAAGATTCTGCATTACGTCTAAAATTCTTGCTTGTTTGTAGGATTGCTGGTGGGTAAGGTTTTCATTTTCTAATAGACGCTGCCGAATGTTTACCGACAATAATACATTAATGATTGCATCCCTTACGAGCTCTGTGCGGTATAGTTCACTTGTAACAGTCGTGAAGAGACAATCTTTGATAAGTTTGTTTAGTTCCTGAAAAAATTCGTAGATTGCTTTTGAGGGATGCTGGCGTCTCGTAACATTTCATTTTTCTTTCATATGTACAGTTTTTTCCGGGCTTCTCCATATGGGGCTGCGTTTGAGAAATACTTGTAGACGATAACTGATACATAATTTGTTAAGTAAGATAACTTGTTGGGTGTTCCGTCGCAATATTCCTCAAAGATTTTTCGCCAATGACGATACACTCTTTCGGCGTTCAGACAATTCAGACCCTAGTTAGTTTATATCTGAGAAATATTTTGACAGTGCGCGGTAGGTGCGACGCTAAGATCCGAAGACGTCTTGGGATGGCCAAAGACGCATTCCAAAAGCTTGGCAGAGTATTACGAGACAGGAAAATTTCGTTGGTAACAAAGAAAAGAGAACTGAACTGCTACGTGCAGCGAATGTTGGACGATCTCCTCAAGATGAAGAAGCGACTCGAAGCAACGGAGGTATGGTTCTACAGAAGGATGATAAAGATAACATGGACCAAACATGTGAGTAACGATGAGGTTTTAGAGAGGATGCAAACAAGGAGGATGCTTATACTTAACATCGGGAATAGGCAGCTAGAATTTCTGCGACACATAATGAGAAAGGGGGGCTTAGTGAAACAAGGGAAAGCAACACGTGGTATATCTAGTGGACTTAAGCAAGTGGGCGACAGAACAGGGTCTGGGAAAAGTATCAAAAGAACAAAACATATTGAGAACTACAAGGGATAGGGGGAAGTGGAGAGCCATGATCGCCTGTCCTGAAGTGACACGGCATATAAAAGAAGTTAGTCAGACTGAGCAGAGTATACATTCCATCATTGCGAAAGAGAAAGTGTCAAATAAATTGTAATCTAGTAAGAATTCTAAGTAGAAGCTTATGAAGTTTTGACCCATTCTGCTTTAGGGCTGAGAAATGTTTTTATTGAGACGGATGATTATAAGCTAGCGCGGAGTGTTTATTGTATTACCACAAGTGTTTAACTAAGATTTATAAAACTTCATTACTTAATTTTTCAGGTGTTTTAATTCAAAGTGTCTTTTGTATCTCTCGTATAAACCGTTCAAATCGTCGTCACTCTCAAGGTACGAGTAAAGAAACATTGTGAAAAATACGTAGAGAATAGTGTTACACCATTTCCACTTATATAAACTGTATTACACCATAATTATGATGTTCCACTGACAACGTACTTCTTTTGAGTGCATAAATTCTAAATAAATCATAAATAACCATTTCATTTCTAGATTGTAGTTTAAATTCATTTCAGACAAAAATATCTATCTCATTCTTACAATAAATACCTATAAAACGTACCCATGTAAAATCTTTACGTAGGACAGATTTTCTGTATCAGTTTGAGAGAAAAGGATAATATTAATAATAAAAACAGAAAAGAAAATAAATAATGCAAAGAACTTTTTAAAAGATTAATTTCTCTTTTCATTCCTATGCCGTATATAACAAAAAGAATATATATATATATATATATATATATATATATATATATATATATATATATATATATATATATATATATATATATATATATATATATATATATATATATATATATATATATATATATATATATATATATATATATATATATATATATATATATATATATATATATATATATATATATATATATATATATATAGCGAGACTCTTCGCAAGCCGAATTGAGTCACTCTCGGTCACTGGGCGTGTTTCCCAAAAATAAATACGCTAAAAATCCACCTTCATCCCAACCGTGCGCCGACAGTGGTAGAATATCCGCCTGATACCAATTCAGTCGGGTTTCGATCCTAGCTAGAGGCAACCGGATGTCTAGCCACACAGTCTGTCTGTGGATGACATTATATATATATATATATATATATATATTAGTTTTTAAATAAAAATGATTTCTTGCTGTATTTCCCATGAAATTAAATATTTTTCATCAAATTATTATTTGATTAATAATTTTTGTTATTTCTTTTTATAGAGTTTTTAAAGTTTGCTATTCGTAGACTTATAAGAGATTGCGTACTGCAGACAAATATAAATAAGCTTTTAAAAACAACCAAATCTTACTGTTCACACAAACGGAGGTACTTCAACGTGGTGTAATGGTTAGCCTGCTCCTCTCGATAGATCACATGCAACAGAGTAGCGAGTTCGATCTTCACTGGGTGCTCCGTACTTGCGATCCGATGCATTTAAGCTACGCCTAGTAAATCACGTTTTAAGACTTTTCCTTTTTAGGCCATTTTCTTTAAATAAAATTATCACGTTTTCAAAAGTGCAGGATTATAGCTACGAGATATGTCTAAGTGAAAACGTTTTTAAATTTTTATAATAAAAATATTTTATATATTTTTGTCGCATAAATTATCAGAGAAATCCCGCCAGTTTTACATTGTCATGTAAATGAATTATAATCAGATCTTGCTCGAAACTTGTCACAGGCAGTGTAGGTTTTTACAATTATTTTTTTTTCAATATACGGCAATACTTCGATTATACTTGGTTAAAATCAAGATGTACTCATTTATTTGGATTAATTGTCAGATTTATGAAGTTAACTTTAAGTGAATGTTTCTTTGAATAAACGAATAAATTATTGATAGATGATCAAAAATAGGAAAATGCTAAGAGAAATCATCAGCAAAAAGGTGACAAGAAATGCAGAAAATCGCTTCTAAATGTTACTTGTGTGAAAATGTTTTTCAATGTTCTCAGTGACGACATACCTCGAAAAAAATTTTTCTATATGAATAAAGTAGAAAGCTTTGTTATGCATCAATATGTCTCATAGTATTTTCAAACATGAATTTATAAAAATTTATAACGTGAAACTTAAAAACAACTTATTTAAAAGTTTATACTTTTACAGAAAGATTTTTTTGAAAATATCTATATGGTTTAAGATAAAAGTACCATTTTTTCAATAAGTAATATAATTATTTCTCACCATCTAAAAAAGAAGGTTACTTGTTGATAAACGATAACACATTCGTAACTATACGGGTAAGATTTATACGCTCACTAACAGTAGTCAGCGGATTAATCTTTCAAGTCATTGATAAGATGAACACTTCGAAACTGTCAATAGTCGTCCAAATCAACTCAGTCCACAAAATTTTTACTTTGGTCATTTATACTTGAAACTATGATCGTTATGGTCACAAGAGCAATAAAAGCATCAAGGCTAGGACCTTAGTTTTAAAATAAAGTTTGAATTTTATATACATTTTCAGATTGATAGCTACCACTACCGCATGAATTTATGCGTATTCTTAAATTGGCAATCAGGCCTCAACGTTTTACTGTTGAATTTGCTAAATATAACTACCACATCTATTCTAATAATTTATTTTCTCGTACTTCTCGCCTGTAGTACTTTCCTATTTCTTGCTTCCCTGCCACTCAGGATCTTCGAAATTTAAATACAACGTCAATCACCATCTTCTATCTTCCTGAATCCTATTCTTTTATCCTTCTTCACTGAAGTCTTCTAATTATCTTTAACTCTCAGTAACCCCTGGTGTCTTAGTGGCATTATCATATTGCTTGGAGGAGAAACGATTTTTTTTTAAAAATGCCAGATATACTATTGAACTAATGAGTGGGGATAATTCCTCCAATCATTGGACGTCTCTTGATATGGACTATGAGCCTGATTAAACCTAATAATGATTTTAAAAATACAACTAAAAAAATAGAGAAAAATGAAAGAATCAAAATTGAAAATAAAAATAAAGAAAATGGACAGGGAAGATATTTAACATTTCCTCAGAAAAAAAGAAATTGAAAGTAGAGGATATCTCATTTATAGAAACATTCCAAATTGCAACGATACAACTTCTTGCAGAAGTGGCTAATGTGTTAAATATATAACTGTTTATAATCCATTTTATTTAGAAGGACGGTATGAAACAGAGTCAAGTAACTCACTCTTTTGGGTTTATTTGTATTTTATAAAATGTATATCGGTGGATAGCTTTTCGGTTTAATTCTGCAAGATTTTGAGGGTGGAAGGTGTGAATAACAAGCAGAATGAAAATATTTGCACTAAGATCTATAACAAATACACCTGTGCGCGTTTATTCTTGTTCAATGTTTAGAAAGTTTGTCAGTAATATCAGTTCGCTAGTGAGAAGAATTTGTTACTACTGTTGATTCGACTAAAGTAAGTCTAGTAAATAACCACAACGAAACTGTTTAAATTTGTGTAAAACCCCAAAATATATTGTTATGGTAATGATGACAATGGCTAAATAATATATTCATGGATATTGTTCCGATTTTAATTGTTGAAATTGCGTCAGACAGCATGTTGTACAGCAGGTTTTCTTTAAAGAAATGTAATAAAAATAGATGAAGTACGCGAACAAAGACGAAATAGTTACAGACGAGAGAAAAAACGCGATTTGAATTGTCTATCTTTTACAAAACGTACACCTTTTAAAATACTTTTAAAAACAATAAAATATTTTTACTTACCGTTTGGCCGAACGCTTTATTTTCCATTTAAAAAAATGTTACTGAAATCCTCCAGTGAAATGTTATTACAAAATCAGCAAGTAACAATATGCCTGTCGACTAGGTGTATTCAAATTAACGGTGCAAAGCAAAATAGTTATTTTTTCCTATTAATGTTATGCTTCACTTCTGAGTAAATTCCTGTTTGAAAAAACGCAGAATATAGGTCAGGTCAGCGAAATTACTATGTGAAGATTCAGTATCGATAAAAAGTTTACAGATTAGAAAACTGGGGGAAATACATTAGACATAAAACTAAACCAATGGAAGAGTGAAAGGTGAAAATATTGAGTAAGATACAATTTGAAGGGTAACCGCTTCGTATACTCTTACTCATATATATATATATATATATATATATATATATAGAGAGAGAGAGAGAGAGAGAGATAGATAGATAGATAGAGAGAGAGAGAGAGGTGTATGTGTGCGTGCAAAATTATATCGAATTAAAAACAAAGATCATAATTCTTGCCAAGTAAACTTTCATCTTCTAGATTTTTTTTCAGATTTGAACCTAACACTCGAAGCCTGAAGAGAATCCAGTTGGAAACAGTATTTGTCTGTATTCAATGTCTGATTTGTGGATCTCGTAATACACAGTGTCTTTTCAATCCCACCAAATATACAACATAACTTTCTTCGGGTCCACACTGGCTTTTGGAATGTTTAACGGTGCTTTCGTTTTCCACCAGGACATCTTTCGCTGCACATTGTTGTAAATAATACCTTTTTCATCACCTGTAATCGTTCTTTTCAAAATAGGTTCTTTTTATTTCGTTTGGATAAATAATCTCAGATGGAAATGAAGTACATTAAATTCTTTTTCGTTAAATCATGAAGCACCCAAACATTGTAACTATCCCCGTATGCCTTACAACACCCATATGAGATATGGAGAGTATATCTGCGAGTACTTGTGATCATTTATAATAAGCGTTTCGGTTTCGGTAATACAGGGTATACACTAGCTTGCATTTAAGCATGAATTCACATAAATATTCTTCGTAGTTAAGTGCAAGCTTAGAAGAGAAACACTCTAAGTTTGAATTTTATCAAGAAATGATAGTTGCGCATTTCCCGCCAGTGCTCACAGCAGGTGTTCGAACTCAGATAAAATTCAGGTTTTCGAATATTGTTTTTTTTTTATTTTTTTTTTTTTTATAGTAGGTTGAATTTCTTCACATGGAAAGCTGACAACAAATTTTCCTTCCTTCTTTGACCGTGTAGCTCTATATATTTTCATTTGTCGAATTCTAATCGGGATTTTTTTATTATTATTTTATTAATACACAGTATTCTTTTATATTTGCATCTTCGTCTTGTTTGACTGCAGTAACGTCAAGCCTCTGTTAGTTGATTTTGAATGGAACTTTCTGTTTCATCTTTGTTTTTGTTTTTGTTTCGTTTTGTTTTTTTCTTTTAATTAGTATCACCCCAAGTAAGGCAGTGCAGCGACTAACACGAAAGGCTGTTACAAGGTGTGGAGGAATTAGGAACTGAAACATTAGTAATGAGTAGAACGAGAAAAGAGCAATCAGGAGAACAGCAGATAGTGATTGACATTTTATTTAAATTTTTGCGGGTGAAAATTGGCTGGAAAGCATAGTGCCGGGTGGGAGTTCCACAAGCGAGAAGTGCAAGAAAAGAAACTGTCAGCAGAGAAGTTACGGCAACATCTAGTTAGCTCAACTGTAAACTGATGAGATCTCTCCGTGCTTAAATTCAAAAAGTCTAGTTACCATAGCGAAAAGCTCATCCAAAATTGCAATAAAGTATTTACAGAAAAGACACAGAGAGGCAACCTTATGGCGGTGAGAAAGTGACTATTCGCCATATCAGATTCAATAATGTTGCTGATTCTTCTTTGGATTTTATTAAGTAGCTCAAAGTAAATAGCAGGGGTACCGGGCCATATGTGGCAGTAATATTCTAAGCATGGACGAACTTATAGATATGTAAAAATTGCTTCTCGCAACATAGTGAACATATTTTCTTAGCAGCTGATCTAGTAATGGAGTCAATATAGTCTTTCCATTACATGTCAGCTGAGAACATTAGCCTGAGAAGGTGCAACGAGTGACTTTCCTGAAGTTTAGCATCAGCCATGTTGATGGAAAGCAGAGTGGGGTCTCTCTGATGATTAATGGTGAGAAGTTTAATTTTGAAGGCTTTAAAGTTAACAAACCATCTTTTCCCCCAGTTTACGACAAACTTGAGCTTGTTTTGGAAAACGACTGACATTTTGATCTTGTCAGACTGGTCAGCCTTAATATCAAGGCAGGAGTAAATGGTAATACCATCAGCGTAGATACCAAGTTGAAAGCTGATGTTATCGGAAAGGTCATCAATGAAAATTAAAAACAGGGTGGGTACAAATATGAGCCCTGGAGGACACCCGCGTTAGTACGAAAGAATCTAGACGAATGGCCATTCGGGATAACCTTCATTTCACCATTTGATAGGAAAAACTGGATCAGTTCAAAAATGTGTCCGGGGACACCGTAACTTATCAGGGCTTCATCGTTTTTATCTAGAGCATGATAGACTCTTTCTGCAGTTATAGTCAGTACATCAGCAGTTGACCTGGAGAAAGCATGATAAATCAGTTCGGCAGTGATAAGGGCCTCTAGGAGTTTTCCCCAAATAAGTAGAAGGCTGACAGAGCGTTCTTAAAAACTGGAACAACAGATGAACAGTTCTAACAGGCAGGAAAACAGGAGATAGCGAGGCATTTATTATACAGTTTAGAGAGAACAGGATTCAATTCGGGGGCGCACATCTTAATGGCAATTACAGTGATACTGTCAGCTCCACATGATTTATGTGGATTTAGGTAGAGATGATAGCAGAAACCATAGAAGGAGTTATATGCATAAATCAACAGTTCTAAGTGGGAAGTCAGGGAGGCATACTCCACATGAGTTTGGAGTAGAGTTTAAGGAGAATTTACGGGCAACGCATTCAGCTTTATCAACAGAGGATATTAACACCTCATATTGATTGAAGATAGGAAGAATAGAGACCTTACACTTAGTTAATACACTATTACAAAGCTGCTAGTAATCATGGGAGCCAAAATTGTTAGATGCTATACGGTGATTCATTTTCTCGGGAAGCAGAAACTTAGCTCCTTGGAAGATTCGTTTACATTTATTACGAGCAGTAACAAATAGGCAACCATTGTAGCGAGAGATAGGCTGGTATAGCCGAAAATAGTGGTTCCTGTGTGCTAAGGAGGCTGAGCATGTTGTCGTGAACCGTGGAGAGGATTGAGGTTTCACCTGATATTTCCGAGAAGGGAGGAAAGCATCAATGTCGGCTTCGATACAAGAAGAAACCCCAATGGCGCAATTCTCAACTGGGAGGTTAAAGATGTTAGTCCAAAAGGCGCCACAAAGAAAATCATGGAGCGAATCCCAATCAGCATACTGGTAATGGGAAGAGGTATTATGAATAGGATGTTCCTGTTTAATATTAGGTTGGTGCAAAAATAATGACGTAATAATGTCGTTTTTTTAACGTCAAAAAACGACATTATTACGTCATTATTTTTGCACCAACCTAATAGATGATTGGAACGAAATATCAATAGACTAGCATATAACATGTCTTCGACCGGGTTTTTCATCACTGGTAATTTTTACCGTTCAATTGGAGCAGTTTAAGTTTAAAGTCAGCCCACCCGAAAATCAATATTAATAACAACAATTGGGTGCAACTGAGGCACATCCCCAAATGGTGGGGGTAACAATTTTAATGGGGTGACCCTGAAAAGGGCCGTTTTGCGTTCTCAATCTTGTTTCAGTCTCACGCACAGCAGCAGTTGAAGAAGCGTTTCTCCTCAGCCGTTGAGACCTTTGATCCTTTTCAGCCTTGCGCGCAGAAACATTCAGGTATGCTCTTCTGAAAAGACTATGGCTATGTTGATCTTCGGACTCAGTGGCATTTTGAGACAGGTAAACTGAAAGTTCTAACGACGATTCATTATCTCTTATTCGCAAGGCGGACCTGGCGGCAGTGGTTTTACGAACTAGGCAAGTTCTTTTCTTTGGTAGCATGTTTTTGGCGCGCATGAACTGCCAAATGGAATGCGTGTGCAAATACTAGAAGAGAACGCTGTAAAGCAACAGGGATCACTAAGCTCGAATAACTTTATGAAAGGTTGAAAAATAAATGTTGAGTAATAAAAAGCAAGCTTACTTATTACTACGATGAATGCAATGCAAAAACTGTCAGGAAAATAAAAAATCTTAAATTGGGAACGGCTATAAACGACAATGAAAGCAACGTCTTAAAGCTGTAGCAGCAGGAAAAGGTAACCTCACTTCATAGAGATTGAATTCTTGGCCAAGAGAGGGGAATGTGTAATTTGGACGCAAAAGCGGCACTGAAAAATTATCTATCAAAAAAAAAAAAAAAATGAAGTCAGATGAAAACTGTCGAAATGCATAAACAACATCCGATCTCACTCTCTCTCTCACACTCACATACATACACACACATTTTGAGAATTATTGATATAGATAATTTTATTGCAATAATTTAAAGTATTTATTTTTTATTAAAGTTTTTATGAAAGATATATATATATATCCAAGAACAGATAGTAAATAGTAAAACGTTGCTGAGAGTTATAATGTACAGGAAGTAGTGGAGAGCCATTGTCGCCAACAATTTGGACTCAAAACCGGCACTGAAAAATTATCAAACAAAACAAAAATACATCGAAATCGGATGAAAACTGTGGAAATGCATAAAAAACATCCGATCACACACACACAAAAACACATTTTCTATACTGTCAGCAATTATGTCTAATATATTGCAGTCCTGGAAAAAGGGAGAGCGATAAAGGAAAAAGAGATATCTAACAGAGTTTAGTAACGAAAGACGGAAGCACATGAAAGAATTGTCTGAGGCTCGAGAGACAATTCCCTGGCCATCGAAAGATTATCCAAGATGTAAACACCAAAGTCATGCATTTGAATGCTGTAATCTTTTCGTCAAAAGGGAAGATAGCCTGGAACCAATAATTTATTAGTAACAATAGATAAATTTATATTAGTTTCACAAAGGGCAAGGATATTTGGCAACCGTTTCAGAAGAAAGATTCTACGCTGCAGAGATAGGAACGGATACCACAAATATTAGGAAAATAAAGGTTGAGTGGGTAGGTGTTTTTTTGTTTGCTGGTTTAGATGTATTTCTTCTTGTGTTTTCCATGAGATTCGGTTTGAGGAGAGAAAGAAAAGACCACCATAATTGTCACTATTTGTCGTCCATGGCAATACAAACTAGCGGGGCTGAGAATGTGGCCTCTGGGCTGCCCATCGGAAATATGTGCAGGGGCACTTACGCATGCGTGACATGGCATAACAAATACCCAGATATTATGCAACTGTTGATCAGAACAGTCTCTCTAAGCGCTTAACAATGAGTTCGGGCTTCTAACGACCAGTCGGAAGCAGCTGCCTGAAAACTGACAACCCGCGACCCTCACAATAGAAAGTCACGGTCACTGGTTAATCAAGTAGTCATGAAGTTAAGACAGTTAAATTATTGTGGCCTTGATAGAAGGAAGAAAGAAATAAAGAGATAGAACCGGTAAACCTGAACAGAGAACAAGCAATAGACATGGAAGAAGTGCGGCCGGACAATAATTGAGCCTAACTACACCTGTAAAAAAAAAAGAGCGCATAAAATACGAAAAAAAAAAAATCATATTATGTTCTGATGTCTACTACCAACTACAAAAAACGGGATGGTAAAATTTAATTCATTCGTGTCGCGTCAAATTTTCATCATTGATAAATAACAGCAAGTAAGCACATTCTAATTTAAGCAAGTTGGGAGAGGGGCTGAACTGAGAAATTTAATAATTAATAGCAATGGGGAAAAAAATAAAGGACAAAGAAGGAAAGAGAAGTGAAAACATCAAAAGCAAAACATTTTTTTAATTTTAAAATTTACAAACGAAATGGCAGAGAGAATTTTAAGTTACTTATAAGAGACACTTCAATTGCTTCTTTCCAATATTTAAATTGGACATTTTTTACGGACAGTGCAGGCTGACTTAATTTCGTAATTATATGGTCTTTTTTTTTTGCTTTGCATGGCCGAAAGCATAAGATTATCTCTCATTTGGGATGGGTGGTGATAGTACGGGGAGAGGTTGTGAAGGGTCTTTTACTTAGCGATCTACCCTATTTTCTTTTCTTTTCTTTTTTTCCTCTATCAAAGAAATTCGAGTCTTTCCTAGTCACCAAAAACAACCGGTCAACTACAAAGCAATGCCAAATTTCAAATACAATATATATCATTTATAATAAATATATAAATAATTCACATATGTATGTATGTGTGTGTGTGTGAGTGTGCGTGTATTATTATATTTATATCGACCAGAAGTATGTTAATTCACCCATAAACACACTTTACATACTTTACGCTGGATGTCGGATCTTCGTCATCAAATGTAATTTAGTGTTTAGCTCCTTCAATAATTACAGGCGTGCGTTTTTTACGGGAACATTTTATAGTACATAAAATAATCGTGGTGAAAAGAGTACATGCGCAAAATAACAAACCAACTGATTTGAAATACAAAAATAACTAAAACAAAATTAAAGTTTAAAACAAGTTTCTTTTGTTAGACGTAAATTATATGCACAACGAAATGTTCCTTAATATGTTATAATGTGAACTTTGTTGTGTTTTAGTGAGAAGCATTCACAGTCCTTGTAACTTCAGCGTGGAAAGTTCATATCAGCAGTTCAAAAGAAGGAAAACCCGGAAAAAATGTTACTTCAGGGTTCATGCGTTTTTGTATTAGAGAGCAGCTGTTGATATAACGTTTATTTAGATTTACTACTGCTACTGTCATTAATGTCACTATAGCACCACCTTTCAAGCGAGATAGTTATACAAAAATCTCAAGAAAGAGAATTTTTATTATGTTAGGTAAGAACATAATTTCTTAAGCCATCTAATATGACGACCGCTCTTTAAAGTTTGATGTTGTGTCTCCTTGGTGGTTTCTAATGAATCATCACCAATATTTTCTAAATGTACCAGTTTTACTCGATTAACAGAAATATTCACTTGTCTATTATTAATTACAACTGTAGAATGTTTCTCTGTGCGTTTTACTACCTTTTAAGGACCTTTATAAGCTGGTTGTAAGGGATGTTTGGTTGCACTGTGTAAGGCTAGCACAAAGTTGCAGTTTTTGAGGGATTCTGGCACATATGTTATATGAGTTGATTGTGTAGGAGATGGGCATATTTCTTAAGACATCTTCAATCTCAACATATCTAGAAATGAAGCAGGATCTAAGAGTGGTTCATTTGGTTTGATTATTAACTCTCCCGGTAAACGTAAAGGTTCGGCTACAGAACTCTGTGAATCAGATTTTACAGTTTTTCTTTGCTTTAAAAGTATTAACGTAAAATTCTGAAGCCAAGAAGTATAGTTCAGTGCACTTTTCAGGGATTTCTTCAGAGAACGATGAAAACGTTCTATCAAGCCATTAGCTTCAGGATGGTAAGCAATTGTACAGATTCGGGTTGTACCAAGCAAGTTGGTTAGGGAAGCAAATAGTGAGGATTCAAATCGTGTTACTCTATCCATGGTGATAGTTGTGGAAACAAACAAATCTACCGACCCAACTAGTTATAAAATCCTGTGCAACTGATTTCGCACTGATATCAGCAAGGAGAATTATTTCAGGCCAGCGGGTGAATCTGTCAATGCAGGTGAGGGGATAGTAATATTCATGGCAGGGAAGGAATGGTCCGGTGATGTCGATATGGATATGGTCAAATCGAGTATGAGGAACGGCAAACATGTAGGAGCTGATTTAGTGAGAAGCATTCACAGCCTTGAAGCTTCAGCGTGGAAAGTTCATGTTAGCAGTTCGAAAGAGGGAAAATCCGGAAAGAAAGTTACTTTAGTGTTCATTTATTTTTATATTCGAGAGCTTCTGCTGATATAAAGTTTATTTAGAGCTGCTACTGTTACTATCTGTAATGTCACTGCAATGCCAAATTTATTATTATAGATATTTTTAAAATGAAAATAGAAATAAAGAAAAGCATAAAAGTATAAAATTATCATCAGATATATGCGAACATTTTATTATTATTATTATTATTATTATTATTGTTGTTGTTGTAGTTTTTAAAATATTTGAATTATAAATAATAGAACAAATTGACTTATAGTAAACGAAATAAAATAACATTAAACGCTTTTCTAACAACTTTGAAAATAGGTTAGATTACAATTAATAAATAATAAAAGGATAAAATTATAGCCAAATATTAAAAAAAATGTTCAGTTATAAATGATAGATAAAGAAATCTACGATAATGAACCAATAGTCAAAGATAAACAAAATAAATATTACAACATGAAATGCTTTTCTACAATTTCAAAAATTACATCTACTTTCCTAAAAAAGAGAGAAATGCACGCTTTAAAAATACCTATAGATTAATCTATCTATCTATCTATCTATCTATCTATCTATCTATCTATATCATGTTGTCTGTCTGTGTGTCTGTCGTGGGCGTTGTTACCTCGCCCAGGCCGTATTTCTCACCCGATTTCGATGTGGCTTTCACCACAAGTTTGCAAATGGCTGCTGTAAGGACATGACGGAGGCCGATTTTTGAGTTCGGACTCAGGTTCCGAAAAAATCGATAATCGAAAAAATCTGCTTACAGAAGGAATGATCGCATTTCAACCAAATTTGACAACCTCTTAGAGTCAATCATTAGAAGTGTTTTCCAGAAGTTTCATGACCACTGACCCCTAAACAGCGCTGATTATCGATATAACTCAAAAACCGATACGCTCAGATTGCGCCTGAACCGCAAAAACCGACCGGATTTATGAGGAGGCCATTGGGAGTCACCATGTGAAGTTTCAACCCTGAGCGCCCCCCAAACAGAGTGCAAATTGACAATCGGTCAACCCTTAAAAATGTTTTTTTCCGGTTGGGTATTTCCTAAATGCAGATTAATTTAAGGTGACGCTATGCGCGGGAAGAAACAGGTCAGTGCGTGCAGTGGAGTGGAAGAAAACATTTGACCTCAAATTCTGGAATGGGTGCAGGGCCATTGAAATTCGTTTTTGTTTTATCCCTGCTACCAGTTCTGACTTTGAGCCACAAATGACATATTCGACTTTGTCAACACTTTTGCTTTAATAAAATAAGCACTTCCTTTATTCGCGTCTCTATTGAAAATAAACCCCGCATACGTGCTGAGTGAAAATGGTTCCGTCCTCAGCAGTCCATTTTCCAATTCTTTAAACCTTTTCCCCTAGCCCAGACCGCATCCCAGACCTGATATAGTTCAGTTTTGCTATTAGATAGTTAACTGATGTCACAAGTTACTTCTCTTCTGCCTTTACTACGCGACCCAGTACACTTCGATTTGAGTGGTGAAATTGAGGAAGCTTCTCGAGGAGAAACTTTACTCGATTACGTTGCAACAACATCTAACTGCTCACGCATTGTGATGCTGATTGTGGAAGCAGCAGCACCGTCTTTTGGGCAAAAGATGCGTCCCTTTTTTGCATTCAGCGATTGGTTGCATACGAAAAGATGTCTCAAGATTTGAATTTTTTTGTGTTCAGCTATGTCTCTATTCAAAACCACAAATCCATCATTCAATATGTTTGATTTGGCAGGGGGCCTCAATTTTTTTGCATGGTAAGGAAACATGGAATGGAGTTTGCTGAGGACTTCAGTGTAGACCACATTTTCAGCTTTTTGTGAGGGTGAATAAAGGAACACATCATCGTACCTACTGACTCGAGAGAAGGCTACGTTGGCCTTATGAGAAACACTGCTCCTCTAAGTGTACCCCAGTGACAGACAGTGTTTGTCCTTGGGCCTTATTAATTGTCATAGCAAAGCAGGTGCGAATGGGAATGGGGATCTTCTGAAAGTGAAGGGTACATCGGCATCTGATGGATACAAATACATCCTTGGGATAAGCACTTGCTCCCTTTTACCGCATTACTGTGAAGCATTGAACTCATCGCCAACTAATGTATAGTTACAAGCATCAATTGTCTCTCCTCACATCACCATACCATATGTACAGAAATGAATGACCCCGACCAGATTACGGGCCCTTTCAAAAATGCGTGCGAGATCCCTTCGTGCAGCAAAAAATCGATAAAAAGCTCCGGTTCGACCCTGCCATCACCTGTCAGTTTTTGACTTCTTTTCACGCCCAGGCTGCAATTAACGTCAAATGTCGATTCAACTTCCAACATTTACGGCGTCAATTCGTAACGGAGACAGATTTTCAATTTGGACTCAAGCTTTCAAAAAATTGGTAAATCGGCTGGTACTCCGGTATTTGGGTGCATTACATTCTAAAATTTCGAGCATTCTTTACAATTCAACCAGAAATTCCTACGCGGCCCAGTTAGAGGTGCCTTGCATAGAATGCCGTGTGACCCCGTCGTGACTCAAAAATCGATACAAACCTTCGTGTTGACCATGACCTCAGCAGTCCATTTCCCACTTCTTTAAACTTTGTCCTTTCTCCCGGGCCGCATCCCAGATCCGATTTTTCAATTTACGTCATTGTATCATACCGGAGCCCGATTTTCTATTTGGGAATCAAACTTTGTAAAAAAACCGATTAACTTACAGGTGATACGGATTTTTTTTTTGGGGGGGGGTTAAGTTGAATGTCTTGCCTGCACTACGCGGCCCAGTACATCTAAGCTTTTCACCTCATTTTGAACTTTGTGCAGTTGACTTCGCGTTGTTAAACACTTTTGAGCTCTTTTTATTTGAACTTAAAATCGGATCAATGTATGTTTTCCAAAGTACCAGGTTAACAAAACAAGACGAACAACAACCCCACCCAAGTCTCAATATTTCAGGAAACTGGGTTGGTTGTGTAAAAGTATTTGTTGTTAATATTGTTTTTTTATTCGGTTTTTCGAGTTACGATTTCTTTTTTTTAAAGCTGATCATTTTGTGTTCATTTTCTTTAGTTCTTTTTTCGTAACAGATTCAATGTTTAGTATAGAGCTTAGAAAAAATTCTCAGTGTGGGATAGGCAAGAAGAGAGGCATGTAGCAACATCAGCACGGCAAAGGGCACTCCTTTAAAGGCAAGGAAGGGCAAAAATATTTTAAGTCAAGTGATAGCGATTGCTGTATGAGTCGTACGATTTTTGAATCAAGCACGGGCAACGCCGGGCCATGCTGCTAGTTAATAATAAATTCTGCTAATTGAATGAACGACAAATTGAATAATTTTATATAATCTTGCCTACAACAACGATTTAATGTAAATTAGTTCTCTTTATAAAAATCGATTTATAGAGAAGGTAAATAATTTGTTTGAGCTTATAAATATCGACAAGTAGACTTAACCGATTACAGGTTGTAAAATGCGCACATACTTCATCATTTCACCTGCACCTATTTGAATGACCACCCAGCTTCTTATTTATCAATCAAAATATATAAATATAGATATATAAATGAATAATAAAATATTTCTCTCTGTGTGATTTTTGATAAGTAGGAGTTCGGGGATGGAAATGCGAGAGATAATCATCAAATTTAACCTTGTCTGACACAGAAATGTAGAAATACCTGCTAATGGTTGAATCCTTAAATTAATGAACACTAGCTTACGAGGCAAACTGGCTACCGTTCACTCTGTGGCAGACGTCCAGTAGAGGTTTTATTATCACAAACAAAAATAAAGTTTTTGGTGCTGATCTTCTTATACCTTGTTAAATATTAAAAATCAATATTCACTTTCACTTGTAATAAATAATACTGATAAAATAGTTTATCTGTCAGTAAATCGAACAGAATTTCAGTTCTCAAAATTTGGAAACGCATTTTTTCTGCACTGCAAGTAAAATACAGTTATTTATCCAAACAAATAATTATTGTCGTGTTTCATTTGAGAAGTTTAAGAATTTTAAAAGCTTTATATATATATATATATATATATATATATATATATATATATATATATATATATATATGAAGATATATAGTCTTAAGGTGTGCTATATTTATGGGATAAAGTACTCAATATCAAAGCTGGTGTAAATACAAAAGTGAACATTGAAGTCAACACGTAGAGGCGACAGTCTGTTTCATGCTAGACGCAATCGTCAGGGCTGACGATTGCGTCTAGCATGAAACAGACTGTCGCCTCTACGTGTTGACTTCAGTGTTCACTTATATATATATATATATATATATATATATATATTGCAAGCTGTCAAAGGTAGCTATTGAGCACGATGTCTGTTTACTTCCTATTTATAGAATCTAGAATCTATAAGTATTTGCTAATAAATAAGGAGGGAATAACCTGTAATTAAGAAAACACTACATTTCAAATTTAAAGTTAGTTTACTCTTTACTTGTATTACTAATCCCTAAGCAACATAAGTGTTAAATGATTTTCGAAGATATAAACTGCTAATTTTGAAACATTTTTTTTCATAATAAAGTGTAGAAATGCTCATGATGGAAGAAAAAATGAAAAGATTGATAATTTCTGCATAAAATTGTTAAACGGTTTCTATACTGGTTAATGTGTTAATATTGGTGAACGATATATTACTAAAAATTATTTTCATATAATGTGTAGTAAAATATTCTTAACACCAAAAGGTATGATCATTTTACGGTTATCTTTGTTTAATGTAGCCGTTAGTAATCTTTTTCATTTCTTTTTCCTCTTTTAATGTTATATGATTTTCTTTTCAGCGTTTGTAATAAACTCGGAAACAAACATGCAAAAATCAGATAATTATTATTAGGTAAAATGAAAATGTGGGTCCCATTCCATTAAGATGAACGAATATATTGTAAATTGAATTTTTCTTTTTAAATTTAAATGATTTTAACGGTATTAACCTAACAAAGACTCGCTACAGTGTGCCGTTTTTGCTTGTTACGATAACTACCCGCAATCAAAACATTTGATCGTTATCATATAGATTAAATCCGATGGAGAGAAGCGTATTTAGTCAAGGAAGAGAAATATGGTAATTGTTGGAACTGAACTTTGTCAGTAGAAAAATCTAGATTTTCTCTAAGACTATAGTGAGTGGTGGGGGAAATACTTGAACACATGTAAAATATTCATTCAGTATAATTCCAATGCATAAATTTACTTTAGATTTATACTGGTGATGTATTTTAATATAAAATTAATACTTATTAAGAAAAATTACATATTTTCTAACATACAAGATCGAATAAAATACGCGTCGACCTGAAATATTTCCTGACCAACAAAAATATTAGAGAGTTTAAATTATCATGAATACCAATCGTTTTCAAATAGATCAACTATTGGTGCTATTTATAATTAAGATCATTTTTTACATTTATTGCTACAACTTCTTTTGTATCAACTGCCACAGATCCACCCATAATGTTATTGGTCAATCCTTACTAGGTTACGCCCAGGTTTCAGCGTATTAATATATATAATTTTCATGATTAGATTCTAGACTTAATATGTTAAAGAGTGGGAAAATTTGTGTACAATGAGTTCTCTACGAAAACCATTTAGTGAGAAAACTCTGAAAAACCTGAAATAATGCAATAACATTTGGTGATATTAGAAAAACATGATAAAAATTATTTTGGTATTGTAAGGTGTCAGAATATGAGAGATTAAAATCAAGAATATTTTGGGTTGAGATTTCATGAAGTGATACAAACATCCTGAACTAAACTGAACTAAGTTTTTTCCCCTTTTCTACTCATTTCAGATATTTTTCCTGCCCAATGTATTTCAAACTTATCTCTAAGATATTTACAATTTCCATCATGCGTGGACAGAAACGCACATTGTTGAAATTGTCAATTTGTTTGGAAGATAACTTAGGCTTTTTATAGGATAAGTTAGGTGTTGTGATGAATAACAAGTTATAACTGGTGCATAAATATTTTGGGGCTAAATTATAAATACTAGCTTAGTTAAAAGTAATCAGTGCATGTCTAAATCAATCTATATTTCAGTCAAACTGTTTGCGTGTCACATTGTTGTGATTAAATAAGGAAAATACGAAGTGGTATTGAAAGGTTCCCGGCCAACTCACTTTTGAGTCTGAGTGTTATTTTATTGCTGGAAAGACGGTTCCATTGTTCTATTTTATTACTGAGAAAACTATATTTACTGCATTCTTGTACTACTTTTGAATGTTTGTTTTTTTTCAGATCATTGATTGGGTCGTATTAACAGAAATTGTGGAATGTTTAAGGGTTTATCTCTGTGCTGTCATAAACTCCTGCAGAATAACACTTCAAAGGAAATCCATGAGTGTAAACATTGGATGACAAGTGCCCGTCATACACAAATGGCAGCATCACTTGTAAATCAACCAAAATCTCGTTCGTAAACACGAACCAGCGATTACAGATATTGTATAATGAAAAAATAGAATGGTTCAACGAAAAATGTTCAGAAATAGAAAGAATGAGTATCACAGATAAAGTAGATATGCATAAAAAAAATAAGAGACATAACAGGATAAAAGACATGCTCATCGAGAGGCTACATAAAATTCAATGGCGGGTTGCTGATATTAAAGAAGAAAAATACTTTAGATATGGAACGAAAATATCGGAGAACTCTTCCACGACGAAAGAGAACAACCGTCAATACACAGAAATACGACGGACCGGAAATATTAAAAAGTTGCACTAACCAAACTGAACAGAAATAAAGCGGCATGGAAGCCTTAGACCACTTCAGCATAGACAAGACCACAGAAATAAATGAAATCTACAACAGTGGTGACCTAAGCACATCTATTTTCATAGCTCTAAAGTAAATGACAAATTATGGTCACTTGGAGCAAGTTTCATTCTGGGGACGAAAACATGCTGCCGTTTTATTAAAAAAAAAAAGCTTTGATACAGTGCTGTAACTTCCAGGCTAGATCCATTACAGAAATCAATTTGAATTGAAATGTTTCTTTAAAAAATTGAATCAATCTTAAGATGTGGCGGCGTTCCAGATGATGTCAAATGTATAGCTCACATCTTTATCAATGTTGTTCTATCTGTACTCAATCATCCGTCGAAGTACTTGTTATTAATCATAAGCAGTCATAACATTTGGAATTATTATATGACTCCTTCTTTCTTCTTCAGATGTATTACCAATGATATTGTCAACCAGGGAACCACTAACATATGATGTTAAAGGTACTTCTATATAGTCCTCTGAAATATCTGGCTCGCGATTTTGAGCCGTAGTAACATTAAGATACAATAGTACTGCTGCAAATTGCAACTGATTTTCTGCTACTCTAATATTGTGACTTAATCTATATTGTATAAAATGTTGACAAAAGAATAATTTTGATGCATATTTCAACTACTGATTATCGACTTGCAAAATAGGCAGCACTTACCTAATATTTCTACAAGAGTAAAAGCATCGACTAAAATATCATTAATGCCAGTTATGTCTTGCAAACATTGTCAAAATTATGTAGAATATAAGAAGAGATTGTTGATGCTTCAACATTTATAAACCTGGGGAAGCATCAATAATTCCTTTTTTTCTGTTTCTGAAATGATTTGCATGGTCACTTAAATAAGCTATACACTTCTCTTTTAAGAACAATGTAAATGCTATACTTGTCCATTCATCGTTACAAATTTGAGAGTTAATTCTTTGCCAGTGAGAATTTCATGTATTAAGCATATGTTTTTACCATAATCTCTGGGCACATCAACCTCGAAGCAGGAACAGTCAGATATTTCACTATTGCTTATCATTTCAACTGCGTCAATTACAGACTTGCATATTATCTTGAAGACCAGTAAAGAATTTCTCAGGGGTAATGCACAGCAAGCAGTAGAAATACAACGGGAACATGACACAATTCTCTCAGTATAGTTTAAACTGGATGAACAGAATAATAATGGATGTTTGTATCCATATCCAGAAATCGCAATGCATTATGTTTTCAGCGAGAGTACTAAATCCCTAATATATACACACACACACACACACACATATATATATATATATATATATATATATATATATATATATATATATATATATATATATATATAGATAGATAAATAGATAGATAGATAGATAATGTCACTTGAATACAATGAGCTACCCACTTCCGCATGGAGAATTTGGTCAGTATAATAGGCTGTTAAAGAATACAGAACATGCTTTCGAAACTGGGTTACAGTTCAAGAGTACTACTTCCCATGTTTCTTTCAGAGGTGGATTTAGTATCATACATAAAGCTGGAAAACTGTTTCAACACCATTTAGTGGATGATCACGTTAAAATTAAGGGATGCTGTTTTTAATTCTTAAGAAACACTGAAGTTCGGTTAATGAGCAAAACAGTGCAACAGATCGGCGAACTACTTGAATAAGGGAGAAAATTCCAATATTGAAGCTAGAGTCTCAGTTATACTTCTATCGTCTTTCAATTGTGCTCTCCGAATTATGCATCGATATTTTCAAGATGCAGTATCTATAGTGATTAAATACGGCATCCTATCTAATCGTTCTTTTTAGAGATTCTTGATAAAATCCAAAGAAGAATCAACAATATTATTTGTCCTGACCTGACGTTTCAACTTCAGCCACTTTCCGATCGCTGTAAAAGTTACTCCCCTGCGCCTTTTTGTTCTATAAATACTTTCATGGTAATTGTTCGGATGAGCTCATCGTTTTTTTTCCTTTTTTTTTTTGTAAATATTCATTGGGATTTAGATTTTTTAAAATTGTTACTTTATTCCCCTTCACCCACAGACAATGAATTGTACATTTGGGGACCATTTAGGACTTTTATAGAGACAATGAGGTATTATGGTGGATGCAGTAAGAAAGGTAAGTAAGAATTCAGTGTTTTGATGTTAGGAATATAATGTTTGTGGCGAGCTAAGTTTAATGTTAAGACAAAAGAAGACCGTCCTTTTCCCCATTTGACCCTGTACCAGATTTTTCTGTAAATAAGCGGAAATAAATATCGCTCTTCGCTATGGTAACTAGATTTTATGAATTTAAACGCAGTAGTAGATTGGCAACAAGGTGTCAATCAATTTACAGTTGAATTGGCTCGATGTAACCGTAAGCTCTATGATAATTATAGAGAACACTTATCATTTGAAACAAAGTATAAACAGACGTTCCAGTTTTATTAGGTTGGTGCAAAAATAATATCGTTTTTTGACGTTAAAAAATACGTCAAAAAACGATATTATTTTTGCACCAACCTAATATTTATTAAACAATAAAAAGTAAAAATTGTGTATTATATCTACCGGCCTGCGCATTCGAGAAATACACGTAACACACACTACTTAAATAAATAAATAATTAAATGATGCGTCTATTTCAAATAAGAAGTGGCCACTATAATAACGTCCGTTAAGCTAATAAAAATGTCAGATTAAAAATTAGGTACCTTCACGAATTGGGTATAGGTAAGGTTTCCTGAATCTTTCAATTTATCTTTAAATGAAAACTAAAGGATTAAATTTACTATACCTGATAAGCTGAATATTTTGATGTATTTTAGACTGAAATTATATTTATTGGAATAGACTTGCATTTTTTTCAGTAAAATTGAACAAGTCAGCCATTTTTTTTTTTTAGATATTTGTAAACCAAACTTAATTTTCCGTTTTAAAAATCTTGTAAAAATAAAATATATATTTCTGTAATATTATTTGAGGAAAATGATCAAATTTAAAGTTAATTTAAATTTAATTTTAAACAAATATTACATACTTATAGCATAAAATGCTTGTATACATGCATTTCCTAATTACGGGGTCTTGTTTTTCTGACGTGTTAATCGATTTATTGAAGACAGATTGATCGCTGAATATGCTCAGTTAAATATGGTGTAGCAGACGATAAATTTCATTAGGGTTTTGTTTTTTTTTCTCGTAAGCGGGGAGTGGAGCTACGAGACATTTTAAGAGTAGATTTATCGGTTTGTAAATCCATACTTGAGAAATTCTGCATATATATATATATATATATATATATATATATATATAAACAAATCGAAATTCTTTTTAAAATAGTCGGAGGTCTTCAGATTGTAATAAGCTTTAAAATATATGATTAGTAAATATAGTTTTACTGAATAACAATAATGATTATAATTATCTAATCGAAATTTAACTTTAAAAGATTCAAAAACTTTATAAATTAATCAATTTTAAATTGTAAAAACTTGTAAAAAATGAAAACAAATCTCGTAAAAATTCATTTTTCATCGAAATTTTTCTTTCTTCACATTTTAGTTTTTAATATATATTCATAAGAGCAATTAAAAGCTTCTCTAATTAAATAATGTCTTCTTAGTTTCATTGCGATTTTTATTTTTCGATTCAGAACAGATTTTCAGTAACACCCGGTTCGATTTTGTAAATATATATATATATATATATATATATATATATATATATATATATATATATATATATATATATATATAATTGATTTAAATTTTTCAAAAAATTCTGCTTTTAAATAATATAGTCACTAAAGAATTATTTTCATGAATTTCTCAAGCTTTCATAAGTAAGACGGAGATACACATGTAAAATAACGAATATTTTTACCAAGATTTTCTAATAAAAAATTTAAAAAATAATTTCATTCGTTTGTAGATAAGTCCTGAAAATTTCATTAAAATCCGATAATTATTTGATTTTTGCAAGAATTTTCAAATTAATCTGTCTGTCACCGCAAAAAAAAAAAGTTTATACAACCGGTGTTGCAAGAAAAACAAGTTTTTTAATCAAAATTTCGAATGTTCTAAAAAGGAGTAAAAAATTTAATTTTAAATAATCAAAAATATTTTGATCCTTCCTCTTGATATTGACGATAAAACTGTTTTTTATTACGTTTTTTTTGGAGCATGTATTCATCACGGTATGCTGATTTTTTAACGATCTCGTGACCTATTAAAAATAATAAGTCAATTAATTCTTCACAAATATTTTTTATGTAATAAAAAACTGAGAAATTAAAAATAAATTATAAAAGTTTTTAAATAAATTCTAAAATTTGAAAAGAAGGTGTATTTTTTAATTTTTACTTTTAAATTTCGGGCATCCTGTCCCCTTTTTTTTTCATTGTTTCTAAAGCCGACACATTTGAAAAGAGTTTTCTTTTAAACAGCTCAATTGAATTTTCAGCGGATTCCATAACTTAAATAAAAGAAAAAAAAAAAAAAAGATATCGAAAAACAAAAAAAAAAAAAAAAATTCTGCAAATCTTAATTATTGTCACTAATTATGATGTCGGCAATTATAACAAGAAAATATATTTTTATTTCACAACTACCAACGCATTTTATTTTGTGGTGCTGAGTCGTCTGTAAATAATTTCAGTAAACAATTGTTTCTTTGTTATTAATATTATTTTTAAACTATTATACCAGTCTATTGTTTTCAATTCTCTCTTTGTATCCTGACTAACCATGGCATATGTTGTCTATCACTTCAGGACTTCGGTGATATATTTCAATGAAGGTTGAGGATAATTCAATGAAACTTGAATAATATTAATTTATTAAAAATACATTAGACAAAGATGAATTATATAAAAAACCAAAATATATGTCCATGTTACCTTAATAAACAATTTCTTTATTAAATTTCCTCTCTCTTTCGTTCTTTTCTCTATTTTCCATTTCTTTCGGCTTTCTTTCTTCCTTATTTCCATTTCACTGAAGCAGACGGTAAGCGTCTGCTATATTTTCTTTCTTTCTTTCTTTCTTTCTTTCTTTCTTTTTATACAGCTTTTACTTTTATTTTATTACGCATTTTTCTTTTCCTTTCTTTTTTCTTTCTATTTACTGAATTTACGTATTTTTCTTTTCTTACGCTGCTTTTTCTTTCTTTTATATTAATTACACATTTTTCTTTTCCTTTCTTATTACGTTTTTCAGCAATCTTAGTTTATCCAAATAATCTTTCTTTCTTAATTTCTTTATCATGACGCAGATTTCCATTTTCTTTCTCAAACCAGACTGTCTCTCTTACATAACTTTTTTCCGTCTTGCCTCACAATCAAAACGGAAGGTCCATTATTTATCTGAGGCAATAGCAATGCGTAACCGACATGCAAAGGAAAGAACACGCAGAATTATGATATCATTCTTTGGAGACAATTTAAACTTAAAACTGTACATACTCAGTATTTTTTTTTTTTTTTTAGGTTTGCTTGTTCTGTTGTACTAGGCTATTTTTCTCAGTGTCTATCTTCAATTTCATCATTTCCCGATTAAAAACAGTGCTCGAGAGTATCTAAATATTTATTGTTATCATTAACTCAAACAGCTTCTTTCAGATTAAAATCTTGCGCGTATCTTCTCATTGTCTAATTTTTTAACTTCCATTTAAAGCGTAATCCGCATTTAAATGATTTCGAATCGTGCGAACGTCGATATACGCATAATACGAGTAGGCACCTTCATGAAAAAAATCGATAGCATAAGAACGGTCTGAAAATTAATGAAAAAAATGTTTCTTCGTGTTAAATGTATATTTCATTATTGAGAAGAAACACTAAAAGTATTTTTTGAATATTTTTTGAAATTTTTTACTCATTCTTAGCATGTCCAAAATTGTAATTACAAATCTTGTTTACGAAATAACGAAAAAAATCTCGATATAAGCCATTTTTAAAATTTTTTAAAAATAAGTTAAATTCTTCGTTTAAAATTCGTTTAAAAATTAATTATACGTATTTCAAAATTTATTCGAAACAATTTAGAAAATTTGAAGTTTATTTAAAATAATTTAAAAGAAACTTTTACTTACTTTCTTCGTAGAAAAATGTATTTCAAGATAAAAGAGAGCCGATCTCAACATCTCGCGAATTGACAAGTGGGAATTGATGACGTCTATAAATTATTGACAGCTGACGTGAGATTCGAGTTCTCATACGGACGGACAGAATGGACATATTTTTAAGCGGACCTGCTTAAGTACTACTTTGTAATAATTAAAGTAAAAAAACTTTCGCCATTCCGGTTTTTTTGTTTGTTTTGTTTGTTTTGTTTTTTTAAGTACTGTACCATAAGTTTGTTGATACTATCTGGAGAAATTATAAATACTATAAAAAAAAAATAAAAAAAATTAAGATACAAGTGCTGCACTGCTGACGTTTTTTTTTTTTTTATTATTGCACGCACGATACTTCCGGCTTCCGTAGATTTCATTGGTAAAAATTATTGACACAAATTAATTTTTTTAATATACATGCTCTCGTTAGTTTGTAACAAGCTTTGGAAATTATAATTCGTAAATATATATCTACTTAATAACAACATTCGTTAAGTTCTACAAACTTTTCCCTAATTTTAGAAGAATTAGCAACATAATGTAAAAATAAAAAAAAATATTTCAGAAATAACAAATAATTGTTTTAAAAATTCATTTTTCATCGAAATATCTTTTTGCTTTCAGACAATATTGTCCATGTTCATTGAAATAAATAAAAGCTATTAAAAGCTTTTGAAATTAAATAATATTTTTGTCTTATTGAGTTTTGTATGTTACACTTCAGAGACGATTTTCAGGTAGGGGGTTCCAACAAAAAAATTGTTCTTAACGTGTTCACAGAATTTGGGAAACGCTGTATTGGTGAGAGCTCACATATTGGTATTAGCTGAAATGAAGAAAGAAGAGAAAAGTATTACATCACCTCCACGCGAGGTGGTATACGGCCCAAGGCCTGAGGGGAAAAGAGAGATCGAGGCAAAAGGTCACCCAGTATTTATAGCAAGGGAAGAGAGACCCCTGGTAAAGGATTAAGGAACGAAGGAGGAGTTAACTCCGATAATGTAACTCAGTATTACTTAACACATGGTCAGGTTATCGTCGACAGAACCGATTCCCCAACCAGGCTATTCTTGTGAGGAGGATGACTAGTCACCCATGATTAAAAGACAAGATCTGTTAAAGAACGGTTAAACCTTCTTGTATGACCAACGGTCATCTAACACATAGGATAGACCGGGCTACATAACTATTTACGCATTCAATACGGTGATGGCACGTCATTACTGGGCTAAAGTTAACGGCCAGGGTCGAGAATTTCTAAGATGGAATCAACAGCTACATATCTGTGACCATGGCAATGCCTTCAAGTTGGAAGACATCAGCTGTGGTTTGACCTGGAGGGGGTTGATCTCAAGTAGGTATATTCGCTGAAGACACGATACGCATAAATGAATTCCTCTCTGGCTTTCAACGCAGATATATGGAGAGAACAGGTCAAATGCTCCGCTGCTCACCGACCCTACGACCATGCCCGGTCTTGGGACTGATGATGATGATGATGATGATGATGATGATGATGATACTGAAATTCCATTTTTGTACGCATTATTTGATAAAAAAAATTCTCTAAAAAGCTAGGCTACATTAATGAAAAAATGACCAAAACATAATAAAAACAAGATTTTATCAATATCTTTGTGTTATTATTAAGAGGAAAGATCAAAGGATTTATAACAAAAATTAACCTGCACAAAAACCAAACGATCCCTTGAGCAAAATATCAAAAATTAATTACACATAAACCAAATGATTTTTGTGCAAAATATAATAATTCGATTTGGAAAAGTAATAGAAAAAGAAGACACGTGCCTTTCTTATCTCTAAATTTGAATAAGGCGCAAACAAATAAGACTCAAACACTATGCGAAATTTAAAAGGACTAACTTTTATTACAGTACACACATACAAAAAAAGATTGCACAAAAATTTCCTTTTGTGCGCCTTATTATGGTGTTGGGTTACAAAACGGTGATTCTCTCTCTTTCGTTGGGATAGTCACATGGCTCACGTGACAGCCGGTGAATGACGTCAGGAGATAGACTTTCGAAGGGCAATTGTGATATAGAATCCAGAGAAGAAGGCCGTCCCAAGTTCACAGCGGTAAGTTGTCCAGGAAAAACAACATGGCCTAACTAGGTTAGTAGAGAAACGCCGCAACACCAGTTTCCCCTTCGGGAAATATTGGAAGTAAGGTTTCATACACACCGTTTGTGCTTGCATATATGTTATAATTTATTTGCGTGGGACACGTGTATATGTCTAATTTTGTGTGCGACTTAGCATTATAAAACTCTTTGAGAACTAAGCATGTTTGTCATTCTTTTTCTATTCAGCTATTCCGTTACGTCCGCGAAATATCGGTGGTGTTATATCATGGATATAACAATGCCCGTAACGGGGAAACGTAAATGGCAGAATAAATATTTCATCCCCTTTTTTCCTTAGCTACAAAGGTAAAAAAACTTTGAGGAAGCAAAAAATCAACAAGGCATAAAATACAAAGGCGGACCCACCTAATTTATACGACGAGATAGGAATGTATTAGAACAAAGATATTTGTATTTTGAGCTGGTTGGTGTCACGGGGACTACGTTTCTCCTTTACTGAAAAGTTCAATTTGAGTTTTGAAATTTCATTGAAATTCTCCTCTGGAAGTAGCTGAAATGGATTACCCTATTGGGACTTGTAACTGCTTTCCTTCATGCACCAAGGGTTAGTCGTTCTCCTCCCAAGGAATCTAATAATCAACACCAACTGAATTCTCCACACCCGCTTCTTTTATCTCGGTGCCTAAAAGACGATCTGTAAAAGAACGCCGTAATCCCGTTCGTTATCACAAACATTAAGTCTTTAAGGAAGAGGAGAATGCGGTATTCTGAACACTCGCCTGTCTCCTCTTGGGAATAGGTCTTTTACCAGTAATCTCATTTTTGATTTACTATTAATATCCTATAATAATATGTAGTTACCTTGTTAGTTCATTAAAGCTTTCTAAAGGTCTTGTGTCTTTTAGTTATCACTTTAAGTGGATCCGCAACAATTCACAAGATAATTTTGACGGTACTTCTAAAAACAATAATTTTGACGTTAATTCTAAAAACAAAGGTTTTCACACACCTGTAACAATTTTTTCTTACAAACCGTCTTGCTATATTAAAAATATACTTTTTTCAAAAGAACGTGTAAAAAAGAACCTATATGATTAAAACTTTTAATTCTTACACTTTTGTTTTAACTAATGATAATTTTTATTCACATTAACAAAAAATATAAAATTTTATATATTTTTATTTATTTAATGTTCAAATGTGTATGCGTGTGTCTGTGTTTATAAATGTAAGTGTCGCCAGGACTATGAAGTTCTTAGTCAGCAATCGTAGAAGAATGTTTGCATTGCACAAGTCTACCCAAGATTTTGCAGGTCGGGCATGAGTCATATTTCGGCCCTGGGTATGTCACAATGATTGCGGTATCGGAGGATGAATAGAATTAATTCGATTCGGATTTAGGTTGACATTTTATTCCTTTATATACATATCTAGACTCTTACCTTCTCATTGGTACACGATCAGTGACCTTATATCCTAATCAAGAACAAATCTTGTTTCTGGTTCGTTCGCTAAACTATGATGTTTGTATTTTATTCGAGACGGTTTTTGATTGGTTGGTCGAAATATGAATTCATGGTATAGCGATTCTGAATATACATCTATTTTTAGAGATGATGAAATGTTGGTCTCTTTGTTATTATTCGTTTATTTTTAATTACTTATTTTTCTATTACTATCTGGTCCGATTTCCGGTTCACAGTTACATTGATAATTGAAAAAATGGCTCAAACGATCCCTCCTATCACAAAATATGGTCACATTTACTGCCCCTAAACTTTGGCTATCAGGCAACTACCTATGTGTGGGAATAAATTCTTGATGAAGTCATTCACAAATCTTACCACGAATTCTACATTTTTATTTTTCTTCACTCTTTCCAAAATATCTATATATCTAATTATGTCTACAACAAAAGGAAATAGAAGATGCAAGCCAAAACTCACAAAAACGAAATTAAGTCCTAAATTAGGCATCTTCTAGATAAATGTGAGGTGTCTACAATCCAGCTTTCCTGAAATTGTACACCACTTCACAAGATTTCATGTGACCTTCGTCCATAGTATCTTTCATTTTCACTATCTATCGACCAAAGGATGAAGGAATTTTAATATTTAGCAAAATAGCCGAGAAGATTGATGATATACTTTCTGGTCATCCCTCAGCTAGCATTCATATTTGTAGTGACTTAAATATTTACTACAAAGAGTGGTTAGTCATGTATTTCTGTCGCTTATGATCTGACCCAGATAGTTGATAACTCTACTTGTGTTCCTGACACAACGATCCATCAGATAAACCTCTTAAATCTCTTTCTCACATCTTGAAAAATGCTCCACTGAAATGCTTCCTTCCTTGGGCATATCTGACCACACTCTAAGCAATGTTCAAGTTGATAGCAAACCAAAAGCATCACTTGTTGCAGTCATAGACAACCGTAACCACCATCTCTACCACAGAGAAATGTGTAATGGGACTCTTGCGTCATTCCGAACGGCTCACATTCAAAGAAGGTTCTAGAACTGCAGAGAACAGCTATGCACAATTTGTCCAAGCCAAGGTTGAAAACAAAAGACTTGGTTCCTGTGGGTTCTGAAAAATTGCAAGTAAGATTCTCAAGTCAAAGCGTCATAAATAGCCGTGACGTTATTGCATGCTCATATGACAAGGAAAGACTCTTTGTAATGAAATTTGTCTTTAACGCTACTCTAGATGATAAGGGCCGCCTCTTATTCACCCACGATGCACACTTTGTAAGTTTCCAGATTTACCAAAAGACTTGACTCTAAGAAGTTCAATGATCCGGATAATATCCCAGTGGAACAGAATCCTGGCAGGATGTTTTCTCGATCACTACAATCTTCTTGAAGTTTAGGGCTAACCGTTATCTTTTCTACATAACATGATGAACTGCACTTCTTGCTTTTTATTATGCTCATACAGCACTAGTAGCCCTCTATCTGGAGTGACTGTTTTGGTGAACATTAGCATAAGAAAAACAGCTATGACTGTTAAAATCCTACAATAGGATATTTTTACCTTGTCCCATTTCTTTCAGATCTGTCTCCACCCATCATCGAGGAAGTGAATAGAAGTGTTTTCCAAATCGCATATGAACCAGTTTGCATTATATTTTTTAAAACTGGTTATTTGTTAGACACGCGTGAAAACATCATGGGGGCGTCGGTGAATATATCGGATCGGATTTTGTTTGTACTTAACCTTTTCGTTAGTTTATATTCAGATGTTCTAAGCAAACAGAAATTCCCCGAACTGAAGGTTTTTAAGAAACCATAAAGGTAGGAGTTTGGGGGCACCTCGACGTGGTGCAATGGTTAGCAAGCTTGTTTCGCTAGAACAATTATGACTGAGTAGTGAGTTCGATCCTCACTGGGTGCCCCCTACTTTCGACCTTGTGCTACATCTAAACTACGCTTGGAAAATCTCTACTCACTGGATGACAATTATTGTCCTGAAGGGACATCACACATAGAAGAAGAAGAAGAAACAAAAAAGGATGAGGCTTGATGCACAGGGCTACTGCTAATTCTTGTTAGTCTGATTTTGACAGTTGAATGGAGACGTTTACTACTAATCACTTTAGAGGAAAAGGGAAGGCGATATTTCGGTTTACAACAAACGATAAAAAAGAATGAGTGAACGATCTTTCGCAGGTCTAAAGCGAAGAATAAAAAATTGGAAAGAAATATTGAATACAATAACAATTAAGAGAAAGAGAAAAGGTGTTCGTACAAGGTTTAGCTGGATTCCGTAAAAAGTTTAGAGAAATAAATGTCCGTGTATGTAGATATGTGATCATGTGCGTAATATGCATAGCGAGTAATGGGACATGATAAAAAATATTAAATTTTGGTTTTTGTTTAGAGCCTACCTCCAGACTAATATAAAACCAGATCAAAAGACACACAAGCAAATCACAGCAAGTACAAACAGGGGCACACACGGCACATTCACTTACTCACACAACTCCAAAGAAAGTTTTCTCATTTGGGCACTCACGCCATATTGAGAAATCAACACATGTGAGATAAAATACTTACTTGAACACCCAACTATGTCAGCTGCAAAAAGGGAAACTCTAAGGGACTTACCTCTACCCATAAGTATATACACTTAAACACACGCGCGCGCGCACGCGCACACACACACACACACGCACACACACACGTGTATGTGTGTGTGTGCATGCCTAAGCATATATGTGTGTGTGTTTGTGTGCATGTTTAAGCGTATATGTTTATGGGTAGAAGTAACTGCCTGTGTGTCTTTTACTCTGGTTTTATATAATCCAGAGGTAGGCTCCAAACGAAACCAAAATTTAATACATTTTATCATGTCCCATTGGTCATCTGCTGAACTTACCATTCTGTTCGCATGAGGGCAACACCAAATTTGCTTTTACATGTCTGTTTTTAAACTTGATAAAATTGTATTTGTAGAGGGAATTTTAAAATCTACTTTTATTTATTTATTTTGGGGTATTTACAATGTCCAAATATACTCAAGAAATGACAAGAGACGGATGAGAAAAATTCCTCCATTAATTTGTGCAATGCACTGACTAAATGAATATGTGTTGGTCGATCTATTGAAATTGAAGGTTACTGAGAAAAAAAGTTGACATAAAAGTAAATAAGCGAATTAGTGGGTAAAGGTCTTGCAAACCATGGATGGAAAAACTTTCCTCGTGCTGGTCATACCAAATGATATCCAATACTCCTGATATATCTGGGTATACTACTACTATATGCTGTATCCTTTCAGGACAGGGACAATCTCTGTTCTCCACAACTTCCTGTCTCATATAATTCTTAGCAATATCTGTCTTTTTGCAATCTCTCCTAAACCCTGTTTTGCCAACTATTTACTCAAGCTTATTAGGTAGGTTATTTGCTGCTTTCCTCTGTCCCTTTTTCCTACATGTCCTGTGAGTGTTAAATTTTCCAAGCCCTTTTTTCTCATTATGTGCCCTAGAAATTTGAATTGTCTCTTTCTGATACTAAGTAAAAGTGTCTCAATAATACCTAGGTATAGCATAATACTTTATGGCAAATTATATATACTCATTATCCATTAAGAAAGGGAATAAGTTGATTATTTGTTATTTTTTCTAAATAGGCCAGGTTCATACATGAACATACAATTAACACTGATCATGAATTAGAATGCGGAGTTATATTTAAGGTAATCTTCGTTTCTTGAAATCCATATATATTATACTAGCTCGGCTCGGCGTTGCCCGTGCTTGATTCAAAAATCGTACGACTCATATAGCAATCGCTATCACTTGACTTAAAATATTTTTGCCCTTCCTTGCCTTTAAATGAGTGCCCTTTGCCGTGCTGATGTTGCTACGTGCCTATCTCACACTGCGATTTTTTTCTAAGCTCTATACTAAACATTAAATCTGTTACAAAAAAAGAACTAAACAAAATGAACACAAAACGATCAGCTTTAAAAAAAGAACTCGTAACTGGAAAAACCTAATGAAAAAAGAATGTTAACAACAAATACTTTTCAACACTGTTATGGGGAAACACACCTATTCTATAGTTAATAGACTCTCCTACCTAATATAAGTAGGAATAGTAATAGAAACGACGGACGGTCGATGTCGGACGACAGTTAGTCGAATGCGAAAGTATCAGCGACCACAACAAGGTTACTTTGCGTAATACCTATTATATCAAATTCCTAACGTTTTGTACGCCGAACCTATTTTAGGACCGATTTAGTACAGCGAAATCACTCCACAACAACTTTTGGCGACGAGGGATTCGAACTCATACGGTGGAAGAAAAAAATTCGCTCGCCACAATAATTTCGGCGACAAAATCTCGGATTCAGACTTAAAAAAAAAAAAAAATTTGTCAAAGAAAAAAGTTTTTCGCAAGCCAAGACGTCAACTTAGTGACGAAAAAATCTGTCGTATTCTCAGCTGAGAAAAGAAAGATTTTTTCCCGATAATACAGTTTGCTCAAATAAGTCAAGAATTGCAAATTCGTAGGGCCCTCCCCCTCTACAGTATTTAGGCCTTGTGTAAACTTTTTGTGTAAATGGAGGAATACAAAAATATATTCCGGGAATTTTTTAAGCCCCAGTCGGAACAACAGATGTCAATATTATAGCAACAAAAAACATTTCAGATGCAACTACAGGAGGAAACTTTTAATGCACAAATGCAATTCCAACAAAAAATGGAACAGATGCATAGGGAGTTTCAAAACAAAATTCTGGAAATAACTGAGAAGAGGAAAGAGAAAAATCTACAAAATGATTCTTTTCCAGAGAATACAATACGGAATTATATTGAAATATTCACGTACAGTCCAGATGAAGAGATAACTTTTGAGGAGTATTATAAAAAATATACGGACGTGTATAACGAGGACTACCACTCGTGGTCTGAAGGAGAGAAGGTTAGGCTTCTTTTAAGCAAATTAGGAACTGCTGAGCATAACAAATTGATAAACTACATTTTACCGAAAAAAACTAGGGAGTTGACATTTACTGAGGCAGTAAATATATATTAAGTGAATTATTTAGTAAAAAGACATCTCTGTTTGACAAGAGGTGAAAATGTTTGAATCCGATGAAAGATGACGAACAATACTATATAACGTACGCAGTCAATGTGAATAAGCATTGTGAAGAATTCAAGCTGGCAGAATTAAGCGCCGACAATTTTAAGTGCTTGGTGTTTGTTCAGGGGCTGGTATCGGAAAGAGACGCCGAGTTGAGAAAAATTAGTACTGGCAAAATTGGAAAGCAATCCAAGTATTACGGTGCAGAGGTTGGCAGAGGATTGCATAAGATATGTTAGCGTAAAGAAAGATTGAAAAAAGATAGAACAGTCTGGCGTTTCGCATGTAAGCAAAATACGCTACAAAGAAGAAAGTCAGTCTACCAAAAAGAATTCTAAAATTGCGGATTATCAAGCAAAAAGTGAAATACCAGAGAAAAATAAACAAAAACTCCCGAAGCCATGTTTTGTTTGCGGTGAACTTCACTGGTACAGATATTGCAATTTTAGGAATAAAAAATGTTTCAACTGTAAAAGAGTGGATCATAAAAGCTCGCACTGCAGGTTAAAAAATAAAGACAATAAAATAAGAAAATTAAAGTCCAACGGGGTAAAAGATGGAATAACCAGAAAATTTTTTACCGTCGAAATAAGTAATAAAAATATAAAAATGCAACTTGACACTGGCTCAGATCTATCTATCATAAATTTGCATAAGTGGAAGAAGTTGGGGAAACCAACTTTAATGAAGACAAATAAAATCGCGAGGTCAGTGACGGGAGAAAAAATACAATTTATTGGGGAATTTGTTACAAACGTCACGTTAAATAAAAAAACGCGAAAAGCTAAACTATTTGTCATAGAAAATACCACGTACTTACTTGGTACGAATTGGATAACAGAATTCCAATTATGGGATCTACCGATAAATTCCTTCTGTTACAAGGTAGAAAATTTAAACACCGAAGCCCAAAAAATAATAAAGAAACTTAAGGAAACATTTCCTACTGTTTTTTTTCTCCAAGGTTGGGAACGTGTACCAAGATGGAGGCAAAATTCCAGCTAAAAGAAACGCTCAGGCGGTATTCAAAAAGAAAAGGAATGTGCCGTTTGCCTCAATTGAACAGATAGATTAAGAATTGGACAGATTAGAGAAAACCGGTGTACTTGAAAAAGTTGAGTATAGTGAATGGGCAACACCGAAGTCTAAAGAAATTCGTGTTTGTGCTGATTTCTCCACAGGTTTAAATACGGCACTCAACGACTATAATTATCCTCTACCAACAGCGGAAGAAATATTTGCGAAGCTTAATGGAGGCACAATATTTTCGAAGGCAGACCTCAGCGACGCATATTTGCAAATACCGGTAGAAAAAGAAATGTCAAAACTTTTGTGTATAAACACACATCGGGGTCTGTATAAATTTAACAGACTACCTTTTGGGATTAAAGTCGCGCCCGCTGTTTTCCAACAAGTAATGGATGATGTTGGGTGCTCTAGATTTTGCTGTAGCGTATCTGGACGACATCCTCATGAGAAGTAAAAGTATAGCAGAACACGTGGAATATGTAAATGCAGTAGTTTCAAGAATACAGAATTTTGGATTTAAACTCAACGAAAGCAAATGTGAGTTTTTTATGGAGAAAATAAAATATCTGGGTCAGATCATCGGTAAGAATGGTAGAAGGCCAGACCCAGAGCGAGAAGCGGCTATAAAAGACATGTCGGCTCCGAATGATATTACCACATTACAAAGTTTTTGGGGATTAGCCAATTATTACTAAATATACATCCCTAAAATGTATGATCTGTGGGCACCATTAAATCAACTACTGAAGAAAGGAAAACCCTGGAAATGGACTAATGAATGCCAAAAAGCATTTGAAAAGATAAAGGAAGTGTTAACCTCGAAATTATTTTTAACCCATTACAACTCGGATTTAGAGATCATAGTAGCTTGCGATGCAAGTGCGTTTGGAGTAGGAGCATGTATCTTACACAAAATGACAGATAGTCAAGTAAAACCAATTGCTCATGCTTTTGGAGCACTACTTCCAGCTGAGAAGAATTACTCTCAGATAGAGAAAGAGGCGCTAGGAATAATATTTGCAGTAGCAAAATTTCACCGTTTTCTCCACGGTCGACATTTTAAGCTACAAACCGATCATAAGCCTCTAATTTCGATTTTTGGATCGAAAATGGTTTGCCGGCGCATACAGCCAACCGTCTACAGAGATGGGGTACAATATTGCTAAATTATAACTTCAGCATGGAGTACATACTATCGAATAAATTTGGCTACGCTGATGGGCTATCCAGGTTAATTCCTAAAATGAGCGAACCATTAGAAGACACGGTAATTGCCTCACTGAAGTCAGAAGAAGAGCTGAAATTTACTGTGTGTAATGCTGTTCGGGAACTTCCGGTAACTATAGAAAAAATAAAAGACGCAGCCACCAGGGACAAGTATATCTTGAAAATAAAAGAAAAAATCGCCGAGAGGGACCAGTACACAACAAATGTTTTTTCGCTTTGCGATACAGTATTGTTGTACAGAGAATGTGTGGCGATTCCATACACACTGCAGAAGCAAATACTAAAAGATTTTCATACTGGTCACCCGGGCAGCACTAGGATGAAGAGCCTAATGCGAAGTTTTGTATATTGGCCGAATATTGACTGGGACATTGAGAACGCAGTGGCAAAATGTAAAGGTTGTGCTTTAGCTGCAAAGGACCCCCCCGCCAAATAAAATTTAACCCCTGGCCAAAAACAGACCTACCATGGTCTAGGTTACATGTGGATTTTGCAGGTTCACTGAATGGATACCATTACATCATAGTAGTGAATAGTTTCTCGAAATGGCCTGAGATACAAAGGATAAGAAATCCGACCACGCAAAGTACTAAAAACTTCCTGCTCGAATTGTTCGCAATGTTTGGTGTAGCAGACACAACTGTGACGGACAACGGAAGTCAGTTTACGTCGAAACAATTTAAAGATTTCTGCAAGGAATACAACGTTGAACACAGCTCCATATCATCCAAGATCAAACGGGTTAGCTGAAAAATTTGTGGACACCCTAAAAAGAGCTCTAAAAAAAGCTAGGGAAATACCTGCAGATGAAGCTCTAGAAAAGTTTCTACAGGTATACAGAATTACCCCAAATAACGGAACACTAGCCTCATTATCGCCAGCCGAGGTGATGTTCGCACGTCGGGGAAGATCTGTTTTCGACAAATTATTATCAAAAAAGACAAAGCCAGGTAGAGAAAAATTTATTCAAGTAAAACAATACAATCCTGGTGAAAAAATATACTTTAAGGTCTATAAACAGAATAAATCATTCTGGGAGATCGGAAAAATAGAAAAGCGGATTGGCAATATGATGTACTTGGTGAAAGGCGAAAAATTCACGTGCAGAAGGCACATTAACCAGATCAGACGACGCTCTTCAGACGTGGTTGACAGCGGTCCCGCGGAAGAAACACTGATGGAGGTGATTTTCGATACGTTTGATCTAACAACACCTTCAACACTTTTACCTGAGGTACGCCGATCCAGGAGAAAAAGAAAGGCAACTGATCATTTAAAAGTGGATCCAAAACGTAGAATATATGTTACGATGTTGCTAAAAAAAAATTAAGTTTTTTTGTTTTTGTTTTTGTTTTTTCTTCATATTTCCTGTAAAAATAAATAAAGAAAACTGTTTACTCCTACGGAGTAAAGTTTTAGGAGGGTGTGTTATGGTGAAACACACCTATTCTATAGTTAATAGACTCTCCCACCTAATATAAGTAGGAGTAGTAATAGAAACGATGGTCGGTCGATGTCGGACGACAGTTAGTCGAATACAAAAGTATCAGTTACCACAACAAGATTACTCTGCGTAATACATATTATATCAAGTTCCTAACGTTTTGTACGTCGAACCTATTTTAGGACCGATTTAGTACAAATACAAGCCTCCACAGCGAAATCATTCCACAACACACACCCAACTCAGTTCTGCGGAATCAGAATCAACGTTGAGTTTAAGCAAGCAAATGAGCCAATTGGAGTAAAGTGCCATGCAGATTTAAGATTTTCCCACTTGTAACGAATGCAGCTATCGATTTTTTTTGCATGCTAGCATGCTAGCATGCTAGTTAACATTTGTGTCAGTCAGCTGTTGGCTCTCATGCTGGCCAATAGAATCTTCCTGCCTATTCATGGCAGCCCGCTATAAGCTCTCACTCTGGCCAGTAGAAAATGGCTGCAAACTACATGAAAACTGCTGTAGAAGCATGAAAAATCGATTATTTCCACTATCGATGGGAGTTGGGAAATGCAAAGTCAGTCTTGACCTTTCCACTAACTTAGAGCATGTGCATGTAAATTTGGGTGCAAATCTGTCAAAAATTGCGGCTGTGCATTCGTTACACACACACACACACACACATCCTGCCTTTTATAGATAGAGATATAAAATACAATGTGTGTATGTGTGTGTGGTTAGAATATTCAATTTCCAACCATGAAACCCAAGTTTGAATCTCACCATGGCTGATTTGTCAGAAAGGTGACTTCTTGATGTTATTGGTCTGGCAAGATGGTCCCAGCATGCTGCACCTTTGGAAAGTACCTGAAAACCACACCACTGGTTGACTTTGGCCTTGTGAATAAAATCAGGTAGATGGAACTTTTTTTTTGTTGTTTCAGACCAAGCAAGCTAACTAGGATGCTGGGAGTTAAAAAGAAAGAGAATTAGAAGACTTCAGTGAGGAGGAGTGAAGAAAGAACAATTAAGAAACAGGATTGAGAAAGATAGATGGCGATTGATGTTGCATTTAAATTTTTGAACATTGTAGGTGGCAGAAAAGCAAGAAATCGTAAGAGAGTTCCACAGGTGAGAAGTCCGAGAAAGAAGTGGCAGTTGCATCTAGTTTATTTCAACAATAAAATGGTTGTCAGTTTAAACTACTGATCATGACAGATTATATGCTCTCTCCCAGAAACAGTAACTAAGGTCTGCTCAATATAAATGACAGATGTACTATGTAGGTGTTAAGCAAACACAAACATACCTTAGCAAGCATCTGCAACAAAGATTGGCTGGTCACACTAGCAGTCAGGTGTGATCAGTAAACAAAATTGATTGGTTGTTTTTGCTTAGCAGTATATCAACCTCCATAGGTTATTTAATGCCTAAATCTAAATATATTGTATGCAATTTTTATTTTATTTTTGGAGATGCTAATTGTTTAGTTATACAAGACTTACTAATTAACACATATCTGGGGAGAGAAGAGGTGGAGTCATACTTTTTCCAAGGGTATTTTTGCTTAGGTGAATATAGAGAACTCAAATATAATTGGAACTCAGCTCACTGATTAACAATTCCAAGCCATTATCTATTACAGCACCTAGTATTTCCATACTGTCACCCATCTTGGTATTGACCATATATATATATATATATATATATATATATATATATATATATATATATTGTAAGACTTTTCCCAATCTATTCAGATACTAGAATCTGATCCTTGCTAGAAATGATTTGGGATTTAATGTTGAATGTAAGTTTTATAGGACAACAAATATAAGCATAGGACAAGTTTATACCAGAATCTACAAGCACCCACCTGGATTCAGTTAATGTATTTTGAACCCAAGCAGCAGGCTTTAAAATATGTTGGTACATCAATAATGATGAAAAAAAAATCATTATGCACAACAAATATGTTTTAACATAATTTTTATCAATAGCTTTAACAGAGCACTTCATTGATTTAACATTATACATTAAAATGTTCAGAGCCAACTCCAACATAATTAAACATAATTTATTTGTGAGGCTGGAATTGTTTAATGAAACGGTTATGCAATAAAGAAATCTAAGAACCTATTGTTATTTAATAATACAATAATTTCCAAGCCTCAAACCAGGACAGTTTTTAATTTTGATTAAAGACTTAGTTTTCTTGTCTAATAAAGTGTTTTCATGACCCAACACCACTTAAGCTTCAGGGTTGATCCAATAAAACCTGATAATGATAACTTATAACACCAGAATAGACTTACCTTGGGGTATCATATTCCCCACATACCAGCATATTTATTATCAAGTCCATTTTTAAAGAACATTTTAAGCAGAAAACTAGTTGTGTAATATTTTTTTAAATATTTGGTAAAAATTATTTGGCAGTTCTATAAAACAGATCTTGCCAGAAAATAGTAATAACATTTTTTTCACTGCATTTTTAAAATGTCTATTCTCTAAAATATTAATAAAAATCATAAAAAGTAAAATTTTTACAGCTTTCCACAGAATCAAAATAGTTGAATATTATTTGCTTTGTAGTTATTTCCTTCAGTTTATGTTGGGCTAACACAGTGTTTCTAAACCTTTTTAAGCAATGGCACACTGAGGAATAAATGAAGATATTACTGCACACATAGCAAAATTTTTAAATGTTATAAAATAAAACGATAGATTTAAAAAATACACACACAAATATAAACTTTTTATTTTAATGTTTCTATTTAACAATTTGTGCAGCTTATTTAGTGTGAAAACTGTGCCTGGTGATTTTTTTCAATTTTTTCCAATGTTTGGTTGAATAAGCAAATCCTCATTTCTTCAGTTGTGTGTAGTCATTCTTGCTTTTTATTTTTTATTTTATTTAGGGTTGATAAACGTAATTCCTGTAAATAAGAAGTAGAAAACTGATAAAGCCTTCATAGTTAATCTGGGATATTCCTTTGAAATCCAAAATGTATCAACTAGTGTGCTGTGGCACGGTGGTTGGGAATCACTGGCCTAACACAATGTTGATAATTGTTACTGAAATCTTTTTAACATGAGATGGTCAGTAAATCATGTGCGACACAGTTATATTTAAAGTAAAGCCACTGAGACACAAAGGGTTACTGGGTGTGGAAGAGTTAGAAACAGGAACATTGCTAACAAGTGAGAACAAAGGAAGAGTAACCAGGAGGACAATAGACAGTGATTGACATTGCATTTAAATTTCTGAAGATTAAAATTGGCTGGAAAGCATGGGGCCGGAAATGAGTTCCACAAGCGAGCAGTGTGAGAAAAGAATCTTAGCATAGAATTTAGATCTAGCCAACTCAACTGTAAATTGGTGAGACCTTGTCACCAATCTAGTACTGTGCTTAAATTCAAAGAGTCTAGGCACCATGTTGAAGAGCTTATCTTGACAATTACCATGAAAGTATTTATAGAAAAGTCAAAGGGAGGCAACATTACAGTGGTGGGAAAGTGACTGAAACTGAGATGTCAGATCAGAGTCAATAATATTGCTGATTGTTCTTTGGATTTTATCAAGGAGTTCGAGATAAATAGCTGGAGAAGTGGACAATATGTGGCAGTAATATTCTAAGCATTGATGAATGGTAGACTTATAGATATGTAAGACAGACGCTGGAGAGAAAAACTGTCTAGCATAACACAGTTAACTAACTTTCCTAGCAATGAATTCAATATATTCTTTCCATTTTATGTCAGCTGAGAACGTTAGCCCAAGAAGGCACAATGAATCACTTTCATGGAGGTCAGCATCAGCCATGCTGATAGAAGGCAGAAAGGGGTCTTTCAGATGATTAGTAAAGAGCAGTTTAGTTTTGGAGGTGTTAAAATTAACAAGCCATCCTTTGCCCCAGTTAACAACAGACTGATAGTCGTTTGGGATATCAGCTGCCATTTTGACCTTATCAAACTTACTATAAATGGTTGATACTAAGCAGCATTGAAATTAAGTTAAGAGCTGATGTCATTGGAAAGGTCATTAATGAAAATCAAATACAAAGTAGAACCAAGGATAGAACCCTAGAGGACACCTACATTAGTACAAAAGGAACTGGAAGAGTGTTCAAGATTCACAATTTGATAGGAAAGGAAAGATTGGATTAGTTAATAAATTTGTCCAGAGACACCATAATTTTTCAGCTTGTGGATAAGAACTGCATGCCAAACTGTCAAAAGCTTTCAAGATGTCCAAAGCTACAGTCTGGGATTCACCATTCTTATCTAGAGCTTGATAGACTCTTTCTGCAATTATTGTCAGTACATCAGCAGTTGTCCTGGAGAGACAAAAGCCATATTGCTTGTCTGACAAAAAGGCATTGTGATGTGAGATGCTTAACCAATTCGGCATTGACTAGGGCCTCTAGGAGTTTCCCAAAATTAGGCAGAAGTCTAACAGGCTGATAGAAGGGTTGGACTGTTCACATGCGTTCTTAAAAACTGAACAACAGATGAGAGGCTGTGAGGTACTTATACAGTTTAGAGAGTACAGGAGCCAGTTTGGGAGCGCACTTCTTAATGACTGTTATAGGGATACCATCAGATCCAGGTTGGGTTTTATGCATAACACTCAACAGAGACTCAGTCCTAGGTGGGAAGTTAGGCAGGGATACTCCAGATGAGTCAAGAGTTTAAAGAGAATTTATGGGCAAAAAATTAAGCTTTATCAGCAGATGTTAACACCTCAAATTGACTGAAGGATGATGAATAGAGAACTTCCATTTATTTAATACATTATTACAGAACCATTAATGATAATGAGAACCAAAGATTTTGGATGCAATACAGTGATTCATTCTCTCAGCAAACTGAGACTTAGCTCCTTCAAAGACTTGTTTAATTTTATTGCAAGCAGCAATGAATCAGTGTCCATGGTGATAGGAGCTGTTGTGCTGGTATAGCTGAAAATAGTGGTTCCTGTGGACTATAGTGGCAGAGCATGCTGGTGTGAATCATGGAGAAGACTGACAGTTCACCTCGCATTTCCAAGAAGGAATGAAAGCATCCATACCAGCATTGACCCAAGATAAAACTTCAGTGGTACAAACAATTCTCAATTTTAAGGTTAAAAATGTCAGTTCAGGGAAGTGTCTTGATGAAAATCATGAATTGAGTCCCAATCAGTATGCTGGTAATAGAATGATGTCTTATGAATAGTAGGTTCCTGATTAACAGATGTTTGGAACTAAATATCAATGGATATTAGTGTGATCTGAGTTTCCAAGAGAACAGTGTTGTGAAAGAGAGGAAGTGAGAAATAAATCAAGTAGAGAAGCCTGTTGTTAGGGTATGCTAGAGAAATGGGTAGGAATTCTGTGTAAGGGATTGAGCAATTAAAAAAATTAATATCTGAATACTGGTAACATCAGTAATATTGGAATGTTCTTGTTTTAGTGCACATTAAAATCACTGAAGACAAAGATGTTTGCAGAGGGATGGAGAGAAAATGCTGTTTCTATACTGTCAGAGATTATGTCTAATATATTGCAATCCTGAGAAGAGGGTGAGTGACAAAAGGAAAAGAGATAGCTAACAGAATGTAATAATGAAAGATGAAAACACATGTAGGAATTGTCTGGGGATTCAACAGACTATTCCCTTGCTATCAGAAGATTATCCCAGATGTAAACACTAAGGCAATGCATGTGAATCCTGGAATCTTTTTGGTAAAGGCAAAGATAGAATGGAACAGAGAATTTATTGGTAGCAATGGTAGAATTTAAATTTGTTTGACTAGCCACTGACTAGTCCAATTACCAGAAAATTAAGAAAGTTAAATCGTTAAGGCTCTGAAAAAAGAATTATGCTGTAAAAATGACAAATGCAGGTGACAAGCAGCAGCTGCACTCATCAGCAGGCAGGTTAGGTTTAAGGCTTCAAGTTCTCTACTCAGAATTGTCCCATAGGACAATAGCCTAGTGGATTAAAGCATTGGTTTGTGAATTTGGCTTCATAGTAAATACCAATTGGGCACTGTGTACTTGGACTCAGTGGAAACAAGGTTAGCAATAAGTAGATATCCTTAGACATGATCGGCAGAACAAGAACAATCTACTCCTGTAGATTAAATAAAGGGTTGTTCTAACTTTTCTGATGGTTACCCAAATTGACTAGCAGTTGATGAAGGCTGGAAGGCACAATGACTGAAACTTTTTGATAATAACAACAAAGATGAGGACAATAGTAGACATGAAAATAATGTAAATACAGGTGTTCTAGAGTTAAACCTAAACTCTTTCTAATGAAAATGATAGCAGTATTATATCACTAAATCAGATGTGGGTTGAGTGTAATATGTAATCTGATAAAGACATACTTTATTATTGGCATGTATAAAAAAAAGGCTGCAATGCAGTTTATCTTTTAACTACCATCTAAAAAATATGACACATTTGGTGAAGATTGTTTTTTTAACTGGTAAGTATGGAAAAATAGGCTCTTCCTTTTTTTTCATTAAGGACTGTGATATAGGACAACAGGTAAAAGCCAATAGAAATGGTGCTGTAGTCAATCAGGTAAAAGCTCATAGTTATTTGCATCATCAGAGATATAAAAACCAATAATTTGTCTATTCCATGGATGGAGTGAGTAAGCAACAAAGTGCTCTTAAAGAAAATGGTAAGAAAAAGAATACCTCTAGTCTGAATCAGGAAGAGACAGCTGTAATCTTTTGGACACATAATGAGGAAAACGAGCTTGAGAAACTTAACCCACACAGGGTATACTGAGGACAAGTGAGATCAGTGAAGGCAGTGAGTCAGCTGATGAGTTTGTGTGAATGGATAGTAGAATTGGGTTTTGGACATAGCAATGGGAGAAACACTACTAAGGGTCATATGGGATAGGATGTTTTGGAGAACATTGATTGTCCATGTCCTGAAAGGATGCAGCACATAGAAGATGATGACCTATCTGATTGTATTCAAACACCTCTGACAACATTTGTCAAATCATTTCTGTCTTCCATAGTTTATGTAGCTCTTCCTGTCTGATTCCAGTGTTATCTATGGGTTGGTGGTTGAAGGTTCTTGCTAATCTACCTCTTGATCTTTTCCAATAATTTGAATCAATTGTTGCTGAGACACAGCTTCTTGTTTACTTCCCCAGCAAGGACTGTTTTGCTCCATTTTAACAGTGCCTGATGAAATTCTGATTTGTGGTGATTTGACAAATACATTTTGATAATATACATTTTATTATTATTAGAAATTGGAGATCCAAATCTGAATTCCATAAAATAAAATTGAGCTTTTTGTAAACGGAATATTTTCATGAGGAAAAGGAGAGAACAGGTACTGTTTTGTTTCTTTATTTGCTTTCATCAAAAATTGCTGATACCATTTTAAAATCATTATTCAAGAACAGTAAATTGAAAATCAAAAAACCTTTGACAATTAAAATGGAATCTCTACAGTTTGAAATGCCACAAACACTATAGGAATATATTTTTGCTTTCATATTCTAACTAGTCATTCTCAAATGAACACTTCTGACAACTTCTATTCAACCATATTCTTCCATAATTCTACTCCGTTCTTTCTGATTCCAGTGTTGTCTATAAATTGATCAATGAAAGTTCTTGCCGGCTTACCACTTGATCTTTTCCTAGAATTTGAATCCATTAGCATAAACTGATGCAAAACTTTTTATTTTCTTAACAGTTATTTATTAAGCACTTGATATTATCTGGTGCAAGATCACTATAATTATTATGCTTGCAACTTAATTTTCAAGATTAGTCCAGTAAACATTGTGCTATTGTAGATATACATAGTAAGTTAATATGGATATATCCCAATAATATTAAAAAAGCAAGCTGGTACTGTAGCATTTCGTAAAAATACCTGAGGCAACTTAGTCAAACTGCAGCCATTAGGGAATAACTTAGACCTTGTGCAAAAGAGTGATGCTGTTCAAGGGAATTAATTCTCTATGTTCAATTCATATAAAAAATAAACTCAGACAAAAATTAGAATACTTGTTTTTTTAATGAACAAATTGAGTTGAAAAATGAAAAAGTAGCTGATACAACTTATTTTGCAAAGTTTTGTCTATGGAAACATAGGCAAAGTTTTGCCACAGACATCTGCAGCAGACATAAACCTCTTAAAATTTATTAAAGAATACAAAAATATTCACTGATACACACAAACAAATATAGAAGCATATAAACTTATTTAAATAATAGTGAACATTGGAAATAACAGAGCATGTGACAAATGAGGAAGGTTTAAAGAAAATAGAAAGAACAGCTAACATTTTTCTGACATATAATGGAGAAAGGAGGCTCAATGTAGGAGAGGAAGTGTAAAGCAATGAGTAATGTACTTGACAAGTTTGAGCAAATGGACGGAGAACAAATATGACAGAGAGAGATTGGAAAGGAGTAAGTATAGCTGAAGGAAACAAAAGTTAGAATTCCTTTGTCTACATCCTGGTATTCTTTGGGAAGCTGGACATTTGAAATGGTTTGAGAAAGTCCAAAATACTTGAACAAAAATAACAAAACATGAACTTTGAGCAGTTTATCCAGACTTTATATGAAAATTGAAAAAATAAAATAAAAAATTCAACAGACTGACATTGTCTGTTCTTTTTAATCAGTTTTGTTTGGATGAATACTTGCTACTTGAATATACCTTATTGATATATATATATATATATATATATATATATATATATATAATATAATATAAAAGGCTCAAACACTAATATTCCATGGTTATAATTTATTACATTGGAATCGTAATCACGATCCAATTCATTATACCTACAAATTCAAAAAGCTTTTTGAATTTGTAGGTCTGATGATTTGGATTATGATTACGATTCCAATGTAATAAATTATAACCATGGAATATTAGTGTTTGAGCCTTTTATATCATATTCTTATTCTGTCCTGGACATTGAATTCTACCTGGATTCTATCCTCTTGGGAATTTATATATATATATATATATATGTGTGTGTGTATGTGTGTGTATGTATGTATGTATGTATGTGTGTGTGTGTGTGTGTGTGTGTGTGTGCGTGTCAGTGTGTGTTTGCACACACACACATCTGATACATGTTTGCCTGGATATACACACACACACATCTAATATATGCCTGCCTCTATATACATACAGGTACATACACATGCATACAAATTAACACAGCCTTTAAGATATATGCATTATGTACACAAACATATGATTACTGCTTAGAAACAGTAGTATAATGGATGGCTTTACACTTCCCCATTTGTAGAAAGAGATTCAGCTGGATGATCTATGTAGAAGAGCTATGCGACACAAGAAGGATTTAATACTATTGAATAACAGGCCAATTTTTGAGGGTCAGCAGAAAGATTTCTAAGATGATGGCAATTACTAAAGTTTCTAAATTTTTAGCACTTCACTTTTATATATAATTATTGTGTATTTAGGCAGCAATCCTTCATTTACACATGTTTCATTAAAAATGACAGACAAGTTACTATGATTAAAATTTTTATTGGTCAGATAGGGACACCAAGTCTAAAGTAAGTGTGTATACAGACTATGTCTTAATGTCATTGCTGTACTCTTCTGAAACATGGACAACATACTGGAAGCAGAGAAAATGGCTTGAGCAATTCTACCAAACATAACTGAGATGAATCTCTAACATTAAGCAGCAGTTTCTGATTCCAGACACTGTTGACCTCCAAAGATCTGAATGCAACAGTATTGAAACAATTATAATCCTCAACCTGTTGCAAATGGGCAGAACACATAGTGAGAATGGGGAATAACAGGATTCCCAAAGAACTTTTCTATGGGAAACTGAAAACAAGAAAGGGTCCACTACACAAGCCTAACAGTCAGTTTTCAGTTGGTGCCTGATGATTGCTATCTGCATGAAACTCAGAGTTGTACAAAATGCTGAGGAACAAATGTACATTTGTTAGTAGTATAAATTTTATCTCTGCTATTTTACATTGAACACTTTTATTAACACCAAGAATGAGAGTGCACTATATATATATATATATATATATATATATATATGTACACATACACAAAGGCACACACACACCGCATATACTCGCATATCATGCAACTTTTGAAGACCTAATTTTGAAGCTAATTTGACTACAGTAAATGGATAAGTAGTTTGGTCAATGGCATAGCCAGGACCAGCAGTACATATGCTAATTTTCTATCTTGTGTATGATGTGACCTCCTTAAAATTAGCTTCAAAGTTAAGTCTTCAAATGTCACATGTTATGCTATTATATATTGTGTGTGTGTGTGTGTGTGTATGTATATATATATATATATATTGTGTGGGCATATAAACACATTTATATACATATCTGATTCTTCGAAACTTTTTAATTATTGAATTATTTCCAGTTATCTTATTTTTATAAAATACAGCAAGATTATCAAATGCTACAATTGTTTGTCTTTTTTTACAATTTTTGAAACAACCATCTTCTTGCAATATTGAGAACTCCAGTTCCAAAACTCTTGGAAATTCTTCAAAGATGTTTCCTACTGGTTCATTTTTTTTTTCTTCTTCTGTTTGTTCTTTGCTTTGACAATTTGTTTCTTTAAATCTGTGGAGAACAAAAAAGAAAAACATAGGAAAAAGGTGGAAAAAACAGAGGATGCATGAGTAATTTTTGGGAGCCAAATAAGTAAAAATTACAGCATTTCTTCACCATTTCCAATTCATCCAGGTGATTTTTGCCATAAATAATTGTCTACCAATTAAAAAAAATGCTCTACCATAATAACTTTTAAATTGTATGATCATGAAATAAAAGGTAAAATTAAAAGATAAGTACATAAAGTTAAAACTTTTTGGCTTCATACAAAAAATAAATTCAGTAAAATTCACAAACACACATGTGCCTAGTCATATTTTTCAAACTACTATTGCAGAATGTTGTTAGTTCAATATTTGATAATTATGGCCTTGTGCCAAAACTAAGCTGTGATTAGTAATTACACACATAGACACACACATCAAGATGGCTTACACTAAATCTCTCTAACCAGAGCTCCATACAGACTGATATACCTTTATGCAGCCCACAACCATAATCACACACACTTTACACTTAGCGATGCATCTCTCTTTCCAACCTCCCTAATAATATAACAAAAAACAAAAACTCGTGGCCTAATGATTGCATCTAGCATGAAACAGCCTGTGCCTCTGAGTGTTGACTTCAATGTTCACTTTATATATATATATATATATATATATATATATATATATATATATACTCGACTCTCCTGTTGAATTTGACGTATGAGGGTCAACTAGATCAGTTCCCAGGAAACCGACAGCCTGACAACAGCACATGAGGTTTAATTATAGTGGTGAAGGTTTCGTGCAGAACCATCCACACTTTTTGAAGGGCCGAATACAGAGACCTGGTGCACTACATACCACAAGGCCTCCAAACGACCCTCTGCAGCTTTTGTATTCAGAGTTGTCCTTCTCCTAGACCAGTTGCCATCCAAGGCTATAGAACCCAGTCTGTCCTGTTATTTACCCAAAGCTGGAGGGAGAAGAAGAGGATTCTCACATTTTCCAAGGGTATTAGCACGTAAGTGAATATAATGGATTCGAATAGAATTCAAACTTGGCTCTCCAGTTCCTCAATCCAAGCTGCTATACATTACTCCACCGTGCCTATATACATATATATATATAAATATAATATTAAATATTATAATAATAAATTATTATTGACATAGTTTTATCTAAAGATCAACTTATATATGGAATTATATGGTAAACAAGATGTTGACATTCAACAATACTTCAAATAAAAAGGTCAGGAAAACCTCTCAATATTGGAAAGAATGGTAACAGGAAAGGGACTTAAGAAACCTATTTACCTGAAAAATTGTTTTAAGAAAAAGATTTTATAAATTTCAACCAAAATCAATACTGGCTACTTGATCAATGAATGCCAAATGCTTCCTTATAGTGAAACAGCTAATACCAGTGTTGCATAGTGAAACAGCTTCTGACCAGTGTTGCATAGAGTAAAACAATGCTTCAATGGCAACAAGTCTGGAGAACATGCAGTGAATTTGGAAGAAATTCTACCCTAACACCATAGGTGTTTCCTGCATCATGTTTCTACCAAACGGAGCATTGGCAAGTATCAGAATCACTCGTGTTCTCTCATGTTCAGAAAAAGGTAATTTCTCTTCCAATGCATCTGCATTGATATTGTGGATAATGCCATTTACTTCATTAACTCAGATGCTTGAATCTGGAAAAGATTCACTTGTTATTTTATCTGTTTATAACAGCAGCAAACAAAAAAATATCCAAATGTGTGTGGCATATTGATTAGGGTTAAGTGCAAATACATTTTTATGATTGTGTTAAGAAATTCTTACCTGGCGGATGGAAAGTGCAAGGTACACGACCATAAAACTCATGGAACTGTGTAAGCAAATTGGGATCAACTGGTACCCAAGGGATCACGTTTGATAAATGTATTGGGATATTTTCAGGATACATCTTTTTGAGATCAAATGTGAGAGGACTGGAAAAAATGAAAATACACAAAAAGGTAATTATATGTAAACACATAATTCTGCATAACCAAACATTAAGGATGCCTTTGATAGTCTTTCACAGAATGAATTATTGTTTTATGACTCCTGGTATTACTTATCCCACAAGCAATATTTTGTATAATCATGTGAGTTCAGGTAAAAAAAGGTAAAAGAAATAGTATTTAAAAAAAAACCCAAAGAACAATAAATAAATTTGTAGAAAAGAGTAAAGAAAGAAATTAACATTATCATTGAAATTACTGATAGCTGATGTATCTGAAGTTTTTACATTAGGTACTGACACAAAACAGAAAAAAAAAAGAAAAGTTACCTAAGATTTAAAATGAATTTTTAAAAATGAAAAATCTTTCTTGAAGCTTTTATTTTAGTTTTAATTTCAAGCTAATAGAATAAATTAATATTTCCAATAAGAAAAATACTTTGCAATATTTCAAAAACTAATTTAAATTGATTGGAAGGAGTTTTTTTTCCTAAAATAGCTGATTAGCACCTTTT